>WBMW01003569.1:79943-168187 GCA_013396635.1 Penelope pileata | reverse complement strand
AAAAAAAAAAGGGGGGGTGGGGTAGAGCTTGAGGCTATAGAAGTTCAGCCTTATTCCATGCATGGTGGGAAAGGGTTGAGAAATCCAGCTTGGTTATTGGCTCCAGCACAACTGAGATTTTGACCTAAAAGTTCAAAAAACTTTTTTTTTTTTTTTTAATCTGGGAGAGTAACCCAGCTTTCACATTCACATGCTGAACATGGTGAAAAAGATGGAGTTTACGGCTGACAAGAAGTGATGATCTAATCCTCCTGTGTCTGGAAACATGGAGAGATTGCAGAGACATTTTATTCCCTCGTTTACGACTGTGTAAAACAAATTCACTGAAACTTGTCATAGAACAAGGGTCTCCTGCTGTTAGGTAAAGGTCAGAACAAAGGTAAGTTTGTTTTTCAAAGCAGGAAACAAGGACTGTGCCCACGAGCAGGTAACACTGCCAAAGGCTGGGGAGCCAGGGCAGGCAGCTCTGGGGCTGCTGTAGGGGTTGGGAAAATGGGAATTTTGTCCAGGGGCTCCTAAGGGGCTGGAGCCACTTCTCTCCAGCATCCATCTCCTCTTCATTTCCTGTTTTTGCTTTCAACCTAAATTGCTTTATTGCTGTGACAGCAGGTATGTCACCCTATGGCCGATCAGGTGACAACCTCGTGTCTGCCTTCTGTCCCTTGACTTACTTTTTAACAGCAGTGAATAGGAAGTTCTCCCTTGGTTGTATTCTCTGTGAAAATCACATCGCTATTGAATAAGTGCTAAGTTTGTGACACTCATTTTACTGTGAGAACAGCACCATCAGTCCCTGTAAGCAGTCATTAGCAGAAGCAACCGCCCTGCGGTGTTTGAGAGCTTGCAGATGGACATTACAGCCAGGGTCTTCAGGGTCTTCAGTTGTTTGTTTCAGCAGAATGAAATTCCCTCTCCCATAGGAGAGCTGTGGGCAAGGACAGCGTTGATGCCCAGAACCTGCCCAGAATTGACCACTTTTGCAGCAGAGTGGACAGAGGTGCCAGCCTGAAAGTGAGGTGCTCCTGGAGATGTTTGCCTTGGAACCTCTCTGCCAAACACTGGCTGGTTCATAGAGAAGAGAAAAATGAAGTTTTCCTTAAAAACAAAACTTTCAGTTTTCATTTGTTAGGTTGGCCTTATTGATAAAAATCAAGCCTGTTTTCACTGGCAGTGATTTCAGAGCAGGGTTGGTGGCTAACCACCTGCTCCCTCTGTGGTCAACCAAAATGGATCTGAAGGCAGCTCCGCATCACTGAGTCCCCAGCGTGTGTCCCCAGGGAGCTCTTGCTCCTTTCACTGTAGGATGGTTTGGCAACTGCTGTTCATTTTATCTTCCTCTAAAGCACAAGAGGCTGCTGAGGCATGACACGGCTGCTGGTGCTCCAGTTGATCTTAATGTCTCTTTGAAGCAGCTCTGGATGTTGGGCTCTTCATCTTTCTCTAGCGTGCTCTGCCCCATGGGAGCATCACTGCTCTTGGTTGGCCCTTGTGATGCTCCAGTCTCCTCCCAGGGAAAAGCCTGTTCTGCTGTAAGCAGAGGGATGTCCACAGCATCACAGAGAACCCAAGCAGCCAACAGAATTGTCAGCATGGAAATTATTTTTAAGGAAGTCTACTTGCATTTCTCGTTACAATTATTATGGGAGGTCAGGTAGCTTCTGTGCCACCAGAGGTCTGTCCATAGCAGTTCTGCTGCTCTCTGAATCCTCAGGTACCAGTGGGCTGAAGGGCTCCTTCCTCTCTTACTTGAAGATGATATTTATTTCTACTCTTTTAGAGCCTGCTGGAGAGGCTTGAAGACAAGTGCTGGCTCTGCACAGAGGCACCCTTCACAGGTCCAGCTGCAAAGCTCCTTTGAGACAATGAGGTGACACGGTGGCAACTGGCTTTGAGAGGACAGACTTCCAGAGGGGCAGATGACAGGCTAGTGGTGTGAAGGGCTGTGCAGAGCTCCCTGCCGTGACCTTCCAGCTCCACCAAAACAAAAGCACGTTCCCAGTGATGCCAGCACAGCAGAAGATCTGATGCTCACAGGTGGCCCACAGCTCTGGATGTCGTTGAACAGAATATAAAACCACCACCTGCCTCTGAGCTTCTCCTCTTCTGTGAGCCCGGACATTTTGTTTAGCCCATGTACAAGGAAGAAACCAGCATTGGTGCAAGGGACATCCCAGCCTCTCCTCTGTCATGACATGGGTACCTGCAGCTCGAGGTGGGCAGAGCACACTGTGGGTGGTGCGCAGGACCTTCCCTTGCCATTGCCACCAGCATTTTTAGGATGCAAAGCATTTATAACCAACCAGTCATTGCCTTTGTTAAGCCCCCATGTCAGCCTGTGTTGCATCTGCTTTTTTGTGCCAAACATATTAGTGCTGTGACTTCGTCTTTCAAGTTTTTAGTTGTGATTTCTCAAAAATTGGATGAGTACCAACAAGCAAATAACGACAACAACATACCAGCCTGCAAAAATACACTGTAATTTTGGGACCAGGTTTCTTCAGATTCTGCCAACAGATCTGAATTGAATTTTGTTTATTGCGAGACCTACTTGTTGGGGCTCATTTCCTGTCTTTTTCTCTTTCATGTTTTCCTGTGATTTATCAAAATTATGTGAAGCTTAACATTGGAAACGGGTTAGGACTTTACTGAACCATGATTGGACGTTTTAAAGGGGAATATTTTCTTGTAGCATTCTCTCACAAAATGTAGGAAGCTTAGTAAAATGTAGTTAAAATTCAGATGACTAAGCTTGACTGCTTATCTACATTTTAATCTAACAAGACTTTGAGGGTAATATCTTGTGCCAAAACACACTTTCTGAATTTGCATACATGCATGCAGATGAAGAACATTTTTCATAGCTGGAAGGGGAAAATATGACCTTTCCAAAATTCTGAAACTTTCCCTTGCTCTCCGAAAAAAACAAAATCCGGTGGTAAAAACTCTAAGAGATTTCTTCTGTAGATGAAGGAGGGATCTGTTAATCTACAGTCAAAGGAAGCTCAAACTGTGTTCTGCAAGAGTCCTCGTAGCCCATGCAGCAGACGACAAGTAATCCCTCTATTAGGTTTTGAGACTTGCAAATCAGGAGATGAGCTGCAAAATTATGAGGTTTTAAAGTTTCTATCTCCTCCTGTTTGCTTTCTTGTTTCAGAGTCTTGAAGGGTCAAACACCAAAACTTTTCCAACTTTCTCTTGCTACCCTCAGTGTGTAGCACTTCTCTTACTGACAGCCGAGATTTTTAACTGACCCACGTTGGCTGAGATTTCAGGAAACAAAGCCAATCTCCCAGGAGCTGTTGGTGCACCTTGGCCTGAGCTTGGTTCTTCTTGAGACCTCAGATCCCGTTGGTTGCCACTGGCCACGTGAGCACTGCCACCCCGCAGGGCTCACAGTTGTGACTTTTTGCATGCTGGTGTCACCTCCACTGCTCCATAGCATTGTCATACCAGCCACTGCCAAGCTGCAGTGCTGCCCTGGAGTGAAGTGGCCAGCTCATCTCATAACTGCTGTCATTGCTGTGCAGGGCTAGGAAGCAAAGCGCAGCAGCGATAGAGATCAGAGGTGCTCGTGCTCCATGCACGCGGGTGGTGAGGAGCGGTTGTTCCTCTCTGCAGCACTGCTGTGATCTCAGCTACTTTCCCATGTCAGGCTAAAGTGGAAACATGGCTTTCTGACTTCTACCATGAGAAGCGAGGCTTGCCTGCTGCAGCTGAGCACAACTGGTGGTCAGGGTGGGGCTGGGTCTCCTGCAGGTCTCCTCCCTCCCTCCAGACCCACCTGGCCCCAGGTGGTCTTCAGCTGGCACTTCCCCATGTCCCCTGCAAGGCCCGTGTTATGGCGAAGGTCTGCAGGTATCCCCGCTCCCTGCTCTCCTTGTAATTAACAGAAAGAGCTAAATGCTCATTTTCTGGAACAGCCACTTCAGACTTGGTCATCAGCCTCTTTAACAAGAGCCTTTAAGCACTGATGGCTTTATTTCTGATTTTAACCAGATTTTCTTCCCAAACCAAGCCAGAGAAACCTTTTTCAATGCAAATTTCAAGAACATAGCACATTGCAGGGAAAAAAGTCTGTTTCAACAAATCCACACTTTCCAAGATAGAGTAATGGTGTCAGATGCTTCAAAACAGAGTACTTAGGAAATTCCCGTTTAGCTCCACCTGGCCAGGTCTTACTAAAATAGAAAGTCTTGATTTTGCACATTTACTCCAGTAAGAGCATGGCTGCTGTCAGACTCCTCCAACCTTGATTTGCTGTTTGGCCAGCCATGCCATGAAACATCTCTAGATGGTGGTGTTGTGGGGGCTGATGCCATGACCTGCTTTGTTTTTTAACTATCCCATCAACGACATGCATTTTCCTTCCTGAACCAGACTTAACAACAGTCCAAATTATTCAGATAGATGCATCCAACTGGTGGAGCTGCAGAAAATATCACCATCAGAGAGGTGAGAAAGAGCAGATGAAGAGGAATGAGGACATTTGCTTGCAGTGAGGCCCTTGTTCCTTCACAAGGACTTGAGCTGAGACACATCCATAAGCTCATCACGGCTACGCAGACCTGTCCTTGCTGTTCATTTCCAAGCTTTGCTACAGCTTGGGACAGGTCTGCTTCTGCAGAGACAGGGGTGTTTGGGGACCTTTGTCCTCATATTGCAATGGATCATTTGGGGACTAATGGCAAACATGACCAGTGTCCAGGTGGGAAACGCTCACTGTCCACAGAGGAGAAATGTCAGAGAGTGAATTTTTGTCCAAAGCCATGTGAAGACTTTTCCCTCTTCCAGTCTTTGTCCCGAGTCTCACTGGACTCAGCCATTGCAGCAAAACCTTTTACTGTGCTACCACGAACTGACACTGGGCAATGCAGTCATACCACACAGAATCATAGAATCCTTAGAGTTGGAAGGGACCTTTAAAGGCCATCTAGTCCAACTCCCCTGCAATGTACAGGCACCCCTACAGCTAGATCAGATTGCTCAGAGCTTGGTCCAGCCTGACTTTGAATGTCACCAGGGATGGGGCTTCCTCCACCTCTCCAGGCAACTTGTTCCAGTGTTTCACCACCCATACTGTAAAAAACTTTTTCCTTAAATCAAACCTAAATTTCCTCTCTTTCAGTTTGAAGCCATTCCCCCTTGTTCTGTCCTCACAGACCCAGCTAAAGGGTCTGTTCCCCTCTTTCTTATAGCTCCCCTTTAGATGTTGAAAGACAGCTATCTATCTGGTCACCTTGGAGCCTTCTCCAGGCTGAACAGCCCCAGATCTCTCAGCCTGAGAGAGCCAACAAACATGAAATAAACCAAAAAACCTGGTTTTGGAAAAGGCTACTGAGGAAATAAAGCTTCCAGATCTTGTATAATCCCTCTTGTCTGGGCTGGCAGCAGCATGTGAGCTCTGGATCTTTTGACTACTGTTATTAAAGCATGTGAGGAAAAGATGCATTATAAAGTCATAATGAACTAGTGGCCCTTTGTCTGGGCAGGTCCAGCAAGGCTTTGGAGCCTGGTAAGGAATAGTCATTTTGCTATGGGGATGTTTTGCTTTTTCTGTGCATGCGTGTCCCGCTTTGACTGTATCACAAACCTCTGGAGAAACCACATTGTGTAGGTACTCAGCAGGGAGCTCAGTAATAATTTAGCAACTAAAAGCTCCAGAACTCCCATTTGCACTGGGAAAGGGCAGGAGACAGTCTTCCCTGGGTGCTCGTGGCCTATTCCTGCGTATGAGCAGGAGAGCTGGGCTGCAGCAAGGAGGAGGGCATGGGAAGAGGTGGAAGACAAAGATCCCAAAACTCGTGGGGAGCTGAGACTGGAGCTGGGACATGGCTTGGCTAAGGGAGCCATGGTTGGGTGCAGTGTCAGCAAGGTTTGGTTGGACACACAGCTTCCTTGACAGAGGTCTGTGAAGTTTCCAGCCCTGCTATTGAACCGCAGGGGTGTGATAATAACGACAAAGGAAATAATTATTCTGCAGCATTTTACTCTTAAGAAACCCATCTTTTCACACCCTCTGGTGCCTGTTTGCAGAGCAGGGAGAGATTTCTACGTCCAGACTGTGGGAGTGAACCCAGACTGCTGAGCATGGGTCATCCATGCCACTTGTGAGAGCGAGAGCTGCAGCAGCCACAGCTCGAGTCCTGCAGGCTGAACAAGGTCATTCTGAGGTCAACATGGGGTAAAAAAATCCTGTGAGCCAAATCCTGCCTGGTGTTCAGACAGCTCTCTGCTGTGTAGTTAACACCCTCAAGCCTGCCAGCTGTCTACCAAGACCTGCTGAGCACCCAAAGTCTGTAGGCTTTGGCCATGGCCAGCATCACTAAACCCTTAGTGGGACAGAGGTTTCATTGAGCTGATCTAAGCCTGGCCACTGTTTAAGCTTTACTGAATATGCATTTATCTCAACCTGCTGTTAGGTGTTTACGATTATTCCTTGCTGATGGGAAACAAAACACAGCTTTGAAAAAAATATATCCTGGTGACAGGCTTTGTTTTGCATTGCTTTGTGACAGAAGTGATTAAACTGCTAAATCACAGCTGCTTTTCTCATAAAAAAAGACAAAGCATCTTTAGATCCCTACATCATTTCAAGAGTTGCAGAAAGCTCAAGGTAGATGGAAGTGATTAGATCTATCTTGGTTTTATCACTGTATCTCCTACACCCACAGGCTCCTGAGCAGGGTGTATTTGCTGTCTCATGGCCTAATAGCTTCCTGTGTTACTCATAACTTAAACACTGAGGGAGAGATAAGGGATTGGGTTTGGTTTGTTTCCTTTAAGGAGAAATGAACATTAATAAATATCTCATTACCAGAAAGTATCATAGTGAAAGTACAGCGCTTTCTCCTGTTCCACAGCTGGCTCTTTAATTTTCACTGTGGCCAAAGAACAACATGAAAGCCCTGAAAAATGATCCCAGTCACACCCAGCTGAGTTTTCAATAACTGCAGGATCAGATAGGGCCGAGGGCTGATCGTGGGAGATGATCAGATAGGGGCAGCAAAATGCTGCAGCTTTTGCGCAGCACAAAGTATCTCCCAGTGATGTCCATTGAAGCGGTAAAAGATTGCAGCACCTGTGATCTCTGGTGTTTCAGAAAGATCCCGAGCCCTTGACTCCCTCAGCTTTGTTTCTAGGCAGCCCATCTTGGTGCCCTTCTTAACCCTCTGCAGCAAAGCATCTTCACTCCCACCTGGGAGACAACCACCACCAAACCCTGACAGCCAGAAGATCAGAGACCAGACTGACAGCCACCCCAAGTGTCAAGGCCAATCTTCTGACACATGACTTCAGAATATAGGAAAGATGTAAAACTATTGGAGAGAGTCCATAGGAGGTTTATGAAGATGGGGAAGGGTCTAGAGGGCAAGGGCTGTGAGGAGCAGCTGAGGGCCCTGGGTTGGTTGGGCCCAGAGCAGAGGAGGCTGAGGGGAGGCCCCATGGCGGCTGCAGCCCCTCCCAGGGAGCGGAGGGCAGCGCTGAGCTCTGCTCTGGGGACAGCGACAGGGCCCGAGGGAACGGCCCAAGGCTGTCAGGGGAGGGTCGGGTGGGGGTGAGGAAAGGCTCTGTCCAGAGGCGTGGGCATGGCACAGTGCCCAGGGCAGGGGCACGGCCCCAATGCTGGAGCTCAGGGAGCTGGGACACCGCTCTCAGCCATTGGGGTTGGGGTTGGGGGTGCTGTGTGGAGACAGGAGCTGGGCTCAATGATAGGGATCCCTTCCAACTTGGAATATTCCATGATACTATGGATTTTTGAATGTATAGGGTTGGAAATATTGTGGGTTATTTATTACAAATGATTTACAAGGCCCTTCAGAGGGAAATAAATTTCACAAGGGCAATGCCTTCAGGGAAAATAATATGTACTTGGATGGGTGATCCATCATTCTGCATTAAGCCCAGAAGCTCAGCTGACATCGAAGTATACCTGATAATCTCTTATCTAAATAATTTCCCCTTGAAATCTTCCATCTGTGCAGCTTTGTGCTGTTGATGAGAGGATAAACTGTTGGGCCAGAACTTCTACTGGTGAAGCTGGCCTGGTAATGGCATGGTTGAGGTGGAGAATGGCAGAGTATCCCCCCAGGAGTTCACTCTCCACTTTTACTTTCCATGGGAGGCACTGGTGGTGCCAGATGACCCCAGAGAGGTGGTAGATGGCAGGGTTAGAGATCTGCTCTGCAATTTCTGGAAATCTAGGTCTCTTAAGTGCTTCTGAGGATGACCCATCTGGTCATCTCTTGGCTTATGATCAATACCAGAGAAAGGCTAAGAGCTTCCTGCAGAGCCTTCATGATCTGGCTTGGCCAACAGAGAGTTTTACCCAAGCTTCAAGAGACAGCATTTTTCTTCAGCCTGGGATACTTCAGCAGACTTCTCAAAATCTTTTGTTTGCTGCTTTTGATCTACTTCATACTCATTAGCCATCCTGGAATGAGATCAGGCCAAACTCTGGACTTCCAAATTGTCTTCCACTGGTAATGCTGAAAACTATGAAGAAGACCCCAGCATTCTCACCAAACTCCCTTTTTTTTTAAACCTTCTGCCTCTCTGTGGTCTCTCCAATATGGACCTCTGGGGGCTGCTTTGCCACGGGGGATGCTGGCCACAGCTAGGTCATTACTAGCAGGACTCGGTTGGACTAGATGATCTTAGTGGCCTTTCCTAACCTTGATGATCCTATGATTACTGTGCTCTGTGCACTGGAGCAAGACAGCCCCAGCTGTGATGGGAGCAGAGCTAACCTTTCCTAGGCTGTCGTGGCTCTGGATGTGAGCACTTCAGGCGGTCTTGCAGCCCCATAGCACTCTCCCACCATGTGTTCCTGCAACCATGCTGAAGCAGGGACACTCATGGTGGGATATGAAGGATGCGCCATGTTCTCCAGCCAACTTGACACATGGTCTGCATGCAGCCAGCTGACTTGAGAGAGTGACATGATGCTTGTGCTACCAAATTCAAGAAATTAGTCACTAATTATAGCAGGCGCCCACAGTGTCCCCAGTAATGTAGTATCTGAGAAGGTCATGAACCCCATGAATCACCTCTGAATCCACATGTAACTCTGGTAAAATAGCAGGAAATATAGGCATAACAAGATGTCACCTCACTGCTGATGATGCCAATAGCATGTACCATACTTGTTCTTTTGCCATGGAAACAGGTTTAGGTGGGACTCAACAGGGTGAATGCTCCTCAGCTATCCCTGCCCTGAGCTCAGGCTGCAGGCTTGCCTTGTACCTGGCTTACAGGGTTGGCGGAGGGGAATTCTGCAATGGTGCCCTGATGGCAGTCCCAGGCTGTGCTCAGCCTGCAGGCACATGGCCAGGTGAGGAGCTCTGTCTGTCCACCTCAGCACGTGGGTGAGATCCAGGATGGAGCAGCAGGACCCCTTCCCGGCGCAGCTCGCTGCTGCTGACACAGTTTCTGCGCCGGTGCCGCAGGCAGCCACAGGGCACAGCTGCCGGTAAGCAGCATCGCGAGAGCCTCTCAGATGTGGTTGTTTTGTTTTTCTCCCAAGGGAAAGCTGCGAGCAGAGCAGGGCTTGCCAAGGGTAGTTTGGGTGTGTCATGAGAAAGGGGCTCACAGCCCAGGGTGCACGACAAGGCTCAGGTGCCTGCATGGAGACCGATCCTCTGGGGATGCTGTCCTGCAAGTGATGGGCACAAAGGCTGTCCAGCCTCATTTTGGGCAACCCTTCTGCTCCCCGTGCCACCCCCTGAGCCCCACTGCCCCGCACCCATGAGGCTGCCTGGCTCCTGTGCTCTCTCTACCCCTGCCAGGAGCCCCTCACCATCTGCTTGCTCCTCCCAGCCTCTCCCAGCTGCCTTCCTGGCACCCCAAATCCACTGCCCCTCTTATTTCTCTCTCTCTTTGCTTTGTTAACAAAGCCTCATCTCAACTCGCCCACTCCTCCCTGCCCCGCACCCTGTGGCACGGTTCACATGAAATTCAGCAAAATCCAGGTGTTTGGGAAGGGCTGGAGAGATCTGTGAGTTTGCTTTGAATGTAGCAGCGTGTTTTGGCTAAGGGGAACAGGAGAACATTTTGAAAGTGTCAAAATATTGTGTTTAGGCATTTTTTAAACAAAATGTTTCACTTGGTGGTTGACAAAAAAAAAATAAAAAAAAAAATAAAAAAAAGAAGAAAAGAAATGGCTCAAAATCTCCAAAGTAAAACCTTCCCACTTGTGTTTTCAGATGGCACCTGCACATGTGAGTTCAAACTACAAAGGCATACAGACAGACATCAAATAATGTTCAGGCACCGCATGGGAGTTTCTTTGGGATAAGTCAAAACGTTTCCATGGGAGTCAAAACATTCTCTGATTTAATTTTGGCCCCGTTTCTCTGGGGAAAAAAACCAACAAGCCTGTCCTTGCCGGGCTTGAATCAAGGACTCCTGCCCACTTTTATGCTGGCCGCAGTGTCGGAATGTTTGTGACAACACCCACAGCTCACGAGGCAATCCAATGGGCGTCTTGGGCTGGAGGGGGAATTAATGCTGGGGTTGGGCCCTCTGCTGTGACCCTTTCTGTTTGCAGCTGTGCTCTGTTGGGCTTCTTCATCCTACGGGATGGGAGAGGAACTCTGCTCCATGTCCATTTGCTCCAGCCTGTGCTCTGCCCTGGACATCCGTAGGTTTTTCTCAAGTGGTGATGCTGTTTCTTTGGGTTTTCTGAGCTTTTCTCATTTCCTAACATGCCTGACTCCCCAGTCCTTGTCCTCTCCATCCTCTCAGGCACTGCTGATGCCCACAGCCCTGCTCCAGCTTCCCAGCACTGCTCTGGCCTCATCGAGCCCCCTCTGAAAAGCCTTGACACTGCACACATCCCATTCTTTTCGACTTTTCTAAGGCGACCAAGTGCTGCAGTCACGCCAGCTGCCTATTTGTCTTTCTGCCGTCTGTCTGTCAGTCCCCCCACAGAGCTTTTAAATCTGATGACTAATTTCCAGCCAACTTGCCCAAAGCCCGGGAGGCGAGAAGTCCCCCCAAGCACAGTGTTTTGACACCTGCCTTGTGTTTCTGCCCCTAACAATGTGTGATTTCTGACCACGTGGAAGGATGGAGCCCAGCTGGGTATCCCCTTACCCCATGGCCAGGGGGCTGGGGAGTGCAGGGCTGCTCAGCTCTGCTGCTTTGTAAGCGGGCACCCAGCCCCACATACAGCACTCTCATCCCACTGGCACTGCAGCCTTGCAGGGAGGTTGGGACTGGGACATAAAACTCTGCACTGAGTTGAGCAAAGCCCAAGTTTTGGCAATTTTGGTTGCCTGAATTATGAAAGTTTCAAGTCAGGTTTAATAATTGCCAGATTGTAAAGATCCACGGTTGTTTACCTGCTGTCTCTTGTGGTGCTCAGGGGTTTTGCAGTGGTTTTACAGATCACCTTCTGGTGTGCTGTGGTTTGCCCGTGGACCATGGTGATGTGACAGGAGTTTTGAGTGTGAACCCCCAGGCAAAGAGCCCAGCTCTCCTATCTGTTGGTGTGCTTAGGCCTTTGAATTCCTGACCCGTCAGCACTGTACGATGATATCTGTGATATCCAAAACTTTTCTTACAGCGATGGTTCCTGAAATTGCAAGTGTACCAAAAATACATGGGATTCTATAGGAATCAACCCAAACTTGCTGAGTGTCAAGGAGAAGAGTGCAAGGAGGATGGGATGGGATGCAAGGTTGCTTCTGGCTTTGTACTCAGTGTGAGAGCAAGGGGGAACAGGCTCAGAGGTCTTAGTATGGCTCTGTGTCTGTATGGCTTTGAGTGGTAAAATCCAGCTCAAAGGGGAGCTCAAGGGCATCTGCCAATTTAGTGTCCTGGCAAAAATGTCAGGAGAGTCATGCCAATGTCTGGAAATATTCAATAGGGGAGAAAAAAAATAAGAAGTAAAACCAAGTGTTTGGAAATTGAAATATCTGACCAGAACATGCTGGGCCAGGGGAGAGCCCCAGCCTCTGCCTGGACAAGGCTGGGCACAGCAGCTCTGCTGCCAGCCATCCACGGGGCTGTGATGTGTGGTGTGGGTCATCGTGGGCTGCTGGTCTTCTGTCCTTGTCTTATCCATTTCCCCTTTCCCATTTCCCCTTCCCTTCTCTCTTTTCTCTCTCTCTCCCCCACCCCACCATTCTAAAGACAGTAAATACTTCCCCAACCCCCTGCTATTTGCATTGAATTTTCAAGATTTTTTTTTTCCCAGGCCAAAATCGTTCCCAGTTTTGACATTCTGCTTTCCAGATTTTAGCCAAAAGGGGACTCCTGCAGTTCAAGCAATGAGAGAGCAATTGCATAAAGGATGCATTGCAGTATGGCATACATAGAATATATGCTATATATACGGTCTATATATAAATAAATGAACAAGCCCGCAGATAAATATGTGTATGTCTGTATCAACATTATCTATACCATTTGTGCTGCCACCCACACCGAGTTGCATAGCAGGGGTTCGTCTGTGCACCGCTAGAGGCCAGTGTGCACCTGGAAGAAAGAGGCACACGCACTAATTAACCGCCGCTTGCTGGGAGGACGGTGTTTCCTGCAGGATGAGCTCCTGTTGCACAGGGGGTGCCGGCCGGCACCCAGGAGGCGGCTGCCCATCATTGGCAGCGCGGTGGGATGAGGAAAACCTTCCAGCCTTGGGTCCTACATAATCCTGGAAACTTTGTGCAAGATCCTGCTGCACTGTTGCAGATTGAGCCCAGGCTTCAGCCTGTTTGGGAGCTGCTGTTTGCTAGGAGGGACTCTCCTGCTCGCTCAGAAATGGGCATTTTTACTGGCTGCTCCAGGGCAGCTGATGGCACAGAAAGCCCCATGCCAAACCCTGAATGTATTTTGATAGGCATAGGCCAACTGGTATTAGCCTCACACCAACCTCAGGGTTGCTGCTGCCATCAGATGCAGGCACCCCGAGATTCAGATCCTCTGAGTCCCAGGGACAGCTGCAAGGTGTTGCTCTGGCATGGTCTGCTGGATTGGCCTTGTCATCCTCACTCTTCTCCTGGTGAAGAAAGTGATGATGATTCCATGTGGCAGTAGGATGGGAACCTGAGGAGCATGTTGAGGTGTTCATCCACCTTTGCCCATCGTCCATCCTCTTGCAGGACCTGCCATGGTGATATTCCTGTGAGCTCTGGATCACCACTGTGGCACATGGAGAGAGCACAGAGCTGCACTAATACAGGACAACCAGGCAATTCCCTCTTTTTCCTCTAGCAGAGACCCACCAAAGAAGATGCCCAACAGCACCAAGTGGGACGTACCGACCACTGTTCTCTCTGTGGTCCCCCAGCCCAGCACAGGAGCCCAAAGGAGCTGCAACCCAATGCTCAGGACCACAGAACAGGCAGGGAGCATCACTGAGAAGAAACACCATTACCACGCCCACCTTGCTTTCCATCCCTGGATCCCAAAGCGCAGCCCTGTACCCCATCCAGGGCAGCACTGGGGCTGCAGGAGGGTGCTGGACCCTGCTGGGTGTCTCAGAGCAGCTCTGGCACGCAGGGGTTAACCAGGACCTTCCATCATACACTGCTCTGCGTCCGGTCCGCTGGAATCCGCTGACAGAATTGGCACTGGGAATTTGTGCACTGTCCTGTGTTAGGGAAAAAAAGAAGTATGAAATATATTTAATCTCTCATTTTGGAATTGCATTTGACGTCTAAGTTAAATAAAATGTTCCTGAGGTCATTAAAAATCAGAAATAGTACAAGATTTGGGTTTACCATAGTTTCAGAATGAATCAGGTTTCTGAACTTGTTTTAATCTCTGTATAATTGCTTTTCTGTGTACGGTAACCTTTAGAAAATGAGTTTAACAATTAGTCATCTCAGACTAGTTAAAGACAACATCCTGCCCTCAGTTCAGTTTTATTTTCAACAAAAAAACCTGTGCCAAAGTAAATTCTTCACCATAGGTGGAAACATAGATTCAGGCTCCAGGTTCAGCAGGTTAAGTGTCTTCTGTTAACCTCCCTGGGAGCCTGGAAGTTTAGCAGTGTTCATCCTGACTTCCAGGGGAAATGGCTTTTTGCTCCTTTTCTGCAAGAAATGGAAATGGGAAACTTCAGGCAGCAGCAGCAGCACGGAGCCCGAGAGCAGCGCGAGGAGAGGGCTTCACTGGGTGCAGCAGGGACAGCAGTCCTGGGCCCCCTTCTCCAGGGCTGGAGGGGCAGGGACCAGGCCCAGTCTCTGTCTCCTGTGGTGCTGTGCCCAGTGCCTGTGCTGCCACGCTGCTGACCACCACGGCTGGGCCGTGCTCGTGGACCTGCTTTGCTCATCAGCACCGTGCTCATCTGCTTTAACACAGAATGGCCTGGGTTGGAAGGGATCTTTAAGACCTTAAAGCTCATCTAGTTCCAACCCCTGCCTTGGCAAGGGAACCTCCCCCAGCTCCAACTGCTCAGGGCCCATCCATGGCCTTGGGCACCTCAGGGATGCGGCACCACAGCTCTGTGCCAGGGCCTCACTGCCCTCTGGGGAAAGAATTTCCTCACCCAGGACAGAGGTGCAGGAGCTGCCAGGCACTGGGGGCTGAGATGAAACAGGCAGCTTTTCACAGCTCTTTTAAACCTGGGAATAGAGGAATAGAGATCATTCTGGCTGGTCAGTCCTTTCCCACATCACCTCGGTCCTTGTGCACCTTTCGCACTCAGCTCATCCTCAGATGCTGAAAACCTGCCCCGCTCTGCACTGCTGCCCGGGGCTGCTGGGCACTTCTAGCACTGTTCATCAGTGACAAAACGTGGTACCAGAGAAGGTCTGGAAGTACAGGAGAAATGCTGCCAAGTACTTCTGTCTGCTCACTATCACCAGGAGCTTTTCCCTCTACATTATGCTATGCTTTAAGTTTCTGAAGTGATGGACCAGCCACTATTTCCCTGGAGAGATTGTTTCAGCGGGCCTCGCTCTAGGAAATGCTAACTGCTCCTCACTTTATGTTTTCTCTTTTTAATTTCATCTCATTATTCCCAAATCTAACCCCACGGCAGGGAGCCATCCCTGCTGCCAGAGACCCTGCTTGGGTTTGCAGGACCTCTGGCACCCATGGGTCCGCTTGGTCCCACTGCAGTCAGTGCCTTCAGTGGTGCACGGCTAATGGTAAGTGCTCTGGGCCTGGGGAGACCTTCTTGGTCATCCCATTCCTCTGGGAGGGACCACAACACCATCCTGCTCACCTGTTGTCTGCAGAATTGGGTTAATCCCACACTGTGGTCCTGGTTCCAGCCCTCAACCACCCATTGCAATCAATGGAGAAGCTCGCATCAGGGATGAGATGAGGCTGTAAACCCACCAATGTGCATCTGGTGTGCTCAGTGCCTGGATGATGCTTGCAGACAGCTGAGAATATGTTTTGCTAAAGCAAACTGCAATTTTGTTCAGTGTTTTCAGTGTAGCTTGACTTCTTGCCTCTAGGAAGAGGAGGTGTCTTGCACTAAGGCCCTGCAGCACGGGCTGCACCTCTGTCCCACCGCTCTGTGCCCTTGCAGGCAGCGGGCAGCCCTGGCCAGCACTGAGGCTGCTTGTACATCCCTCTTTCTGCAAGGAGCCCAGAGCCAGAGCAAATCTGAGAGGAAAGGCCCGCAGGAACCGGCTGCTTCACTGCAGGGAGCAGAGGGAGAAGCTCAGCAGAGCCGAGCAGTGGATGGGCCGCAGGGCTCTTTGGGAGCTGCAGTGCCACGTGTCTGTATAGACCTCAAAGACTGAGCTTTTACAGAAAATTCAAGAAAAGAGAATGCTGGTACCTGGAAAAGCAGCAGGAGCTTGCTGGACTTCTTGGTGTGAAGCATGTTTTCAAGTCCACAGTGAAGGTCGAACACAAGGAAGAACAAAGCATCCATGGGAAGAGAGGTGACCGCGGTGCTCTACAAACATCACAGCAGGGCGGCCATGCAGTCATCCCCTGCCCAAGGAACTACTGAGCAGTGCAGCAGACATGCAAAGCCAGTCCATGGTGCACAGCACCAGCAGGAGGAGGTCCCTTCCCCCTCCCTCTGCTGCACCAACGTTTGCTTTCATTTTACCGCTGAACAAATGAAGACAACAGCTGTGTTATTTAACAGTGTGCGTTTTACTACCAACAAAGAACGGTCCTTTAGAACACACAAAATGCTGCGTGCCCTTCCAGGGGAAAGTGGCAGTGCAGCTTTGGGCAGAATGTCCTGGGCAATAAAAGTGCAGCTGGAGTATTAAAAACATTGTTGGTGGCAAGGGCGGGTGGGTCTGGCTTGGCCCATCCGATGGATGGTCAGAAGGACAACTGTGCTGGCTGAGAAGCAGAGCCATTCACCACATAGCTCAGTAGTGGCAAATCTAAGGATGGGTGGTTATTCAAAGAAGGGATCCAAAGTGAAAGCCCCCACAAAATTTCTAAAGGTCATTCAGATCCTGTAACAGTTGCTTTGCCATGAAAAGCTTGGATGCAGAAAGAGAACAGAGGTTGCCATGCCTGCGCTGAGTGAAGGAGATGGGTGCTGGGGCCAGACTGGAGCTGGAAACAGCCCCATGGGTACCTAAAGCCATCCCACGCCAAAGTGGTGAAACCACAGCAGCACACAGCACGTGCTCACTCAAGATGCTTCCCCTGCTTTCAGCTCAGTGCTTGGGCTTGCCTCCTTGAGCCTTAACCCCCAAATTGCAGCACAGGGTAGCAATGAGTCTGGGGAAAAGAAGAAGCTTGAATATTCATGCTGCTATGGCAAGGAAAGTTGTGCAGAGAATAACTCTGCAACATGAATGACACAACACATCCAACTTCTTGTCTGAAACACTCAGAAACGAAGCCTGAGCGTGCAGGGCATTTTGAAACCTAAATGGGAGTGTTTGCCAGAGCTCAGGTGACAGTCAAGGGAGATGTGATGCGTCTTTGGGGTTAGTTTGATGCAAATGGGCACTTGAAAAGAAATGTGATGGTTGGTTAGCCAAAGGCGAGCATTAACGTGTGCTGAAAAAGCTATTGTATTGATTGAAATGCATCCAGAAACCATCAGCCTGATGTAAAACATGAGTAATCAGCAAAACCTAAAGGCTACTCCACGGAGCTCCCAAACATGTGTTTTTGAATGCCCTTCATTAATAAATCAATGAAATGTTCATGTTGGCAGTGGGTTCAAAGAAGCCTTGGGTGAGCTGCTGGGGGAGGTGGCTGCATCTCGGGCTGCTGGAGGCTGTGCCTGCAATGGGGCAGTGAGGGGCACCACGGGCACCCAGGGACACCAGGGCCTCCATTGGTGTCCATTGGTCACACCAGGTGGTGGCCCTGGGGTTTGCCTGCCATGGACACTGAGTGCTCCAACCCTGGCAGACAGCTGGAGGGATTCTGTGGGTGCTGGGAGAGATTTAGGAGACACATGCAGAGCTTGCATGCCAGAGGGACCTGTGAAGGGGCCCTTAAAGAAGTTTTTCTGATAAATGGCTGAACTCTCCCTGCCTGCCCTTGGTGTCTCCATCCCCTGACCCCTCAGCTGCTGTGTCCCTGATGGACTCACACTGTTTCTACCCATGGGACCTTCTGCACATCCTGGGGACCAAGCTGAGTTGAGCCCTGAAGGATTGGTGGGATCCCTTCCTCCTTCCCGTGCTGTGACCGCACAGAGCCCTTGGGAGGTTCCCAAGTTAGGTGTGGGCTGTGCATCGCTGACCTCTGCCTGAGGGAGCTGGGGTGGGACAGTGGAGGACAGAAGTAAAGGTGCCCTCTGGCTGCTGGCAGAGCAAAGCACCTTTCAGCACATCCTGGGCATCTCCGTGCCATCAAGGAGCTCCCATCCTGGCAGCAGCATTATGGCAGCATCCTTGCACTGCTGGGCACCTCAGCCTGGCTGCTGTAGAGGTGGGCTAACACATGGTGAGCAGTCCAGCAGCCCCAGCTCTCCTGCACGGAGCACGGGGTGCATGTCCCACACAGCTCTTCTGGCTGTGGTCCCCCTGAGCCCATAGTCAGAGCCTGCATTTCCTGAGGGTCCTAGAAACTGGCATGCAACTTAAAATTAAGTCTGGTGCTCATGGCTTTATGCAAACCACGTGCTGGGGACTCTCCCTGTCCATGGCAGGAGTTGGAACTGAATGCTCTTTAGGGTCCCTTCCAATCCAAGCCATTCTATGATTCTGTGATTCTCGTGGCCAAGCAGCATCTCAGCTTGCCTTTCTCCACGGTCTCATCCAAGCACAAGCAGCACCATGGAACAGCCATCAGGGGTCTGGGCTGCAAACACCCAACACCACGACCCCAGCTCATCCAGGAGGGCAGAGCTGAGCTCTCTCTGTGAACCCCCTGTCCTAAACCCCACGCAGCTCCCAGGAACGGGGCTGGGAGCCCAGAGGAGCCCTGGCAGCGGGGTCCTGCTGCTGTGCAAAGCTCTGGGTTTTGGACCTTTCTGGAAATGTTCCAGAGGGAAGTTTTGTGGAGAGAGTTCTGCTGCACACGTGATGCACATTGCGAGGACTGCTGAAAGCAAGATGCTGAAAAATGGAGCAGCTTCCCTCTGCTTGGCCCCCTCTTTCCTACCACCACCGATTTGTACGGTGAAGTAGAGGCTTTACTTCAAGAACTGCACACTTTTAATATTTTATTTATGTAATTTTCCTGTCTATTAAGATGGATTTTAAATGCATTAACTGCAGCATAGTTACCTCAGACCTTTGGAGAAAAGAAACTACAATAAAGATTCTTGTCTCTTAATGCTCTGGGTTTCAGGCAAAAATTATACTGTAAGATAGGAATTCTTAAAAGAAAACCACCATAGTTCCACTGAACAAGAAAATCCGGTTAGAAAAAAAATGTATTGGAAAACATCTATTTGCCCACAAAATAATGTAAAAATAATGAGTCCATATTCCCCTTTGATGTGTGTGGCACATGCTCCTTTAAGGAGAAATTCTGTATTTCAGAGATAGTGTGCATATCGTGGAATGAAACGGTTGTTATGGCAACAACTCTCAAAAGCAAGTACTTAACTGAGAAATGTGTTCCACATAGCCATAGAAAAATGAAAACATGAAAACAGAGACAGGAAGAATGGACAAACAGAAGCAGTATGAGACGACAAAGACATTTTGGATTTTCAAGCACACAGAAAAGCAGAACTGAACTCGCTTTTGGATTTACTGATTCATTTATGTTTTAATCTAAAGCCCAAGTTTAAAGCTGCATCAATTCCTGGAAGGTTTAATGTGTCTTTTATTTTACATTGGTGATCCAATAATTAAAAAATGCCATACTGCATTAGGCCACCCTTACTGCTGTGGAGCTGAAGGATGGGATGCAGTCAGGCTGGATTTGTTGCTGCTGCATTCAGACAGCCCAGGGCATGGGGAGCCTGCACACAGGCAGCTGCATCCCAGCATCCCCAGCATCTCCATCAGCCCCAACATCTCCATCATCCCCAGCATCTCCATTATCCCAGCATCCTCAGCATCATCGCATCAAGCCATCTACAGCTCGAAGGCAGAATGCACTGGGTGTCCTACCCCTCCTTTTTGCCTTTCCAAACAAGCACTGCACCATTTAGGGTTGGAGGAGACTGTGGATGGGATCTCTGTCTCCCACCCAGCTTCTCCACCCCAAGCAGAACCTCTATAAAGACACAGCAGCCAAAAAGCACCATGAGAGAGAGATGGAAGAGCCCAAAACACTGATGGCCCTTTGCATCCATGGTGCCTTCTGCCATCACACTCACACAATCTGGACCCTGGACCATTTCCTATGCTACAGAGAAAGCTCCTACGGTCCATCCCTACCTTGTCTGGGAAGGAAGTAGTTTCTGAGCCCAGATGTAGCTATGGGTTGAACCCAGGACAAGCAAGCTAGGCAGAAAATGTTGTGATCAGACCCTGTTTTACTTTGATATCCATTTCAGCTCCTCGTGCACGGCAGTCTGGACTCAGCCCTGGCGATACCTCCTGACTTCATGGACCCCCAGTTTCACAAGCACAGACACAACTCCTGCTGCCAGACCTGGGCTGGTCCCCGAGCAGCAGCGCAGAGCAGCGTGCTCTGGGCTGGCAGCTCTTCATTCTGCTTGGCCTCCCTGTAACCAGACCCACAGCCACCTGGTGACTGCTGTCTTCATTCCCAGCATCTCTTCTGAAATGATAATTTCCCATCAGGCTGTGTATGTACTATTTTGTTTAAACCTAGAAGCATTAGCTCCTCTGCTCCTGTCTGTTTTCCTATTGCAAAAATATTAAATTAGTCTAATGTGATCTACTTTTGATAAAGCCTTCCTGTATTTTTTTCTCTCATTTTGTATTTGTCTCCACATCATCCAAGGTCCACATCTTAACAAGGTTTTCTAGGACAAATGGGAGGTCCTGAAACCAGAAGGTGAAGCAGCACAGCAAAAAATGATTAAAAAACCTCTAGCATTTGTGCTAGCCCAAACTGATCTTCATGCGTTCTCTGACCACACAGGGGCACGCTGCTTATCCAAGCACTTATAGGAACTGGCTCACTTGGAAAAGAGAGACCCTGGTGAAAGCCTGACATTCTGGGTGGAAGCCTGGGTTTGTGGTCTGGGTGGCATTGCCCAGCTTTGAATTTGGGTTCAGGTCTGGGAACGGGGTCGCTGCTGGTGGGTGGCACCTGGGGAGGCCACCTATGGCAGCACAGAACGGGACAAGCTGGGACGGCAGCACCAGGCTCCACTCCTCCACCCCTCCCTGACCAAATCAAGCCAAATTTCTGGAGGTGCTGATGTGCTGCAGGTTCACACCTCGGGCAGGGCTCGTCCTGACGAGGTCTCCACTGCGGGGCCTTTCCTCCTCCCTCTCCCTCCCTCTCCCTCTGTGCTTGGTGGGAGAGGTGGCATCTCCAGAACACAACGGCCCCAAATGTGTCTCAGCCATGAGGCTGTCAGCCCTCTGTGCACCCATTCCTCTCCGCTGACTTTTCTGGAGCTCCTTATTCACCCCAGACTCCATTTGGGGTATGGATATAGGCTGGCTGGGTGAGGGTTTATCCTGTGCGACGATGGGAGAGCAGGATTTCTCCATCGAACCCAAACAGCGACAGGTCTGCCGAATCCTCCTTTGTAAATAAGTCACTTACACATCCCAAAGGCAAAGCAAGAATTTGTAAATGAAAACTTTTCCAGATAAATCTTTTGTAGGATTTACAAACCTTCTGATCGGATTTGTAACTCCAGACACAGATTTGTATACTTGCTGGGAGATTTGAAGGATTTAAAAATCCATCTCTTGACTTGTGAAACAATCTAACGTTTTAGAAACCAGGTAGCTAAACCTAAGACTAAAAGCACACAGCACTTGGGGCTGAAGGTTTAGTGACAGGATTTATACATTAGAACTGGAGATAATGTAACTCAGGTGTATTAAATCCTGATTTATTAACAAACTCAGAAGTAATAGCTTTACAAATAACTCCCAAGATGTTTGAAAGAGCTTAACCCTTAGAGCACTAGCATTTGTCAGGCTGCCACCTCCGTGAATGCCAAGCAATGTGTTTAAATATACCCGTGACAATTCCACAGCCAGCACTGCAGTCCCTGTTGCTGGCATTCCCCTCCCCAGGGGATTCGCTGGGGTGAGGGAGGGAGCATCCCCGAGCACAGGGCAGCACTGATGGGTTCCTCGGGGCTTTTTGCTGCCGGTGTGCTCAGCACCAGCCATGGCTGCACACCTCTGCCTGCTGGGACACAGCCCTCTCCCTGCACGTCCTGGTGCCACCATTGAGGACGTGGTGGCTGGGCTCAGGGACCTCTGCCAGCAGGGTGCTTTGGTGGGCTGAGATTCATTGGGAGAGGGCTGGGAGCATGTGGGGACCAGGACATGCTGTCTTAGTTACTGAGGGCTCTGAATAAAGGGCTCTTTCTGGGGATGCTCTCCCTGCATCATCTCTCTCTCTCCCCTCCAGCAGCCCCATTTTTCTCCCAGCTACCTCCTATCCAGGCTGTGACTTCGAGCTTCTCAAGGCGTGGAGATGGGGTCCTCCATCTGGGATGGTGAGGCAGGATTCCATCCAGCTATTTAAATGCTCTGCGTGCTCTGGTATCATTAAATCCCATGGGTCCAGCAACAGCCAGAACTGACTTCTTCCTGGTGCCAATTAATTCTGCACTAACTTTACCTTTACAAAATGTTTTCGAAGATAAAGGCTTTCGCTGTTGAACCAACTCTTCTCCACCGTGTTTATGCCAAAAGCACAGCGTAACAAAACAGCATTTCCAGAGCAGTTGTAATTTTTAGACAGAAAAACCATAATTACCTGGAGGAGTCTGACAGGGCTGCTAATTCCCCTTTCCTCTTCCCTCTGGTGCCCTATTAGCTTTTGTTTAGCATAATTGAGTTCTCACGGCAGCGGCATGCCCCAGCGAGCAGCGTGTTTCGGGATCGCCCTGGGCACTTGTCGAGCTCTGCGGGTATCCGAGCCCTCGTGTGCGGCGAGGAGCCCAGCGTGCTTTCAGCTGGTGAAAGAGCTGGATGCTGCCCGTGGCCAAAGTTGCTTGCAAACAGAATGACCATTCACAACGGCTTGCTCCGCTGACGGTATAAAGTGCACTAGAAAATGATTGTGAAAATAATAGCTGCTTCTTAATGAGAGAGCCAAGAGCAGCGAGGAGGGCCGGAGCACCGCGTGCAGAGAGCTGGAATGGAAAAGGCACTTGACATCTCTCTTGGGTTCATCTTGCACAAGCAATTAAACATTTTAAGAAATGTAACTCTTATTCCCTTTGGTGAGCTCTTGTCTCTTCCTTCTATTTGGCTCTTCCTCAAACGGCTGCTCATTATTTTTGGAATGCTTTTCCCTCCTACTTTGCCCAGGACTTGTTATTTGCAGTGTGGGAGCGCCCAGAAGCCAGGCACGGTGTGGATGTGGGTGAAGCCTCCCCTCCTGCTGGGCTGTGCACTGCTCTGCCTGCAGTCACTGCTGCCTCTCCAGGCATCTCTCCATCACCTTCCCATGTTTTTACAAATATATTTAAGATTCAAAGTAAGTTAGGGGTGAAATATCTGCTGTGCTTCTCTTTATGTGCTTAGCTCCTGTGTTATTCAGTTCAGACACTGAAACGCATCAGGAAAGGGGAGATGGTGGGGTGTGGAGAGGGACAGCGGGAGCAAAGGGTCTCCCCCTCCATCCATCCGCCCAGATGTGTCCTGGGACACCCTGCCCAGCCCCACACCACCCAGGTGGGAACACTGGGGGGCAAGCAGAGGGCTGGTGCCCCTAACCAGCACAGCAGGTGGGGGCTGTGTGCATTGCTGGGTGTCACAGTGTAAGAAAGACATAAAGCGATTAGAGAGCATCCAAAGGAGGGCTGCAGAGATGGGGAAGGGTCTGGAGGCAAGGGCTGTGAGGGGCAGCTGAGGGCCCTGGGCTGGTTGGGCCCAGAGCAGAGGAGGCTGAGGGGAGGCCCCATGGCGGCTGCAGCCCCTCCCAGGGAGCGGAGGGCAGCGCTGAGCTCTGCTCTGGGAACAGCGACAGGGCCCGAGGGAACGGCCCGGGGCTGTCAGGGGAGGGTCAGGTGGGGGTGAGGAAAGGCTCTGCCCAGAGGGGTGGGCATGGCACAGTGCCCAGGGCAGGGGCACGGCCCCAATGCTGGAGCTCAGGGAGCTGGGACACCGCTCTCAGCCATTGGGGTTGGGGTTGGGGGTGCTGTGTGGGGCCGGGGCTGGGCACCATGGTCCCTGTGGGTCCCTTCCAGTTCAGGATGTTCTACAACTCTATATTTCTGTGGAATAAGAAGTGACGATGGCTCTTCAACCAGGAGTGGACAAGGAGCCCTTAGGCCACCCATGCACACCCAGCTCCGCCTGGAGCATCTCCCAGCAGGGACCCATCAGCCCCGTGCTTCCATCGGTGTTCTCACGGCTTAGGTGATCAGAAGGGGAAGGGTTAAACCCAGAGTAATTAATATAAGAAGACTGTTCATTATTATAAGACGTCTGTGTATCATTAAATTTCATTTGAGCTTTAATTAGACGATTTTTTTTTCATATAAAAGTCTTTGTTGTGTCAATTAGTTGATTGACTATCATCTGGTTTCTGGGTTAGTGAAACCTGATCCGTTGTGAATGAATTTGTTTATCAGGGAAAAGGGACCAGGGGATGGAAAAAAATTCAATTAAATGTCAATGTGTGGAGTGACAAGCAGCATTCGATAGGGCTTTTAGTTTAATTGCTTGTATTTCATTAAGAGATTTATTTATCAAGAGAATTCTTCAGTTTCAAAAGATCTTGGACAATTTCTTGCTTGCTTCTGGCTTTTTAGGTGCTTGTGTTATTCCAAAAACACAGAGAACTCTTTTCTAATTAGAAAAAACACTTTACTGTGACATGCCCCGAGAACGTCACATACACACAGAGCCTTCTGATGACGTCCACATGCAAATTGCTGGGGACAGGGTGTACCCCTGCACCATGAAGGGCTGTCCCTGAAGCTCTGCCCCTCCCTCTGTTGTTCCCTGCCCTGTGAGCACGGTGAAAATAACGTGTTAATCCTGCAAGTTTATGGGAGGGGAAAATTATTCAGCTCCCAGCCCTGGGAACATTTCGGAAGATCTGCTTTAAATCTTTTAAAGGCTGTAAATCCCTCTGGGAGGGATGGTTTTCATTTGTGTTTTATTTGGATTCCAGCTCGTCACTTGCGGTTGACAAATAAAAACGGAGTGGTTGGGTGGGGGGCTGGCAGGCACCCGGCAGCGCAGTGAGCTTGGTGCAGCTGCACCAGGGCATCGCCTGGAGCGCGATACACTCACACCCGGATGAAGTGCTGAGAGCACTGAAGTTTGTTTTGGTAACTCTCTGTTTATTTCTGGTCCAGTCTGAAAACTGTGAGTACAAAAGCATGTGGCTGCCTTTGTAGGAGTGACGGCATCAGGCTTCCAACAAAGCTTCCAAAATGTCCAGTGAGTGATTATTTTTCTGTGTATCTTGCAAACTGCAGGAGCCATGCCTGTGTGCAGTGTGCAGACCAGGATCTGTAACTGCTCCAGGGACCCAGATTTACCATTGCAGAGTGCTGGGGATGGATCCCAGGCTGGATGCTCCACTGGATGCAGAGCAGTGGGACCTGCAGCTCTGGTGAGAAGGAATGTCTTCTGGTCCGAGTGCAGGGAATAACCAGGGTGTGGGGAACTGCAGAAAGGACCCCCATGAAACCTGGCCCTGTCTTCTGCTCGTGCAGGAAATGCTGCTGCATGTCACATTGGTAAGCTGACCAAGATCCACTTTGGAACAAGTTCGACTCCATACCCTAGGGAGATTTCCTTCAGAAATGCCTTGGGAGCAGGCAGTCTCTCCATGGATGTACTCAGCACCCAGCAGAAATCCTGGCAGGGCCTCTGGGAGTGTCTGCACAATAAGTAGCTCTAATGAGTACTAATTACAGCCAGCATGAGTGATCCAGCTCTTTTCTGAAACACATCAGTACAGTTCACCATTTTCTGCCATGTCTGTATTTTGTGCTCCCGTTTGCTTAGAAAGCACAGCCAGGACAGGTCTGTTCTCAGAAACTCACTATTTCTTTAATTCTGTGGTGAGAACTCACTTTCAGGGAGCTCAGATAAGACGTTGGGAGGCAACGCGTGGAGTAGCTGGCCATTATATCCACCCCGAACATCCTGTCTGCAGTGCTGCACCGGCATCGCACAGCCAATGGGAAACGTGAGCAAACAGGAGGGCAGGACGTGGAGAAGTGCTCCAGGTTGTTCTCTCTGGGGAAGATATCACCTTACAAATGTCCTCAGAGAAAGCCCAGGTTGGGGCAGAGCAGAGCTGACATGGGTAAGGAGTCTGTGCTCCACCTGAACCTCCCGAGGAAGGAAAAGTAGAACTGGATCAGCCTTTCCAGAGAGCCCTTGCAGCAGCAGAAGAGGAAGGTGTGTGATGTTTGGGAATGGTTGTGAAGAATCCTGCTCCTCCCAGCGCTGGTCAGGAGCTCTAGACGTGCTGTGAGCATCACAGCCTCCATCGCATGCTCCTCTGCTCCTCCAGCTGGGATGGGCCTGGCGACACCAGCATCTCTTTGGAGACTGAAGGAAGCAGCTTAAGGTCCTTTGGCCTGGCTCTGTCCGGCTTCTCCTCCCCTGTGAGCTGCAGGATGGTGCCTATGGCAGCCAGCACTCCTCTCCTGCACCTACCCGAGGGTGGTGACCACCTGGAGCACGTGGCCCTGCAAGCTGTGTGACCATCGGGAGCGGGCACGGAGAGCACAGGGGTTGAGAGCTGGTTGGGCAAACCTTGGTGCTTGTGGGCACGTGTGTCTTCATGGGTGTCCAGATAGGGACAGACTGAGCTGGGCTAGGGGAAGCAGAGGGGCTCATCAGTGGTCAACTGCAGCAAAATGAGTTTCATCTAAAAGAAAAAAAAGTGAGAAATAACTGAGAAATGGAAACACTCCTACTCACCCACCCTGGAGCAATACTCTTAGGACATGGCCATGCCTGGTCCGTGGGAGAGGTCCCTAACTGGGCACTGTCACCTGCAGGTGCCAGCACAGCCTCTGCCCACGGACGCTTTGGCAGCATCAGTCACGCTCTTGGGGGTAACACCTAGGGGTTCAGCTCTTGCTTTTCAGTGAAAATAAAAATAGTTGGGAGAACAAAGGTTTTCCAGTCCTGCCTCCTCAGTGTCCCCAGGGAGCTGCTGGGTGTGTGCAGGAGCAGCATCGCTGCCGCAGTGCTGCACTCACCCTTCGGGGCTGCTTCACCCCCCCTGGCTCCTGCAACAACTCAAAGCTGTGCAGAGGTCCTGGAAACTTCATCCCTGCCTTGTGCAACAATTTCTGGGGTTTTTCTGGACTGGGGAGTGCAAGCCCCACACAGCCCCTGGCAGGTGCCCTCCCCCTGTCCTTCACTCCCAGAAGCTGCTGTGCTGCAGGGCCCGCTGACCCGGCTGCATCCCGTGGTGGAGAGCTGAGCTGGGAAGTGTTGCAGGAAGCTGCTGCAGCGTGCTGAGCGGCTCCAGCCCTGCCAGAAATGCTTTGTTTTCATCTCTAAGTAGCTGAAGTGTGTGTGCCTATCGGTAAATCTCTGTCATCCCAATTGCAGCGTGTTTCCTCAGATAAAGGTGCTGCGTGCCGGCAATTATGTTTTCATTTGTTGTGGGAAAACTTAATACGCAGAGTGGCAGAAATGTTATTCATCCTCTGTTAATTACGAGCTACTTACTGTAGGAAATCATGCAAAAACAAAAAAAAATGTAATCAAATAAAATAAAGGGGAAGCGTGCCTTCGTGCTGGGCGGAATGAGCTCCTGCGATGCTCTGCCACCAATTAGCACTAATGACACCGCGTGGCCCCGTGTGTGACATTGCCTGCAGCTGGACAGCAGCACTGCAAGTGGGCAGGCGCTGGGGACGGCCACCCCAGGGTGCCTGATGCCCAGCACCCCCCTGGGACAGCGCCTGCACCAGCTCTGCCCCTATACGTCCCCAGCATGAGCTGAGCATCCCTGAAACAGAGCTGCAGGAGAGTCCCAACACTTCGGGATTTTTCACTTGGTTGTGCTTTCGCCCTCCAGGCTCTGGGATGCGCCAGGAAAGAAAGGGAAGGGGTTGATTCCTGGGGTCTCTGCAGGGCTGTGAGCCCCAGAGCAGGACAGCTGTGCCTGTAGCCCCACAGATGTGCTCCCACATGGTCTAGCGGTTAGGATTTCTGGTTTTCACCCAGGCAGCCCGGGTTCGACTCCCGGTGTGGGAAAGCCTTTATTTAGTGTTTCACACCGTGCCTGTTTTGGGGCTCCGCTGGATGAGAAAAATACTGCCCTTGGCAGGAGGCGGTGGCACATGCTGGAGCAAGGGAAGCTCCCATTGCTTATAAAGCACCTTTTTATCACCTTGTAGTGGTGAAACACGGGAAATGGAGCTCAGAGCAACTGCAGGGATGTCCATTACTGGAGGTAGTTGAAACTCAGCTGAACAAGGCCCGGAGAAACCTGCCTGAGGTGGACATGCTGGGAGCAGAACGTTGCACTACAGACCTTCGGAGCACACTTCTGACCCAGATTATCCCAAAGTGCCCTTATTTTCTGGTTTCATGAGCCATCCAGCAACCACCCCCTTCCAGCCTGGGCTCCCAGACCCCTGGGCAGCTTGTCCTGGTACTGTGAGATCTTAGCATGGCCAGCCAGTGAGCGACACAGGAGTGTGGGTGATGAGGGACAAGGACATGGGACAAGACCTGTGGGATGTGGGAGGGGACAGGGCAGGATGGGATGGGATGGGAGCAGGGATGGGTCAGGGTCACCAAGCCATGGGGAGCTCCTGGGACATGCAGCTGTGCTGGTGAGCAGTGATTGCAATATGGGGTCTGTGCAGGGTGGGACTTCTGCTCCTCCACAGCGAATGATTTCACAAAGTTCACCCATAGGTACTGTTAGGGTGGTTAACTCCCCATGGGACATCTGGTGATGGTGGTTCCCCATCCAAGCTGAGCTGCCTGAGCTCCCCTCACCTCTCTGGTGACCCTGGGGATGGCTCCACCATGACACTGGTTTGCATTGGAAACCAGTGAGACAAAACTGGCCTCGGAAGGGGTGAGAACTACACAGAAATTTACCTGAGGGCACAAGGAACAGACTGTCAAGGAGGCAAGGCTGAGACACAGCTTCCATGGTGGAGCTCCTGCTTCAGGGCTGTGTCCCTGCAGCCAGCACAGCAGCCCCAGCAGCCCCTGAAACACTCGTGCACGGGGATAAATGTCTCCTGCTGGTAAGAAAAGAAGGAAACAGCCAGGGTGCAATCTGTACAGCAGCTCAGCAGCTGATGAGGGCTGTCAGTAATGCATTTTCTGAGCACTGTAAGCTTAATAGCCTGACAAAATGTAGTGAGCGCTTTAATTCCCAAAGCAAGACTCCCTTTCCCAAAAAGTAATAAATAGCAATGGTAACATATTTAAAGGAAATTTTACCATAGATCTGTGCCACATCAAATGAGAAACTTCTTTCTGAGCTCATGCCAGTATGTGAGACGAGGGACACTACCCACATTTTGCATCCCCTGTAAGTAGCTATGGGTATAAGGGGAGGTGTCTGCCCTATGGCCCCCGGGGTGTTACAAGACCTGGAGTTCTCAGAGCTCAGTGACACCACAGGGTAACTTTGCCTTTGTCTCAGAAGTATTTCCAGCTGAGTTCCTCAGACCGTAGCAGAGGACTTACCAGAGCTAAAACCCCATGAGCATTCTCCAGCCTTCACAAGTTGCAAACCACACTATTTAAGTCACTCCATAATGGTTAAATCTTTGGTTATTTGGATCTTTCCAGGAACGGCCAGGAACACACAAAAAAAAGAAGTGAGATTCCTCGTCTCAGCCCTCAGCTGTGAATTTTGTGCTCGGCTCTGCTGCTGATATTGAGAGCAGATGCTTCCTTACTCTGCAGAAACACAGCGTGTGAAACAGTATTTTAACAGCTTTATCTGATATTTTATATCTCACTGTCAAACATAGCAGTGATTCCACTTCTATTTGGGTAAGTAATCTGAAAAGAAGGCAGCAGTAATCTCTCAGGAGAGCCAGGCACGGGACTAATTACTCCAGCTAGAGATTTGTAAAGACACATTTTCAGTGCTGGGATTTTATCATTCCACAGGGTAATTAAAAGACAGTCCTGTCAAAGGAAGTTTTGCAGCCTTAAATATTTTCTTTCCTCTGTGCAGAATAACCCTTTTCAAGCTCAGCAATGGGATGGCTTTATCCATCACCAGTGGAGCTGTCCATGGCGTGTGCCTGCCAGCCAGCTCCATGCCGTGCCCCACTGTGTGCATGGTTGGCAGAGCAGTGGTGGCTCCCAGCACCTCCCAAAGTTACGTGTTGGGAGGGAGGGATGCTTCTAGCATCTGTATGTGCTTCTATCATCCGTATGTGCTCTGTAATTTGTTACTTGGTTGTTGGTGTCCACATCCCTGGAGATATTTGTGAGATGTCTGGACATGATACTGGGGGACATGGTTTACCAGTGGGCCATGGTCGGTCACCTTGATGGTTAGACTTGGTGATCTTGAAGGTCTTTTCCTACCTAGAGTACCCTGTGGTTCTGCAGAGAGCTGAGAACTTGCTTCTTTGAGGCTGACATCAAGGAAGAAATTATCCGGTCGCTTTGCTTGTGTGTGCTGACCAGGTTGTGAAGTGCTGTCATTTGGAGTCATGCAACAAGGAATGACTACAGGCAGAACTCCTGCTTGAACTTTGTTTCTTCAGTGGAGCATCTGCTTAAACCAGGCCAGGGAAACCTCGCTGTGGTGGCTTATGGCTGAGCTGGTGTGCACAGCCTGGGACCAGAGATGACATCCCTGGCTGCTGCAGGTGGTGAGGGCAGGCGTGGGCTGTGGTGCCTGTGGACACCTCTGGGTGGGGACGAGCTGGGGTGTGGGGTGAGCAGGACGTTGCTGCTCAAATCCCCCCAGGGTCATGCAGCACTGGGCTGTCTGCTGAGCATGGGTCTGCCTTTCCAGGAGGCATCACTGTGTCATCGACTCTTTTGGATTACCTTGATAGTCCGAGTGTGAGCATTGCCCCTGGGTCTCCGTGGCCCCCCATGCTTGTGCTCAGTGTGGCAGTGCTATGGGATACTCCATGAAGATGAAGGCAGGAGGAGAGCATCTTTGTTATCTGCCCCACAAAGTGCTGGGTCAGCCTCAGACAGCTGCTTTGTGCCTGTGTCCCATGCAGCTCCTTTCTGCATTTTATTCCTTAAAAAAAACCCTGCCTTTCCAGAGGGGCTTTGTGTCCAGTTCTAATTTGAATGAGTGTAAGGATTTGGAATTTAAGGAGTTAATTTTCAGAGAAACAAAAACTTCAGCGCTGATTCAAGTGTCCTTGAGCAGAAAAAGCAAACAGCAGCCCTGGTCCGGGCACAGGGTGCTGCACCTGCACCTCCTCCCCTTCCCAGCTCCCTTTTCCCATCTCCTCTGGTGCCTTTTGAAGGACCACGGATGTGACAGGGCAGTGAGCCCGACATGACATGTGTAACGAGAAAGAAATAAAAAGCAACACGATGCCAAAATTAGCACCTCCCGACAGCCCGTTCCTTGGCATCCTGCCGGTTTCCATCTTTATCTGGGTGTTGTTTAATTGCCTAATTGTTATACTTAATTTATTTATTTTTAACTTGCCACGAGTGTGTAGAAATGTAAATTTAGCACGAGGAGATCACTTAACAAAGGATTCCTTTCCAGGGCCATTCACTTCTCACATTGCTGCTGGCAGGAATTTTGCCTGGGATGGGAATTTTCCCTGTTTGCTCCACTCTACGTCGTTGGGCCCAGGAGCCCCAGTGGGAATGGCACTGAGTTACAATGTCTTTGCTGTGTTTTTTTCCTAATCAGTATTTCAAAACTTTCTCGTGTTTCTATGAAGACAATTCCTTATCCCTCTCTTTATCTGCTGGAGAGTGCTCTGATCAACAGGAACTTCATGCGCGGAATGGCCTAATTAAGGAAAATTAGCATTCCATCGTATAGCACCAGCGTCTAATCCTATATTCAGCCTGCTTAAATATACTCCACTCCCTGCACATCCCTTCCTGTAAGTCTCTCATGCTATGCCAGCTCCACTCTGTTTTTATCTATAAGGAGTCGAGCTCGTACCTGTGACAGGTGCAGAGTGTGTTAAATCTTTTGATCATCACACACACCACTCATCCTCATGTCCTTTGATCTAAGCAAGGCAAAGAAAATCCTATGCGCTAGCTTTAGGCTTCTTCCATCTCCCCGAGTTTAAACAGGAGGCTCCGCGGCTCCAGATCAATGCACCTAAATTGTTTGTCTTTAACTTAGGTGGGTTTAAAGGAAAGCTGCTCAGCCCAGCTGTCTGGGGCTCGCAGGATGGGAAGGGCTGCGTGCTGTCTGCTGATGAGGGAGCTGGAGTTATCTGTCTTTGAAACTTGGTTTGGTTTTTACAGCAGCCGAGTAATTAAACGGGAGAACGAAATCACAGCAAATCACTTTCTGCGACGTTTCCCACATCGTTCTTGTTGCTCTGACGCTGATAGTGGAATCCTTTATCAACTGCTAAGAATTTCTGCAACTCACAAATGGGGATGGGAATTTTTTCTCTCTGGGAATGATTCCCAAATAATTCCTGTAGGATATTTGAACACTGCTGTTGGCTCACAGGGGTGATGTGAGCCATCTGCCTGTCCCGTCTGCAGCCCGATTCCGGTACCCAGCCAAGAGCTGTGCACGGAGGGATGGAGGATGCCCCTCCATGGGATGTTTTCCTACAGCCTCAAGCCCACAGACACCACAACGCTGCCAGAAGAGCTTGCAGGGATCCCAAAAGAGAGGTGCCATCGGGTAACACCATGCAACCTTCTTATTCTGCCTGCAGAAATAGGTGTGCCTGCAGAGCGGGTCCCCAGGTGCCCCCAGGCTGCTGGGAGTGCAGCCCACTGTTTGTCTTACAGAGAGCTGAGAGTTAATTTCAAGTATTTAGGGTTTCAATACTGCTGCGAGCAGGCAGGAAAAACTCACACCTTCAGACCAAAAATTCCTTTTCTAGCAAAAAAAGGTGCTGTTCCCTTTAATGCTGCCATCAGGATGTTACAAGAGAAAAAAAAAAATCCTCCACGCTATGCAAAATATCACAGAAACCTTTTTTCCATTACAGTGGTCACAGGCCATTTTGCTCTTCACTGGTGACAGGGGACCATTAGAACACAATCCCTGATGCCTGCATATCATAATGAAAATCATATTTCTTCCTGAACTGGTACATCAATTGTCTTTTTAGTAACCTGGGAAGTGCAGCTGTATGCAAACCAGGGAACGGTCCTTCACTCCTAATCTGTTCTCTTGCAAGATAAGTGATAACTTCTTAATGTAACTTTCCAGTCTGGTAAATAAGAAGTAGCTACAACACGATCCCGTGGTTTGAATAGAATTGTCTTCCTGAGACTGAGGAGCTGCTCCCTGGGCAGGAAAAGTGATTTTGATACAATCAGAGCATTCCTCTCTGTCTCTCTTTCTTGGCACCTGCCTGAAACTCTGCAAGCAAAGCTGCTTGCGTTCCTGAATCCACGTGCTGCAGGAGCACAGCCCATGGAGCGGCAGTGAGCCTCTGCCCCACGCCCAAAGGCATCGGTGGATGCCAGGGGGATGTCCAGAAGCACAGCTCCATGTCCTGGTGCCACCTGTGGGATGGGACACCCACAGCCAAGGGACAGACCCTCGGGAGCCCTGCTTACCCCAGGGGCAGAACTGGGACACCAGATCCAAAATCATTTTATTGGGAACTGCTCCTTAGGTCCCTTTTGCAGGCTGGGCAGGAGAGGACCTCCCAGCTCCGCAGCAGTGCAGCAGCTGCCACATCTCTCTTCCCTTCTCCCTTCTCTCTCACGTGCCCGGGGAACCTCGAGGAACAAATAACCCAATCTGCTGCAGGGCTGCCCGGGATGTTAATGAAAGCACTATTTATTTAGTGTTGCCCGCGATGCGGCGGGGCTGAGCGATGTTGGGTCTGGGAGCGAGGCAGAGTGCCACCAGCACGGGAGCTGTCCCTGCTCCAAAATATATGATTTCTGTTTCTGGTTTAATTAGAATTTATTTTAAGCAGGTTTGCATCAACTAAATGAAACAACTGGCATTGATGAACTGCTGTCGGGCAGGCTTGAGTGGGTTTTAATCTCCAACCAGCAGCCAGTGCGAGGGGAGCCCGAGGAAAGTCTATTAGAGATAGACATCAATTCCAAATCACTCATCTCACGGCAGTATCGATGCTGGGGGGAAAGCATTACGGAGCAGAGAATTATGCCATTAGAGAACGGATCCAAATGCAGGCTTCAGCCTTAAGAGCTGAGTGATGTCGTAGCCAACTTGTTGCTGCGGGTGCAGAAAGGGGATGGGTATTCCTTACTGGATCGGTGCTAGGTGTGGGGAGGAGTTCTGGAGACTGGGGGTGAATGGCTGTCCAGAGACAGCCCAGGGCAGTGGTACCCATGGGAGGACTGAAAACACTGATCTGCTGATGGGGAAACTGAGGCACGGTACAGTCGTGCCAAATCCTTGTGGCTAACCCATCCATGGCAGGGCAGGAGTAAACCCAGCCCTCCCGAGGACTGCTCCTGCAGTCCAGGACCTGTGTGACCCTTCACCCCGTGAGAGCCTCAGGTCCTTAAATGTGATTATTATTACAACAGTCAGAGAGAGCCCTGTGCTTTGCAAGAGGCCCCGGGGTGCACAGCAGCTTCCCAAGCAGCCCCAGGCAGAGGCAGGGCCCAGATCACCCAGAGGATGCTCAGCACAGTAGAATCTGTTTTCACCTTTTTCCTTTAAAAAGCAAAGCGAAGCAAAACAAGCTAGGAAATCACAGGCATGCTTTTGGAATGAGACAGTACCTCAGGGTCATCTGTGTTTGTTTCCAACATTTTATCTTATTTCCTTTTTTCAAAGCAAGGCTTTTCGGGTGTTGGGTTTTTTTTTCCCCTTCTATTTAGTCTGCGTGCCCAGCAGCCCGGGCTCACAAAGGTCAGAGCTGCCATAAACAACCCCACAGCACGCAGCAGACGCAGCCCTCTGCCCCACGATGTCCCTCTCCTCCCCACTTAGACAACAGCTTTTCCTTTTTCCATTTATGTGCCTGGAGAAGACCAAGGATGCAAACACACCCGCGTTATTCAGGAGCACCCACAGCCCCCGCAGCCCTCGCTGTCCCGGCTCCCTCCCCAAGAAGCCGCTTTGGAGGAGAAAAGCATTGGGTGTTATTTCATTTTTTTTCAGCAGGAGAAAATGTATGTTACATGCTTTTTTTCCTTTATTATTTTTTTTTCAGAATGAAATGGAGTTTTTTGATATATTGAATATATTTAATATTCAAACGCTGCGAATTTGCAGGACAGAGCAGACAGAGACTGCCTCTTGCGATAAGAGACATTATTACTGTTGTGAAGAATTCCTTTAAGATTCCATCTTAATCGTTCTGCTATTGAAATGGAAGAATAAAGTAATAAAATTAGATGTTTTGAAAAGACTTGATTAAAAAAGTAATTATCCCACTGGCTTGCAGGCTCCCACTTCCTGCCGGATTCCTGCAGCTCCTGGCCCTGGCTGCCCGTGGCTGGGCATCTCCAGCACACGTCACCTCTTCCCTCCAGCCTCACTCTGGGGCTGTTTCGGGGTGTGACATTCATGCTGGCCCTGTCCCCAGCCTGGGTACCCCAGCATCCCATGACTCCTCCCCAGATGAGGTCTCTCACCCTAGAGTGTCCCCACTGTATGTCCTGTCCCCTCACCACTACAGCCAGGATGGACACTGAGGGACACAAAGGGACACAGGGGGACACCGGGGTACCAGACAGGTGCCACACGTGGGAGCATCCTGCCCGGAGTGGCTGCACACCGCCGTCCCTCCCAGAGCCTCACAGCTGGGGCTGTGCAGCTCGTTCGTTCTGCATTTCTAATGGAGAAACGCAGATGGTGACAGCTGAGTGCAGAATGCATCTATTAAAATCTGCTGCTGATTGTTCCTCATAATGGGCTTTGGGCCTTTTGAAACGTGCTGCAGGGGAGGCATGTCCTTGTCTGGGGCTCTAGCAGGTTATGGGAGACTTGTGCCTGTGTCTATCTTTGTCTTCTGCCTGCTTCGAGACGTTTGCTGGATAGTATCCATTATTTTTGCAGCAGAATAACTGGGGCTTCAGGAGCCAAATGGGAGATGCCCAGGCTGCAGATGCTCTGTGGATGGAGAAGCGAGGCTGCCCCAGGAGGGTGGCCCCACAGACAGGGGCTGGCTGCCCTCCAGGGCAGAAGCTCTGGAGGTGAGGTGCTGGACTGTCTGAAAAGAGAAAACAAGAGCAAAAAGTTGTTGTGTGAGAGCTGCAGAGCTGAGAAACTAGCTCTCCTCATGGGAAACCTGATGGAAAAGGTGGAAATCATTAATGCCCTTCCACCACCCACAGGTACCGCCAGACCCAAGGGGGACCTGAGGGGAAAGCTGGCAATCAGAAAATGTGATTCTGCCTCCAAGCCCTTTGCTTATGACCAGAGCAAAGAACGTGCTGGCAACCCTGTCACCAGAGCAGAACTCCTGCACACGCTGGCCCCATCCAGGGCTCTGCCTGCAGCCCTGCATGCTCTGCTCGCTGCTCTCCAGCCACAAAGCCATGGCACTGCAGGAGGAAATTCAGAGCTGGCAAGGTTCCTCCCGAGTGGGAGGCTGAGCGCAGCTCCCACCGCTCCGGCAGTGACCCTGTAATTAAGCGGTGCAGAGGACACCGCTCCCGGCTGGCTCCCTGAGTGTTTCTATTTCAGTTTGGGCTACATCCAGCTCTAGTAAATCCATTAATTACGCTTCATACAGTGGCATTTACTGACAAACGAAGATTTCATTAAGCCCGCCCGCTTCCTAAAGCGCAACGAGGCCTCGGAGAGGCTCCCCGGGGCCCTGGCCCCGCAGTTTGAGCAGCAGAGCCGTGCCTCCTCCTGCCATCGCTGCTCACCTGCGGGCAGCGTTTAACCACCAATCCTCCCCCGTGCCTGTGCTGCTGGCTCCCAGCGCTGGTTTCTGTGCAGCCGTGCTTTTATTCTGGGTAGGACACCAGGAGCCGGCTCACTTCCAGTGAGGGAGAAGGGATGCATTAAACTTTCATGAGGACAAGGCAGTGACAAAGGCAGAACATGAGCTCTTCCCGCGTGGTGGCTCAGGGGGCTCCAGGCCAGCAGCACCAGGAGCCATGTGGATCTGAGGTAGGGGAGCCCCTAGCAAGGCCCTGGGCTTGGCACCATCCTGCAGCTGCCTGGTGGGGCCGTTAGGGGCAGAAACACCCTGACCTCAGGCTGTCTGCAGGCTGGCAGAGGCTCTGTGTGCTCCCGTATCAGGTAAGATTTTCTTCTCAAGCACTTCTCCGGTTGCCTCCAAACTAGGATATGAAGGGCAGATTATCCCACACTGGCACTGACCTCAGCAGACTGTGGGGCTGTGGGTAACATGACGTCTACAGGAGGGCATTGTGCTGGAGCTGCACCCAGTGAGGAGGCCGTGAGCTTGCATTGGGCCTGGCCTTGTGCCCCTGCCTCACGCCAGCCTGTGCTGCCTCTGCCCCGAGCAGCTGGGAGGTGATGGGGTGCACAGCCCCGCAAGCACAACTCACCCCACATCTCCCCAGCTTCACCCCTAGGGGCCTGCAGGGGCTCTGGGCCATGGCACACACTGTGCTGCATGGGGACCTGCCACCTGCTCGCATCCTTCAGCACCTCTATGGCCAGGACATCCCCACAGAGCCTCCTCCGGACAACCCGGGACAGCTCCGTGCGGCCAAAAGCCCCCAGGCCCCGGCCCCTGTAGCTGCTGTACCAAGCTGTATTTCTGGCAGATCACCAGGGCTTAAGTGACAGCTACATTAGCTGAGTCAATGCCGGGATGTAACCGCGCAGCTGGCGGAGCGGGTGTTTAAGCAATGAGACATGACAGCGGTTGGGCTCCGGAGTGATTAGGGAGGGCAGGAGGCTGGAGGTCGGTGACTGAAAGCGCTGTGACCGTGGCCCTGTGCTGGCAGAGCTGCAGGTCTCTGAGGTGTGGTTATCGGGCACACAGAGCTGTGTGCAGGATCAGGCAGGACAGTCTGAGCATCCATCGCCGGGTGGGAGCGGAGCAGGCCTCAGCACAGATCCAGGTAAATTCCTGGCACCACCCTGGGGGTAGATGTGGTCCATGTTGATACCAGCAATGTAGGCAAGAAGGAGGCTGTCCTCAGGCTGCTTGGCAGGGCCTTGGCTTCCAGAGCCACCCTCAGTGACACCGTGATGCCATGCATGAAGTCTGCAGGCCGGGTCAGGGTTAGGAGGGTCAGTGTGACAGGGATGTGATGGAGAGACTTGGCAGAGGTGGGAGCTGAGCAGCCAGGGCAGGAGGGATGGGCTGCACCTTGGTCATGGTGCAGGGTGATGGATGCCGTGGTCCTGGGGTATATCTGGACTGGGGAAAAGGAGGAGGAGTATCTGACTCCACCAACATGTTGTGCTTGGTGGTTGCATCTCACCGCGTCTCCAAAAGGACTGGCAGGGACATGAGCAGCATGACAATTAAAAAAGGTGGGAAATAAGGCACCTGCCATCCAGCTGGCCAGCAGCCTCCACACGAAGCAGCAGAACCTCCACGGGCTCCCACACAACAGCAGAGGGCTGCGATTAACATGGGGACCCAGACTGCCTGCACCCACACCCATCCTTCAGCGGGCATTGTGGAGCCCTGGCTGAGGGGGACATCCACAGAACTTCGTGATGCTGCACTACCAGCACCACGGGACGGGCAGAGCAGGGTGCTGGGAGCCAGGGTAGGTGGGAGGGCAGCGTGGCATGGGGTGATACAGAGAACAGCAACAAAGCTCTGGGTGGGAAGAGGAGCCCTAGGGAATCCCTGTGGGTGGAAAACCCAAGCCCTGGTAATTAAAATGTGCTGCAGGACTGTACCATGCTGACAAGAGTGGTGATGAATGTTAAGGGGGCTGAGCAGAGCTGCTGGTTTAGGCCGGATAGCAGTGGTGGGAAATGACAGCTACACACACACGGGCTGAGTCGGTGCCTCATTGGGTCCATGTGAAGATACTGTGCACGGGATGTGATAGAGGCTGTGTCCTACAGCAAGCAGCCCTATAGCCCGCCAGGAGCAATCCTGGGCTGCGTGTGGGCCAGGCATGGCATGGTATGTGGACTTCACCTCCAAAACCAATTGGCTGAAGGACAACGGAGCAATACAGAGAGCAAGAAGGAGCAGAGTGGTGCAAGGGGAATTTGATAAAGCTGGTGGGAGCTTGGTGTAAAAACAGACAGAACACAGCTTCTCACAGCAGAGTGGAGTTCTGAAGCCGCCTGCCTCGAGGAAGCAGGTGGTGTCAACAGGGTCAAGAGAGGGTGACACAAATTCACAGGCAACAGGTCACATGAGAAAAGGAACAGTTACCTACCAGGTCTACAGGGCCAAACAATGGGCAGGTGCCCTCCGGGTGAGGGCTGGGTAAAGCCAGAGGAGCTGCACGAGGTGCCCTGAGCACAGAATTTGCAACCTGATCTCTGCTGTTAAATAAATCAAAACAAAACAGCAAGAGAGAAAGCAATCCTCTCCCCTCCCTCTGCTCTCACACCTGCCATCAGGAGCCTTGTTAGCCTCACAGGCTGCCAAGGCACTGCAGTGGGTGCCTGGGTGGCTGTGGGCAACCTGTGCCACCAGGGATGGTCCCGCATGGGTCCTGCACCGATGAAAAATGGCATCCTGTGTCTTGGCAGATTCATCCTGACACCTCATCCCCCCTCCATGCCTCCCCTTCCTCCCTGCAAAAACTGCAGCGGTAACGAAGCCTCGTCCCTCCTGCCCCAGCCTTTCCATGCAGCTTGCAGGGCTCTGACAGGAAAAAAAAAAACAGTCTCATACGTGATGCAGAAGTTCATAACGTTCCAGTGTTGATAGGAATTGAGTGCAAAAGAAATAAAATCAATAAAATATTCAAAGCTTTCACATTATAAGCTCGAGCAAAACTTTTTACCAAATGTTTACTGTATAATAAATTCTATTAAAAAGCCCAAGCTTGCATGGTGAAGAGGGGTGGAACGTTGTCACTTTAATTGCAATGGCATAAATATTTGATATTCAGTAAATTAGATCTGTAGCTCTGAAAACATTCTTGCAAATGGATTTTTACCTGTAGCACAGTGCCATTAGCAGGAGAAAGTCAACACAGCCCCAGGGCCTGTAATTAACTCAACCCAAGCAGAACTAAACATTTTTGACAGTTTTCCTGGTCTGGAATTAACTGTCATAGCAGAGAATGAAAGGAAGTGCATTGTCACATCATGTTTACGTAAAGTCTGTAAAATGCTGTGTTTTGTATTTTTGTTTTGTTAAGTCTGGGTTTCATGCCCCATTATTTTGTTCATCATTAGAGACAAGCTTAAAAACAACTAATGATGTATTTTATATCCTCAGACTGGTAGCGAAGCCTTCTGAAAAAAAGGGGAAGACATTAGCTGTAATTCAATTTTTTTTCCTCTATAATGAAGCATGGTACACTGTGTACTGGTATAAATCATAATGCTGTGACATTTGAAGACATTAGAAACTCTGGTTTTCCTATCTGATTCAAGGTTCTCAGATAATAAGCAGTTGTCTAGCCCGTGTCTGTCTATTTTATTGGGGCTGGGGAAGGCATTATGTATGGCTTTTTTTCCTTCTTTCTTTTTTCCTNTTTTTTGGTGTGTGTGTATTTACAAAAATAACTGTCACTCTATTGAAATGCAAACCCTCGAGGGCAAATCTACTTAATGCTTCCCTGAAAGCTACTTATTGTCCAGTAGCTCAGAGAAAATCTGTACAGCAGTAATTGAAGGGATGTGTTGAGCTTTCTGACATTTTGTCCTAGAAATTATCTTACCTGAAAAAGAAAGGGGTGTTTAGCAGGAGAGCTCCCGTGCAATTTGGAAATGTATGGATACTCATAAACAAGCTGATTAAAATAGACGTGGCTTGCTACATCTATGGTAATAGCTTGGGCAGACGTGATAGCTTACATTAAAGGGGAGAAACCAACCTGTTTGGATGGCAAATGTATGTCTTATGCGGAAAGCGGGGCTGGTGTTATAATCTCGTCTCTTCCCTGACATATCGAGAAGACAAGCAAATAAGGAAACAAAAACGTCAAGAGATTTTTTCCTAAAGATTGTCAGATAGAGAGAAAGAAAGAAATCAAGGCAAAATTAACACTGCTCTGGGTCCTGCCCGTGCTGCTCTGCCTTGGCGCTCCCCTCAACTAAAAGCTTTTATTTTGAATTTCGGAATATCTCAGGGAAAGAAGAGAAACCCCTCTTTTCCCAAGATACCTCATGCAAGAAATGACCTCAGCTAGATGTAATTTTTATTTTGCAATCCACTTCAGCATAGAAGTCCCTCTTGTTTTCCTGCGCTGGAGCCGGTCGCTGAAGGGATTGTAATGGTCTCTGATCGGCGCGCGGCTGCCTGCTCGCTCCGGTCTCCTATTATGGCAGTTTCCACATCTTCATCCATAGCCAGAAACACTTATTCGACGAGCACGCAACATTTTCATTAAGAGGGAGAGAAAAAGGAAGAAAGGCAGGAAAGCAGCCTCTGGAAGAGGGGGATCTGTGCAAAACCCCTTCTGCAGGATCTCTCTAATCACAACAGGGAAGGGACCCCAGCGCTGGGAATAAACAAGCGCCGGCAGATGAGGGTTTAACTGCTCTTGACAATCAGAGGCTCGGTTTCAAGTGACTCCATTCAGGTTAGAAATTGCAGCCTCTGCCACGGGGAATATTTTTATTTTTTTATCTGTAGTTATGTAGGTGTGGTGCTGGGCACGCGAGCAGCCCCAATGCACCTGGTGGGACCGCGGGGGTTTGCAGCTGCCCAGGGGTGCGCAGCCCCAGCAGCACCGTGCTCCCAGCCAGCAGGGATTGCTGCTGCCATGGGTCTGCTCACGGGGCTAAGCAAATTACAGGGCACTGTATCTTCGCTAAACTAATTAGCTCAATTAGGCTGGGAAGGAGGGAGAGGCATGTGTGTGTGCTGCTTCTTGCTCTCCATCTCTGATTGCTTACCAGCTCCAAGGCCCCAAGGTGTAAGAAGAACAAATACCAGTGCATCGCTGTCCCCGCAGGATGGTCACCTGTCAGGCATGGCCATCTGCCATAGAATCACAGAATCAGGCAATCATTAAGGTCAGAAAAGATCTCTAAGATCATTACGTCCAACAGTGAACCCATCACCACCATGCCCACTGAGCCACGTCCCTCAGTGCCACGTTGATGTGTAGATGTGGTTTAGTGGGTAATATTAGTGGTAGGTGGACAGTTGGGCTAAATGATCTTAGAGGTCTTTTCCAACCTTAATGATTCTATGATTTACTCACCATGGTGGTCATGGTGGTCATCACTAGCCACCACGGATCATAGAATCATAAAATCACTGAATCATAGAGCGGCTTGGGTTGGATGGGACCTTAAAGCCCACCCAGTTCTAACTCCCTTCCATGGCTTCTCCCACCAGGAGGGTGCTCAGGACCCACACTGGGGCAGCACTGATGTCCCCAGCCTCTGCCTAGCTCCTTAGGGCTGACCACAACAGGAAAATGCCCCTGGGCAGCTGGTACATCGCAAACTCTCATCTCTTACCTTTATGTGTGATAAAAGATTCAGCACATGGAGAACAAACCAAGTTCTGATTTATTAGCAGCAGCTAAACGGTAAAAGACAGCACAAGGTCCATCAATACTGCTTAGTGGTAAAACCTGGTGTAATCCTCTGCATGGCAAAATAATCAAGAATGTCACTTTTCATAGGGTTCATCAGAAACAATAAGACATTTCACAAACAATCCTCGCCCAGCATTAATGATAAAGAGACCTGAGTGCCATTACTAAAGAAAACAATTATATGTCAGCAAATACATTCATCTTCATTTGATTGAAGCACCCACCTCCTATGGCTATTAAAGGCACCTGAATGCTAACTCAGTTTGCAGGTCAGCTACCCTTGCCAGCACAAATCTGATTTCAGCAGGGCAGCGTGCAGGGAGGTGAGGGGTAGGGCAGGCACAGGGGTGAAGGGACACGGGGGATGGATGTCCCCAGCGCAGGGCTCGGCCCTTTGGGGGGATTGAACAGAAATCCCTTTTGAGACTCGGTGCCAGGCACACATCTGAGATGGGCTGAGCTGAGGGCTGACACAAACACCTCTGATTTCAGATATTTTATTGTTTTACCTTCCCTAAATCACCTCTGAAAGAAGACATTTTTTGATGAAAACTGATGTAATTGGGATACTGGTTTTAGGTCAAAAGTAATCCCCATGGAAAAAAAATACCTTAATGCAAAAGATAGTAATTTTTTTCACAGGCAGGAATAAAAATGCTTGCTTGTGTGGGAAGAAAACAGCACTTTCAGCAGGCTTTGCCCAGGTCACGGGCTGAGACACACAGCAGAACCAGGGAGATCTGGTCTTCCACGAGGAATCCAAACCATTATCACTGTGATCCTACAAACCTGGTTCCTGGGATTTGCTCTTCAAACAGGTGTGCACTCGGGGACATTCTCCAAATCTGGGGTTTCTACTGCAACACTGTCTCCTCACTTTCCCATCGCACCCAACAGTACGATGAGGTGCAGCACTGTGCCCGTGCACCCCAGGTCCCGGCAACGTCTGCCCATTCTCATTCTGCTGCCTCCTCTCATTTGAGCTCAAACTATTGCAAGCAGGTTGGAAAGAAAAGGAAAGTAACACCAGAAGGGGGAAAACGGGTATTTTTTTAATCTTTGGGGGACTGTCACTTTGAGTCCCACACAGTCTGCCTGATTTTTTTGTGCTGGTTTTGAATTCGTACCCCTTCCTACCAATTAGCTCTCCCTCACCCAGGCATGATGCTCAGGTTTTTCCACCCCCTGTTATTAATTGCATGCTAACACATTTTCCTGCTGCTCTGCCTGCTCCTGGCCCCATCCCCCTGACATGCCCCAGCACAATATTACCTCTCTGAATGCAGAGAGAACTGAAGAGAGGCTCACAGAACATGTGAATCACAAGGAAGTGGTTTCCCTAGTGACAGTAACCACATGAAAGCTCTCACATTTACTCTCACGGGACCTTTTAGCACTTTGGATTGTGGGGAGAGCAAGAAAGCCGGTAGAAAAATGCTGTGGTTGGTAAAGGAACAAGCTAACCCCGAAATGCTAAGTGGTATGGGCAACCCATGAGAAGCTATCAGCTCCTGGGGATTTTCATGAGCTTCATCCATGCCACGCTGAGCTGCACACCTGCTCTTGAGCCCCTTCTCTAAACACCAGGGACCTCCAAAGGGGCAGCAGAACCCTCACCAGGATGACAGCCCCCCAGATTGCACCTCCCCGCATGTCTTCATCCCATGCTGGCATCTCTCCCTGCAGCACCATACAGGGTAGGGACAGCAGGGGTGATGCTGAGCAGGCAGTGGTGGCACCAGGGCTGGGGACACTGGGTTGGCACGAGCTGGAGGCCAACACAGACCCTGCATGGGGGAGTGCAGCAGTCAGCAGAGGCAGATGGCAGGGGTGAGCAGGCAGTTCTCGGTGTCTTTGGCTCACATCCAGGAGCTTTTCCTCTTCTCTCTGAAATATCTTCAACTTTTCAAACCACCTCTGAAAGCAATGTTGCAAGTGGCTGTACCAAGACCCCAGAGAAGTAGCGCCCATGGGACAGAGACCACGAAGGAGAAGGAGTCCTCTGCTGTTCAGGACTGTCTTTCTCTGCTGTGTTGCCATCCTGGGCACATTAGCTTAATAACGAGCTTTTTAGCAGATTTCAGTGAACAAGAAGCAATTTATTTGTCGTCATGGCGACAAAGAAGACCTTCTGGAAAAGAGCATTGAATGAAGAGAAGAAGGTTTATTGTGCAGAGCAATGAGGCATTCACTTGGAACACTAACATCACACAAAGCAGGCCTTACAAGAGGGCCTGCTAACTTCGGGATGCATGGCTGCCTGGATGCATTTCGGGTCCTCGCTTTCACTGCAAAAGCCAAGAGGAGACTTGCACTTGGTGCTTTGCACATGTTGTTTGACATCCAGCCCTGTTCCTGGATGGTTCTGGGGGAAAGATGGATGATCCTTATTGGCTGATGGCTGAACCTCACTGGTTGTGTTTCTGGTGGGTATTTCCAGGGACTGAGTTACGAGATGCAACTGCCAGCTGAACAAACCCAAATAAGCCAAGAGCAAGCATCTCAAAGTGTACTTTGTTCATTTATTTTGACAACTCTGGTGTTTCTTTAATTATTTATAACACTTCATACTGTACTGGAGTAGATTTTTGTAAAAATAATGAAGCCTTAGTAGTATAGCATCCACAGTCAGATCTGCAGGGGAAGGGGGGATAGGCAGCCGCACTGATGTGAGCAGAAAGTGAAATGTAGGTTGGAAGCAATTCTTCACTAACAACGGTTTTCAAACAGTGAGCTGAGGACTAGCACTGTGGGGGTTAAAGGGAGACTTTTTGGAGTGACTTTTTGGACTTTTTGAAGAGCAACTTCCCTCAGGAAATGATGACTCGATGAAATCTTTGTTTTCCCCATTGCGCATTTGTCTTTGGAAGCTGCCAGTGGGGAACTGAGGTAGAGGAGAAAGGCTCAACACATCTGAGTAAGGCGTACACCTTGCTTCAGCTAGTGAGAACATTTTACTTCAAATGTTATCCTACACGAAGTCCAGGACACCAGTAAGATCCACCTTGGAATACTGAATTCTGCCAAATAGCTTGAATTTCCTTCAAACTGAGGGTGGAAGAAAACATTGCAACCTCTGAATTTCCAGGGAAGATGCTGCAGAGTGGGTCCACTGGGCTGGTAGCAGCCTTTACAGCTTACCAACAATGCCAAAGGAGCCCTTGCTGATGAGACACCTCTATTTTCCACCCCAGTTCCTGGGGCTGCTTCTTTCCCTAGGGATACAGAGTACCATGGGTCTCTCCTCCTTGCAGCTCACCTCACCCGCAGGTGTCTGAGCCCACTGTGGCTTCCCCAAAGCCATGGTGAAAGAGGGAAGGTCCCAAGGAAGGCGGTGCATCTCCCAGAGCTCAGAGCAGGCTGTTGGGAGACATCCATCCCAAAGGCAGGGCAGGAAGATACTGGCTTCATCCAGGGGCTGCAGTTAGCCACAGGACATGGGGGAGGCCAGTGGGGACCCAGCATCTCCTCGCTGAAGGCCTCTCTCCTTCCCATATGAAAGGAAAAACTCTCTCTAGCAGGCACATGCTGAAAGAATGCAAAACCACAAAGAGTTTATATATTTAACCCCCCCAAGGAATATAATTATTCTTTTTAATCAAGTCTATTCAAACCATTTATTACTTTATTCTTCCATTTCAATAGCAGAATGATTAAGATGGAATCTTAAAGGGATTCTTCACAACAATAATAATGTCTCTTATCGCAAGAGGCAGTCTCAGTCTGCTCTGTCCTGCAAATTCTCAGAATTTAAATATTAAATATATTCAATATATCAAAAACCTCCATTTCACTCCTATAAAACAATTCAGAGGGTATGAGGAAGAACCAGAAAGGGTCCCAGTACAGCCTGCAAACAAATTCAAAAAAGGAGAAGGGAAAAATTCCAGTGTATATAACAAGCTGTGGATGCAGTGCCTGCTCCAGAAGTCCAGCTCCACAGCAGAGCAGGCCCGGGGGATAAGGACATTATCATTTTGAAGACTCATTTATTTCAGTGCGTACTGTACACTCTATAAGAGCCAGGCTATTTTTTTTTTAATTCACAATTTGTTGTCATCTTGTTTTTCAATGCCATACATTGGTAGGAACAAATCTTCATCTGTCCCCTGTCCGGGACACATTTTTCAAGCTTTTCAGAGCAGATAATAGAATAACAAAGAGGAGGAAGGCAGCGAGCTATGAATAAAACCTGAATCTTCTCCAGCACAAGGGACATCTCAGCAGCAGTGACGGGCACTGCAGTGCAGCACGAGCACGGCCAGGTGGGTGCTGAGGGGATGTGGGCAGGAATGGCTGCAGCCAGTCTGGGCACCAGGGTGACCCAGCCCTTTTGGGACGGCTCTCAGGACACAGGCCACGTTTATATTCTATTTTTACATTTCTAGTGTGCTTAGCATTCAAAATGTAGGTCTTTTGGATGAAGAAAAGGCATGGTTTTTATTATTATTACTTTCTAGGCGAGCTTCTCCTCCTATTTTTGACTCCGGCTCTGAAAAGAGGTTTTGGATGCCATGAGATGTGTCTGCCTGACTCTAAAAGTGGTTGTTTAGAGTCTTCAGTTAGCAACTTTTTGTATTAGTTTACTTCATGTACAGTTGATAAAGGCCTGAGAATTACTGAGCAAGCAATAAACCTGGCTGCTGGGGCTGAGCCGGGGCACAAGCTCCCCTCAGCAGGCTCCACCACCAGCACAAAGAGCCCCAGGTTCGGGCTGCAGCCTCAGTGTGAAGGACAAGCCAACCCTTTGCCATCACATGGGTGTGCTCAAGCATCGCAGCAAGTGTCGATTCAGCTCAGTTCCTCTTAACGTGTGAGCAGAGACCCTCAGAGCTGACTATGGCCACTGCAGCATCTCCTAAACACCCTCACTAAGGACTCACAGAAGAAAATGTTACAGAATGTAAAGCAACATGTGAAGTTTGGGGTTTACCCAGTGATTCCTGTTTGCCTAACATTTACTCGTTTTTAGCTGGAAGCAAGAGGAAGAGGCTGCCCTGCTCATGCAGAGAAGGAGGAAATCTTTGGGATGCAGTCGGTGGTGCCACGTTTCCTTGGGACAGAATGATTCCAAGAAGAGGGGATGATTGCTGGGAGCAGAGGGACCTCAGACCAGGATGCCTTTCTGTGGTTGAGGTGATACAAGCGATATCAGTACAAATCTGACACATCTAGTCTAATCCACCTGACTTTGTGCAGACAACGCAACAGCTACGGCTTGAGACAGGAGTACCCCCAGTGACCCTCAGCCCCCAAAGCTCCCGTGAATAAATCAATAAGATCAGGTTAATAGGCAAATGGTGAGACCATGCGTTCCACCTGGGTGAGCAGAACTTCCAGTGAAATGAGAAATCAAACATTTCTTCAGCAGTCTTTGCCAGGCTCCTTCCCTTTCCGTTATCATTATTGGTATTGATTCTGCATGTAGTGCTCAAGGTTAAACAAACTACCTCCACCATTCGGCCTTGCTGGGGTCGGAGTGAAGGAGGCAGGGCTGGGGGTACCCAGGCTGCACATCAAAGCCCCTGTGCTGAGAGATTGGATCCCTTCGCTCAGCCCTTCTGTCCCCTCCCTGTCGGCAGCTGTTGGCCTTGAAGCCGGCACCCTTCCTCCCTTTGCAGCTTTTGGCTCAGAGTTCCGCCCTGCTGTGTCTTTGGAGAGGTCTGACTTCAGATCACAAAGCTCTGGGAGCTCTTCATGCCTTTCGTCTCTTCTTTTCCTCCTTCCACGAGGGCTGGGACGCACACTGACACGGCTTCAGGACAACTAAGTTCAGGGAGGCTCCAGGACAGGGGTGCATCTGCAGGGGACGCCCCTGGGAAAGTACCCAAAAAGTGACAAAGCACCAAGAGATGCTGAAATCTGCCATTCCCCTGGAATCAGTCTGTCATTCCCCAAACTGCATTCTGACTGTTTTGTCAGAGAATATCCCTGAACCTCCAGCCCTTTGCTGATTTTTTACCATCTCCACCCACAGAGCTTCTCTCCAAGACAAGAGGAAGCAGAATTTTCCTTCAACGTGCCCTAGAGGGAATGAGTGAGCATCAGACCTGCGATCAGTGTTCATGCTGCTGCTTCTACCTAGCTAGAGCCAGAGGTTTCTGCCATGGTCCCAGAACAAAAATGCCGTCAAATCTGACAGGTCCTCCCACTGCCAGACCACCCAACCACCTTAGAAGATGGCGGCTGGAGGGAGGATGAGCAGGTGGCCCTCATGAAGAACATCATCTCTTCACACTCAGCTCAGCCTTCTTTCTTCACCAGGACCCGTGGGAAGGGAGCAAACAAAGTGAGCAAAATGACAAAGTATGAAAAGAAGGGGACTGAGAAGCAGAGAGCAGTAGAAAACAGAGCAGGGAGGAAGGAGATGAAGACATGGGGAAGAGGCACATGGGAAACTATGGACAGAAGACAAGGTCTTCTCAGAAGGAAGCATCAAAGTTCTGGTGGGACGCAGGGAGCTGGGAGCATTTTCAGAGACATTCCCCTTCCACGGAGCTGCTCAGAGGGAGACCAGCATCAGTGGTGCTCTGAGCTTGGGAGAGCATTGGGGTGCTTCTGTAGCAAGTGGAAAGGCATTATTGTCAAAGCTGTGGGCCTTCACGTGGTTTTCAGCCCTTTTCAGACTCTGATTTTTCTCTTCTTTCGAAGAAGAACAGTGACTGTGGTGACTAAAACCCTCTGACTGATACCATGGAGCAGCCCCTGACCAGGCAGTGAGCTGGCCCCTTGCCCGGGGGGGAGGGGAGGACCTCAACCTCCAGGCAGGGCTCTGCCAGCCCCTGCCTTAAAGGACGCAGGGTTTTAGTTTAATTGTTATGCTGTGATCCTTAAACGGGTGGAGATAGGAAACATTGGCCTGACTGTGAGGAAAAAATACAAGTGTCAAGGAGAAAGGAAACACACAGGGCTAGAGAAAGGAGCAGATCTACAGGGGATGGAGTGGGGCTGGGAAGGAAGGACCAAACCCTGCTCCTCACTACAGGAGGAGTCTGGACCAGTGGATGGCAGTGGATGGGAGAAGACTCAGCCCTTCATTCTGCACTTGCCTCTGGGGATGTTTACCAGCAAGTTTTAACCCAGTTTGGTAGAAAATAGACACAATTTTTTCTGTCTGTCGGGAAGCAGCAGGGATATGTCTGTGTGGGAGGGAGCTCCAGGACGAGCAGGGTTCCCAGGCTCGGTGTGCCCACACTTGGACAGAGATCACTTCTCTCTGCTGGGAGAGGCATGTGGTGAGGGATACAAAGGGCTGAAGCTCTTCTTGCTCCTCCTGGCACCAACAGGAGCTCTGGGCATACAACACTTCCGAAAACTGAGCCCAGACTGGTGCTAGGAATGGTCCCAAAGTGCCTTCCTTGGTGAAAAGTCCAGAAATGGGCTCTGAAAGGGGTGCAGGGCCCATACACATCCCAAGCTCTTGCCCATCCCCATGCTGAATGCTCCATTGTTATTAATGATCATAATCATAATCCAACCTGCTGTTATTGCTACTGTTCCTGTGAAAAAAAGGTGAAAAAAAGAACTCCCAAACCTGGGTATACTTAGGAAATTTTCTTTCGGCCTACACGAAACATTTCCAAGTAATTATACAAAGGTAGAGTTGAAAAGGAGCCGCACACAATTGTCATAAAATGTAATTAATTTTGAGTAATTCACAATGGAGAAAAAGTGTTGTAGAGAGTAAATTGGACAGGAGACTTCTGTGCCGAGGAGATGCGGCTCTGAAAGGCTGCTGACTAATACAGCACTGACCTGAAAGCAAATCCTTACATTCATGCTGGACCAGCTGTTTCCATGACAACAGTTGTTATTAGTAACTGAAAATGTATTGCTGTTACGAGTGGCAGCATATTTTTTTCAGTCGAATTCAAGAGCAGCTGGGTACTTTACTCATGAAGATAAAGTGCTCAGATCGCTCCGGCACTAATGTTGTGTGCGGCACCTCTCATAACACGAGCCTTATACTTACACATGATACAAAGAGATGTGTGGATTGCTTTAGGGAAAAGACCTCAGAAGGCACAGTGTAAATGGCAGCTTGCATCAAAGAAATCAAAAGAAAATAACCGTGGTCATCACCGCGCTTTAAGTTAACTCTTTAGTGTGATTCCCTGGGGATCCAGGCTGGCTGCGGTGTTTGAGCACAGGTAAATCCTCCTCGGGGCTCCACGAGGCACCCTGGTGTCCCCAGGAGCACTGCTGCCTCCTGAGGGGCACCGAGCACAACTTACTCTTTAAATTAAATTATTTCCTCTGCACCACCCCCCTCTTGTCCCTGTCCCAAGAGCAGCAATTTTTATGATCGTTGAGGAAGAGGAAGCCAACTTGCAGGGTTCAGACCCAGGCAACACCATGGACCTCAATGCCACCCCCTTGGTTTCCACTGGTGAGAAACAAGGCCACACATCAAAGGGCTTGGAGCCACCCTCCAGGTGAGGTGCTCGTGCCAACCATGTTGGCTTCCCTCCAACCACCACCCCCAATGGTAGCCAACACCCTTAGACACCGATGTGATGACACCAACGTAAGTGCTGTCAAGTTCAGCTGTGGGTGCTGTGGTCATAAATACATTTCAGACGTGCTCCTCTGGGTCCCGTGGAGGCACTGTAAATCTTTACACCAGTGTGAGCAGGAGGGGAGTAGAGCCCAGCAAAAGATGAGTTATCAAAGTTGCTCGTGTATGCAAAATTCCGTACGTGGCATGAATGAGCCAGCGAACAGCAAGAACGTAATCAGCAAGAAAATAAGTTACAATCCATAATCAAAAAATGTTGCAAATTACATCCTTAATAGATTACATTTATAATCTACTTGAAAGAGATCTTTAGGCACTTAATTGACATATTCCAAGATAGCTATAACATATTGGCTAGTTAGATACCAATTGACATACTTATTAAATATCAATTAGCGCATTCCATAATTTGGTACCTAATTAGCTTGCTATAGCTATTCTATCAAATGCCAATTAGATGCTTGAAATTTCTTACAAGTTGGCTGTACTAAGATAATAATTAAGAATGCATTGCTTAAGTCATTTTTAGTTAATTACATGGCAAACTAATTTTGGCTACACACATTAGACCTTTCAATAAATCCCTCTTTATCAATCAATTGGTACCTAATGAACTCATTATTCTTTCGCTGTGTCTGAATGAAGGGCTGCTGTGCTCTTCTCCTAGTGGTTGCATTCTGGTGTATCGCAGCACGGAGATGGGCTCCATGTGTCCCACCCCGGGGTCTCCTGTTGGGGTGGGAAATGCCCCGTTCCCAGCCTGGGGAGCAGTTCTCCCTCTGCCCATGGATCCCTGCAGAGTTTGGGGATGGGATGGGTGTGCAGAAGGCACTGTGCTCCCTTCTGCCCCACCACACTCCAAGCACCCACAGAGCAGAGCTCAGCACCAACCTCCCTTGCATCAGCGGTGCAAGAGCTGGTGTGCAGGAAGGGATTGAGAAGCACGAGCTCTGGCTAGGAGGAAAGGGCCAACTGTCTGGAGTTGCTCCATGCAGTGGGATGTGAGAGGCTGGAGGAGGCTGCAGGTGGTGGAGATCCTCCAGGCGAGGTGGAAGGATGCAGTGTCATGAACTTGCACTGATCCAATACAGTGACATGTCTTCCTGAGCTTTTTATGTCCCCTTTGGCAAAGAGCACCACTCAAAAAATAAAAATAGCATGTTGTATTAATGTCTCCTCTCTTTTCCCCGGCGGCTATGAGTCAGCTGCCTGATTAGGCTGCTGCCATATGTGTGAGCATCTTTTCTGTCGGAGGAACTTATTGCACAGAGATACGCAAGTTTTGTGCATACTTCTGGACGTGATGACCCTCTGGGTGCCCCATTCTTTGCTGGAGAGAACTGTGCAGTGCCTGCAGCATTCCTAGGGATCACTGTGCTTGGCTGGACAGTGGCAGGTCCTGCTACAGCCCAACTGCCACCACGGCCCTGGGAGACCTCTATGGGGCTGCTAGCTTTGAATGGCACCTGGAAATTTGGCTATAAGCTGCAGAAAGTATGGAGATTTATGGGGTAAATTGCAGCTCACATCAATCCTGGATAGTGCAAGGGGAGATTTCACATAGTCTGAGAAAATGTGCAGGAAATATGTTGAGTGCCCAGCATTTTGCCCATTCTTTTTAATTACCTTTAATAAATATAATGAAAGAAATGCCCCAAATACCCATATTTCCTATTTTCCAGTTTTTGCTCACATGTATGTTTGATGTGCACACGCTTAATTTAACGAAGTGTTTTCAATGAAGCAGAGAGGGATTTTTCAACATGGTATGGGAAGTCCGAATTTCCTTTGGGCACGCAGTGAGTGCACTGCTCTCTGCTCACACTCCAGGGCTGGGAGGTTCGAGATCAACAGAATCTCCAGGAAAACCGTGGTTTTGCCCTGCCTTGAAGTGAGCTCCTGGAGGTGGCATACAGAAGTGGCAGATACGCACAAGCACAGGATGGTGGGAATGAGTCTTCCTCAGCACTGGATAGAGTCAGACTTTTGTTCCAGCTGGACAAGCATTTGGGCTTTTCCAGCACAGCCTCATGGGCTGAGCCCATCCTGGTTTGTTGCAGCCTTGGGGAACTCAGTGACACTGTGTCCCACGTTCTCCATGGAGCTGATGAGACAACCCAGAGCCCATCACTTATAGGAGACTCATGGAATTGTTGCTTAGGATTATCTGTGGTATAAAAACATCCAAAAAGTTACGTCTGGTGCATCTGCATATGTACAATCCATAGGTATGGCACCTAAAATATGAATACGTGTAGGTGTCTGCACAAGAGTTCTGTGCACATGTGCCCTGAGAGCTGCAGCCTAAGGGAGGGCTGGCTCAGGGTACAGCCCGTCCACCTGGTCCACGTCCATCTGGTCACATGGGGCATGGCCCCGAGGACAGGATTGCTGCACCCCTTCACCCCCCATGTCCATGTGTGTGCTCTGGTGAGATCTCACCCAAAGGTCTTCCGGCTGGTGTCCGTGGCAGGCAGCAAGGCTGTGAGCTTGCTTTTGAAGCGTGGCTCTGGGCATGCTCCTTGTTGTTCCCCCATGGACCTTCTGCTGTTCTCCACACCAGAGCCCCATCCAAGCAGAGCTTCTCGGGACAGACAAGACTCACCCCCTTCGTCCCTGAGCAGAAGTGAGGGGTTGTGCACTCATGCTAACAGGGTGGGGAAGAGCACTTCACTGCGTGGGGCTTGACAACTGTGTTTTTTACATCAAGAAAAACCAAAAGCTTGAACAAATGCCTTTGCGGTGACAGAATGAAAGGGCTGCACATTTTTTTTCTTCGTTTCGACATAATGAAGAAAAGCTCTTGACAAAATCCATTCTGCCCTTTGAATGAAGTTATTTGTTTCACTAAATGCACTGACTCCATCCCAATTATTTATTAGACTTGCTTGTCGTTGCAGGCAACCTGGATTCCTGTAGGGCTGGGGCAAGACGTGAGTTCTGGATTAATCTCACCGATTGATAACAAGGCAAATCAAGAAAGATCTCCTTTTTACTTTCAAAATAGGGAGGAAAAAGCCAACAACTGCACATCTTGCAGGCTCAGTCTAGGACCAGAGGCTGTTTCCTTCTCACACATCCATGACACTCAATAAAAGCTCATCACTGGGTACCTGTGCAGCTACAGTTGTCACTGCCAGATTTCCAGAGGTTTCAGTAGATCAGGACTCAGGAAAATAAGAAGCAATGCACTGGAAGGAGGATTCCAGCTCCCAAAAAGATGTAAAGAAGGGAGAAATCTCTGCCAAAGACAGAGGAAAAGAAGAAACAGGAAATAAGTGACTTGAGAACACAGTGGAAAAGGAAGGGAAAAACTTGAGTGAAGAGAGGTGTGTAAGAGTAAAGGGAGAGCTCAGAGCTACCCAAAAGGGGGCCACAATTGCAAAGAAGGTTGGGGAAGGCCTCACAAAGAGAAGTGAAAGTGAAATAGGATAGGAGGAAAGAAAAAAGAAGAGGAGGGCCAGTAGGAGTGGGAGCAGCACTGAGTGTTATTGAGAAGTCCTCGTGCCCCCTGTGACATTAGCGCAGGTGATGTGAGCTGGGAGCAGGCACAGGAGCTGCGTCAGTCTGTGCTGCTGCTGCTTCCCCAAGTGCTGCCATCACCTTCCCTTTGCTGTGCTCCCTGCTGCCCTCCTGATTTCGGGATGGCTCTGCCAACTCCACGGAGTGCACTGAGTGAGGTGGAGGGGCACATGAGCCCAGAGATGAAGATGAGGAGCGTGTTTTAGGCACTTGTTGCCAACGAGGTAACATGCGAGAACCAAGAGCACCTGAAGATGCAGGAGCTGATGGCACTAGGGTCATGTCAGCAGCAATTCCGGGGCACTGAGCCTGCCCATTGGAGGTCCCTGGGGTGTCCCAGCCATGAGGCTGGTGCTGCTAGATGCATGGTCCCGGAGCATCCATCATGTCTGACTGCCAGTGGAGTTCACAAGTACTCACTCAACCCACAACCACATTAAGAAGGAGAATTGCCAGTCTGTAAAACTTGACAGGCACTGGGTGACTCATGAGCATGTTAAGAGGATGCTGAGATCCCAAGAACAGTTTCTGCACATCAATCTAAACCTTGGCACATCTATGCAAGTTGAAGTCCTCGTTAAGACTGAGGTTTCTTGGTAGGAAGAAAATCATTCAGCCTGAGTTGTTCTGGGGACATACCTGCTATTCTGAGAAGCCAGCAGCCCCTCCTTCATCAGCAGGAATATTGCTAGAAACTGTGCTTTCTCCCTGGACTAACAGGAATGATTCTTCCAGAAAGATAACCTGCATCTTCATTACTCTTCTTCTCTTTGCACAGCCTGCAGAATGAAGGTCCAGAGAGAGGTGAAGTTTAAAACATATCTAGAAATGTATCTAGAGCAACAACTAATAATATAGACCTACCTTCTGGGCTCATGATGCTCCGTGTAATAAAGCTACAAATTGAGAGTCCTTCCCACAGCATTTCCTCCTTATCCTGAGGATCAATTAGTCTGCAGACATGTAGCTTAGGGATTCATTAATTTAATACCTCTTTACTAGCCAAATGCAACCTCTCTAGTGCCATGCGAGGCTCTCCTGCATGGCTCTCATTGGGGAAGGAGGAAGTTGTGTGTCTGTCCTGAACAATCTGAACACAGCCATCCAGCTCGCTTGCTTTGTTCTTCGCTCAACATGAGAAGGACAGATTTTTCCTGGCAAAGTGCCTTGTGCTTCTGAGGCAGAGCACAGAATCTAGAATCACAGTCATAGAATGGCTTAGGTTGGAAGAGACATTAAAGATCATCCAGTTCCAACACTGTCATGGACAAGGCTGCCCTCCACAAGCTCAGGTTGCCCAGGGCCCATCCAAGCTGGCCTTGAGCACCTCCAGGGATGGGGAATCCACAACTTCTCTGGGCAACCTCTTCCAGGGCCTCAGCACCCTCTGAGTGAAAAAATTCCTCCTAACAGCTAACCTAAATCTCCCCTTTTAAAGTTTGAAGTCATTTCTCCTCGTCCTATCACTATCAGACTGTGTAAAAAGTCATTTTCTCTCCTGCTTATAAGCTCCCTGAGGTACTGGAAGTCCACAATGAAGTCTCCCTGGAGCCTTCTCTTCTTCAGTTCCAGAAGGACGTGGATGACCAGAAAGCCCTGACACAAACACAGGACTTGTCCAATGAAGAAGGCGTTTTGCTGCCATTTAGACATCTGAGCCCAAACTGCCAGGCTGCAACTCTCCCTTTGGCTCTTCCATAACTTCTGCCAGCCCTGGAGCTGCCCATAGCCAGGCATTATTGTCTTTGAGACTGTGCCCGTTCCTGCTCAACTCAGGACAGGTTTGAGGAAGCCATGGTGATGCAGAACGAGGTCCTCCTCCATCACAGCCAGCTCAGCCCCACGCTCTGCAACGCTCCCTCCAAGCACAGCTGGAGGTGGTGATGAAGTCCTAGCAGCCATTGAAACAGCCAAGCACAAGGCAGCTGTCTGCCTTTTCTTGGGAAAGACCCACGCCGGCAGTCTACAGGAGGGAAGTGGGCTGGAAGTAATGATAGTTCACCTAGGTCACCTCTTTCTGTTTAATGTGACTTTTCCATCTATCGAGCATAAAGTTTTACCCCAACTTATCTGAGTCCCTCACTGAGTTGTCCTGAGCTCAGTTGCTGTCAGTGGAAAATACTGACATCTGAACTGCTGACTCTGAGGTTACTGAAACCAAACAGCCGGCTGCTAATGTGCTGCGTGGTGGCAAACAGCCCTCTCCACTTCTCACCCTTCCTCCTTGCTTGATGCTTTCATGGTGCTTCTCAGCGGGGGTCTCACGCCTTTCCTTCGGCAATGGTCTGCCCCTGCCAGGTGGTGGTGGGTGGCTGGGGCAGGCTGGGATGGGCTTCTTCACTCGCAGGTGGCCTTGGAGATGTTTATTCTTGAAATCAAGGATCTTGCATCACAGGGAACGAGACCTTCCATTTACGTAAGGGAAAAGTGAAATCAGCCCGTTTTGCAGCTCGGCTGTTACGGGAATGGGAGAGCTCTTCTCCCCAACCAAAAAACCCAACCGGGCTGCGATCCGGGGTCACACTGACTAAACCTGAGAACAAAAATGCTGAAAATCTGTGGAAATCACCAGGTGGAAAGAAACTGCAGGAGGAAAACTGTACAACTTTTCGTGTTTGATTTTGATGCAAGGAACCTGCGTTACGGGAAATATTCGCCACGGTGCTATTAATAAAACCTGCTGAACAAACAGCGAGCCACTAAACAGTTATCCCACACATTAATAATCAGATACAGAGTAATATTTAATCTAATCATTTAGTCTGTAACGAGACTAGCTGTTCCTTTGCTTTTAATTACAGCTTTCATTTTAAGCTAACTGCACAAATTGGCGAGATTTATGAAGCACCACTGAACTCTGTACCTCAGCCTGCCTTGTGAACAGCAGATTAAACAATCTGGTGAAGAACTTGAGTTGGTTTGGACAAATATTTTAGTCTTCATTCCCTTCTGAACGAACAGGGGTGTGGGGAAATCGAAACCAGTTCAAAGTGGGTACACCGTGATGGCTGCAGAGCTTTGTCTGACTCGTAAAGGGCAACAAAGAGGGTTCCAGCATTTGGCAAGTGTTTGGGATGAGATGGGCATTTCCACTTGTTTCTCATCAGCTAATTCTAGTCTTACCCCTGTGCTTCTCATGATCTGCCTGCTGCTTCTGTTAGTGAGATATCTCCAGTCAATGGCTAGGCAGCTGCACAGTGAGTGAGGAAACCAAGATGTCGCACCTGTGAGCGGGATGCAGGACTCCTGTTCAGGCCATCTGAAGACTTGAAATTACTGTGTGTTGGTGCATTGCTCATTTTGGTTTTGTGTTTTGAAGACTATTGTTTGAGCAGTGGGCAAACAAGGAATACAGATTTTGTCCTTGCGTTACAAAATAAATTACTCTCCATGATGACAAACAGCACTAAGAAAATGATTCTTGCAAAGGAAATTCAGCAATAAAGACATAGATCTCCTCCACCCCATGAGGAAAAGCTCCATCCAAAGAAGCAATGAGTTTTTTAGCCAAATCTGAGTTTTATTCCCTCCATCTTTAGATAGAAATTTGGATTTGAAAGTCTTAGCTTACCCTTTCTGCATTTTCCCAGTAATCCTACTGTGGAAACCAGGTAGCCTCATGTGAGGGCCCCTACCCAGTGTGGCACTGGCTCACACCTGCTCTCCACCCCTAGCTCTGGCTATGCAAGGAAGAGAACCTTTGGTGGGCTGCAGTTAGGGCAAGGCGCATTGCAATGTATTGAGGCTAAGACTGAACAACACTGCCTGGTAGCAAAGCAGAGCAAGGTGCTGCATCTCCTGGTACGAGTGACGGGAGACGTGGCAGCCCTGCAGTGACACAGGCACAGCAGGCAGTCACCCAGAGCAGCACCAGGAAGCATGAGCATACGCACACATGGGATACTGCAGGCTTGTCAAAGCTACTGCACGCTCATAGCAGCTCCAAAGTGACCACAGACTCATCCCCTCCATCCCTGCTTTCTGCAATGACAGGTGGAGGGGAAGCTCTTTCCCTTCCAACATCACCTCCCCATTCGTCCTTGACCCCTCTGACCTTGCAAACACTTCCCCTGCCCTGGCCCTCTGTTTCATAGCTGTGTGGGGGCTCAGTCAGCTCCCCTGCTCCCCAGGGCTGTGCCACTCAGCACACACACAGCCCAGCAGCCGCCCTGCCCCTGCTCCACGGCCTGGCACCACAGCTCCCTGCATTCAGGCAGCGCTGCCATGTCTCTAAGTTTCGTTTCTGAGCAAGGCAGTCTGTGGCTACGAGGAAATGAAAACTAGAAAGAGTGATTTCCAGCCCCAGCAGCCCCCTCGCTCAGCCCCATCTCACCAGGGAGGTGGGCGGCTGACTCAGCCCGGCTGCTCCGCTCAGGGGACGGGCTGGGGAACCCTGGGGACAGGCCGGGGAACCCTCCCGGGGGTCAGGGCAGGCGGGTGTCACTCCTGATTGCCGTGCCCTCTTTTGCATTTTTGTTTCTTCTTGCTGTGCTCCCTTTCCCTGCCCGCAAGCAGTGCCCACATCCTGAGTCACTCAGCAGTGTGCATGGCAGCCAGGGAGCTGAGAAGTGCAGCTGGCCTCAGGGCCACTTGGGGAGAGTTCTAGTATATCTCCCATCCAAGTCTCCAGGCTCTGCCTGAAGGCATCTAAAGTTGAAAGAATACCTCTTCCTTTGGAATTGGTCTCTGTGCTTCCCATGACCAACTCTCCCAAAAACTGGCACCTTGTTCCTAAGCAGAATGTGTCCAGCCTCAGGTTCCAGCCTCTTGTCCTGCCTTTCCCTGTCCCATGTGTAAGCTCTCTCACACCAGACTTCTCTTCATTGTTATCATGTTAATTTTAATTCTTGATTTTGCAAAGATAAACAACGGAATCTATAAACCCCTCGACTTCATAGCATCAGATCTGCTCCTCCACAGGAGGGAGAAGACCCACTTTGGGCAGAGCGTGGATGTCATTCTCCAGCTGTTATTAGAAATCATTCTGGAGTTAATCAATAACCACAGACTCGTACATGGGGTGAGACAAGGAGCCTGCGGCAGCAGAAGGCAGCGGCATATTAACTCATATCAGACAGCGCTGCCTGAGACAAAGAGTGTGAAATTAGCTATTGAGTGTAAAACACAGAAAGAAGCTTTTTTGATGCAGGTCATGACCTGGAGCAGAAAATCTGGTTGGTGTTTTTTGTTTGTTTGTTTTCTTTTCTTTTCTTTCCAGTTCTTTCCAGGTTTTGTTGTACTCACAAACATCACCCTTCCACTCTGTCCAGGAATAAGGACACTGGCAGTGGCTGGCAAACAGCCTCAGTTCACGTGTATTGGATCCCCAGGATTGCACTTGTCTCCTGACCAGAGTTGTAGCTGTCCTCAGAGCACATGGGAGAACCTGGGCATTGCATGTGATGAAGCACGCAGGAGCCTTGGGATGAGCACAGCACAGTGTCTCACCTTATGCTGGTCTTTGTCCCTGTTGGTTAGTCCCAGACATTCAAACAACGACCACCTAGCTCTTCATCTTTGAAGAAGGAACCATTCCTGATGTATGGTCAGAAAGTCTGTTCCATGTGCTCACTGATCTTTCCCATCAGCTCTGCCTATTTATTCAGGTTTCTTTTAGGTACTGGAGTTCTATCTGAATGGGTGTCTACCTTCGCCCCTCAAAAAAAAGGATATTGATTATAGACAGTCATGCTGGTTTAAATAGAAGAGGATCTGGCCAGCATTCAAACCTACTAGAGGGAGTAGAAAAAGGTAGAATCCATGCATGCTCATTGACTTTGGATACATATTTATAGAGCTGTAGCTAATCCAAACTGAATGAACTGAATTTCAGATTCACAATGTTTGAGATTCTGACTTTTCCATCAGTTCTGCAATCTACATGCCAATGAGACCCAGCTCAACAGGCAGCCCCAACACTGTGTAGGAGCCTGAAATCCCAATGGTGAGTGACGGGACCTGCTCTCAAGTTGTCCATCCCTCTTTCCTCCAAGGGAAAGGGAAGGAAAGTCCATGGGATCTTGAAAGGAAGGGAAGAACAAGGATCAGGTGAGCACGCAAAGAAGCAGTGTTTTGAAGGTTCACAATAGAATTAACATCTTTGTGATGGCAAAATTAAATCAGTGAAAGGGGCAAAACCAGTCTGCCTTTGGAGTGTGCTATTCTTGTCTGATTGTGCAATGGAACAAATGCAACAAAATGGAACAAAAAGGTATTGCATTTCCCCGCAGCTCAACAAGGTGCTCAGGAAAGATTGCTCAAGAGAGTTGCCTTGGATTAACTTCCATTGGCATGACTTGTCTGTACAAAATGTTCCAAAGCCAGGGACATTTTCTTCCCCAAAGTAGCGGGGAGACACAAGAAAAGGCACCTTTGAAGACAATAGGGGTTTGAAACTTTCTTTTTTCCAAGGCTCTGAAATGTTTGCATTCTGTTCTCAAGCACATAAAAATGAGAAAATGTGAATGAGAATAAAGACAGTGGAAAATAATAACTCAAGACTGTAGCCCACACAGATTCAAGAAAGTATCTCTGGTGTCTGCTGCATACAAAGAAGTCAGTAATAAACCACGCACAGATCCTGCCATGGCTAGAAAGCCTGTGTTATCATGGAATTTTGTCATTGCTTTTTTCAGAAAGACAAAGTTTCCCCCTCTTTGTGCTCCCCATAACTGCTCACATGGTTGCCCCATCCCTGCTGCTGCAGGACCATTCCCACTAATCCCATCTCATTCATAGGCATGTGAGCATCGTCTGCCAACCGTGCCACAAATTGCAGAGATGAGTTGTCAGTGCTTCAGCTGCTGGGTGGAAAATGCACATAGAAGACAGTCCGTAAAATTGTCCTACTCTTTCCATTTCCTCACTCACTGAAGTTCGTTATCACTGCATGCCTTTCCCTGAAATTGTAAATTAGCAAGTTGCCAAGGTGAAAAACACTGTCCAAACCATGAGAAAGGATGTGCTCCAGACAGCCCCGCTGTTACCATGTAGGGACTTGTGTAGGACTTGGCTGTGTTGAGATTTGATCTCAGTTGGCTGATCCCAAGGTGTTTGCAGGCACCAGCACCCTGAGATCTTCTAGAGTGCCTGTGCAGGTTTCCTGAGCACTTAGGGAGGAAGAGTTTCTCTGGACGAACATTGCAGCATGCAAATTAATGAAATCTGAGTTAGGAGAACTTGGAAACCCAGTGTTAAAAGAGGCTGAAGTCTAACAGTTGACAGAATGCAGCTGAGGGGAAGTGTTGGAAGGAGCTGGATGCAGGCCCCAAAGTCTCTCCCTGCATGCACACTTGAGCAGCCAGGGAAGAGGGAGGAAACCTCCTTTCCTGTGCAGCACCTGAGCCCCTACTGCTCTGAGGTAACAAATGCATTCAAAAACATTATCAGCACTTCAGTCCAGGAAGCAGATTTGGTTCCAATTTGATAACATCCCCTAACAATCACCATCGTATTTACAGAAGCTTTGAAAGAAAATAAAAGACTAGTAAATAGGGGAGAAAATAGTTTTAAAAGATAGGAAACGTATTTGCTGAGTGACTAAATCTACTACTTTAGAAGAGAGGGGATTAAAGATTTTGCTATATTGGGAGGGGCTTAAGTGGGGGAGAAAACCAACAGTAACAGAAATGCCCTAATGGAAAACACAGCTTATTGGAAGTCCCTGAAAGCTCTCTTGCAATAACAAGCCTGGGACTTCTTGTTTCCAGACTTGTGGAAGAAAAAAGGATAGACATGGGCTGACTGCTTTAACAGGGCACGTAACTCGATACAGGGACACAACTCCAGCATATGGCAGAGTGCAGCTGCAAATAGGTCAGTCAAAGTTATCTGCATAGCTTGTATCTTTGAAGGATGGACTTAGGATGTCTTGGACCCGGTAGAACAAGACGATTTGCAATTAGTTCAAGTAAATCAGCCCTTGCTCTGCAATCTCTGCTATAAACATATTTGTTGTTCCAGCTTCCTCAGCTGCTCGTGTACAGTTTTCCTGCACGGAGCCTAGCAGAACTTGCAGGCACAGGGCCCAATCCTGATAAGCTCTATGCAAACACAACCACTAATCCCAAGTGCTTCCCACCCTTTCCAGGGATAGTTCTGATTTGAACTCCCATTTCTAAGATTTTCATGGTTTCAAACAACTGTTTCTGCAGGAAGAATGTGCTACAGCATCAGAGCTCCAGGAGCAAAAAGAAAATAGAACACAAATCAGTGCAGGACCCCTACTACTGAGGTTTACCGTGAGCTGAACCTTGTGCTTTTGAAAAGCGCAATCCTGTAAGACTTTGTGGGACTCACTCCAGTCCAGGTTAGCCTTTGATGATCTTAGCAAGCTGGGATTCAAGGCTTTCTCTTCCATCACCTGTGTGCAGCAGGTGTTGCCTGATGCTATGCAAGAAGTGTTACCAAAGGCTCCCAGCTGGGGCCTTCCCCCTGCTGATGGCCCCTCAGAAGGCTGTGTTGGTGTGCTTCAGGCAGGTGTAATGCCACAGGTGAAACAAATCTGCCCATGCAGGCCCCCCTCTTCCCCACCAAAGGGTCCTCAAGCACTGTTCAGCAGCGCTGAGCTGAGGCAGTCAGCACAGGCACTGAGTGAAAAGGTCATTCGGTGATAGAGGGCTCGCTTCCCACACACCCATTTTCACGTTAGGAGCTGTTAAGTTACACCCTGGCTAGCACCAGCCCAGCACAGTGCATGCAGATATCACTAATTAATAGCGTTTTTCGGTATTGCTCTGAGACGAAAGTAGTCATCAGAACAGGGGTAGGCGCATCAGGGATAAGAAACAGGCACCTCCACGAGGCAGGCCTATAGCCACAGAGATCTTGTCTTAACGGAAAGTCACAGTTGTCTGTGAGCAGCAGTTTCCGGAGCCAAAGCATTTGTCAGGCCTCCCTGGAAGAAGGCGGCTTCCTCAGGCCTCAGCCCGGCCTGGGGCTCTTTGCACGGGTGAACGGAACCGGCCTGTAGGCCGTGTGCTGCTGCTCCCACCAAAGGTGCTCACACGAAGAGCCCTCTTAGGACTGCCACCCCCACCAGCTGTGGGGTCTGGGATCTGGGACTCGTCCCAACAGCTAAGCAATGAGGGACCAAAGGGAAATGGGCATCCTGAAGGCAAGGCTGTGCCTTGGGGGGACAGAGAGTGCCTACATCTGTGAGTCCTCAAGAAGGAAGAAACAGCAGGATGTTCAGGGAGGACGTGCAGTAACACATTACCTCCAGATGAAGACAAGAGGAAGCTGTCGGATGCTCAGCCCTATCTCGTAGAGCATCTCCTCTATGAGGACAGGCTGAGGGAGCTGGGCTTGTTCAGCCTGGAGAAGAGAAGGCTGTGGGGAGACCTCATTGCAGCCTTCCAGTATTGAAAGGGAGATTATAAACAGGGGGCCCTGGGCAACCTGATCTAGTACTAGATCTAGTGATTGGCAACCCTGCCTGTGGCAGGGAGTTGGAACCTGATGATCCTTGGGTTCCCTTCCAACCCAGGCCGTTCTATGATTCTGTGATCTCTAAGGAGCCCCTTTGTGGCAGGACTGTGAAAGATGAAAGCAAAGAGATGGATGGGATCCCCATCCAGTGCTGTTCCCATAGAGAAGGGAAGGGAAGGGACAACCTCAATCAGAACATTCAATTTCAACAAGTATTTCAGTGACAGATGGGACTTCCCATTACAGGCCACTTCCTCTGTGAGAAGGAATCCACTAATATCGGAAGCACAATGCACGGCCTGTGCAGCCTCTCCATGCTCATCTGGTCCCCTTAATACGCTGAATGTGAAATTCCATCTGGTAACCATGCACATTCAAAATACATTTATGTGGAGACAAATTGCATAGCTGTAGGAGGCATTTCAGAAGCTCCATTCACAACGCCATCAAAGACTGCAGGGAACGGGTACAGAAAACCCTTGCCTTTCAGTGATACCAGTTGCATCCTCTCTCACGGATGGCAAATGAGGATTTTATGGGAATACAGGAGATGAAAGTGGTGAAGAAATAAGGTTTTGGTTGCTTGTTCTTTTTTGAGTCTGATCATGTCCTGTCCTATTTACAATAAGGCATAATGGGCACCAAAATGCAATTGTCTTGTGGGTTGTTGCCTCTGGCAGCAAGCAGAGGTAGAAGTGGCAGCGGATGAGTGCTGAAGAAGTTGGAGGGATTGCACTGGCTCCGGGGTAGCTATTGTTTGATCTGATGTACTGAATGTGATCCTTTTGGTTCAGCTTTGATTACAGGCTAAAAGCTCGTGTGTACTTAAATATGTGAGCAAATATAGTGAATCGTTTCTTGGAAAGCAAGCTCTCACAGTTTAATTTATCTCACTTCTCCCTCCAGTCTGGCAGCTTATAAGTAACTGCTGCGATCAGAGCTGTTTCCCGTTCTATCTGGAGGCAAATAATAGCTTCGCAGAACGGGATCCAACACACTCTGTTCCTAAGTGTTGCTCACCAACACAACATTTGGGCATCATGACCAGGTGCCCTTGCTTTTGGTGGTGACTCCACCACCTGGATGCAGGCCAGTGTGATGCACCATGGACCAGGTACATACTGCGGTTAACGAGGCAGCAACAGCACAACTACAATTGTGTCCTTCATAATAGGAACTAATGGGGCATGGCTGCAGAGTGAATGATGCTGCGTATGTAATGGAGAGACGGATGTGTGAATTTAATAGGGCACAGATTAGAAAGTAATCAATAAGCCTAGACTGTAGCTGTAATGGAGCTGATATGGTGAAGAAATACAGGGAAACAGAACTATTTTTGCAAAAGATCTTAAGTTCCCAAATGTGGCTTCCACATCGCCTTCAAGAAGGGCTGAGCAGGACATCTGGCACCTGGGAACGCGGCCTCTTGGAGGAGGGATTTGCAGATGCTGTTGAAAAGTTGGGTCTTCACTGATGTGAGATAGCACCTTTGGCTCTGGGACATCTGTAGAGACATTGCTCAAAAGCAACTCCATTTCTTCACACTGGCTCTTCTTTACTTGCTGGAATCCTTGAGTGCAATTCATGAGCTACATAATCTGACCCAGGAACAAAGATTAGAGCAAGAAGGGCACATTGCACAGACTGAAAGTTCAAGCTGGATTCCTACAGAGTGATCTGCTGGCTCCAAAAATGAGGGTATTGATTGAAAGGGCTTAAAAAATATCTGTTCAGCGTGGGTGCATGGGACACGTCTGTAGGGACACCCTTGGTCTGGGGGAGATACACCGTGGTAGGGCAGCTCCATCTCCACTGGATGCCAAACCAGAGCAGATCTGCACAGCTCAGCATGAAGAACTCTTTGCAAAATGGTGTGGAAAGAAGCGTGTTACATCCTTCTAACTGGAAGACAGTAGCTTAGGTAACAGTATTTTACACCCTGTGGTGCTAAGCAAGTCATAAATCCTTGGAGAATTGAAGTAATAGACATAAACCCTCCCCTCTCTTCTTCCCCCTGTGACTCCACTCTTCTCCACTCCTGTATTAATGGATATTTTAAATCTGGAAGGAATTCAAGAGTCTGTAGTAGGTAGTTAAACATCCAGATGTATCAGTAATAATTATGCTCAGCTCGGGGAGGCGAGCACTTGAATAACAGGCATGGTTTCCATGGATGGCTACAAGATTATAAACATAAAATTTATAAGTGGAATGGGAACATTTGGTTTATTTTCTCTTCTCTTTACAATCACTGCAGTTTAAATTGAAAACAGCGAAGGGTAGCAGAGCCAAGCAACAACCTGAAGATTGTAAACAAAATAATTCATGTCTTACTGATGGGATATGGTCATATAATCAGTAAATTAATTTAGCCTACTCTAGTTTCACCATTAACTTTCTATTTTCTCATTTCATTGGCATTTCCCTGCCCAGTTTATGTCTCTCCTCAATACATATTGTGCTATAAACCAGAAGCAAATATCTTAAAGGGTAAATAAAGAGGTAACGAGTCTACAAAAAGATGTTATTGAGGCACATTAACTCCTGGTTACTATTTTTTAAACTTTTCTTGATCCAAGATTCCTTTTCGCTATTTGATTAGTTTCCAATATTAAAAAAAAAAAAGCCAGGATATTAGATTTTTACACTGTGTCCTTAGTACCTAATGGCACCAAATGTTTCCCTGAGACAAGACAAGTATTTACGACCCAGAAAGGAAGGGAATGCTTGCAAACCCAAGGGCATGAAATCAGGGTGACTCAGAACAGAAGCTGGAAAATCTCTTCAAAAGGTCTTCCTAGCCATCTCGGGCTGTTGCTGATCTAATCCAGGGGCTGGCAGGAGAGGAGCCAATAATTCATGTTGATTTAAAGCCATCTTTGCTACAAAACAAAGCAGACACCTGATATCCATGTGCAAAACCTGTTTGTGCAATAGCACATCTGTGAGCGTGTGCAATTAGTGCAATTAGATAGCAATTTATATGTAAATGCCCATCCAGTCAAATGTGCCTTTACTTAATGTGTGTATGCACTGGAATATAATTCCAGAGGGTTTTTCTGCATTTTTAAAATCTGCCCCTTAATAATTGAATGCAAGTGTTCTCACAATGCAAACCATATTTTAATCAGCAGCTTGCAGTGCTCCGACACGGCGGGGAGTGGGGGACAGCGAGGTGCTGGGACGAGGAGCTTGTCCCCGTGCACAGGGCAGAGCTGCTCCACGCTGGGGACTTGGCTGGCTGCTCCCTCTGCTTGCTCCTCGAGCAGCGAGGTCAGTGAGATGAGCAAGCCCAGCCTACTCCCAGACTCTATCCCAATGCACATCCATGGGTTGACCCAGCACCAGGGGACACCCGATCACCTTTGAGTGCTGCCCCATGTGTGCCACCACTGCTATGAGAGAATTCAGGGTCATTTCAGGTCCCCAGTGATGTGCTCATGACCTGCCAGCACAAAACGAGCTCTAATGGGTCGAACCTGGGTCAGATGTGGGCTATGATCTTCCACAGGGGTGAAGTTTGGGTGGTGAAGCTGGGAGCTTGCACAGAGAAAGGTGACTCATAGGCCACTGGTCTTCTGAGAAAGATTGAGCTGTTTCTCAGGATTCGAGCCTTGACTCTGACCCACTGTTCTCAGGTGGGTGTCCATTCCTCTTCCTCAAAAAAATTTACACAATAGAAGGGAATAATACTCCTCTGTCTCCTTACAGTGCACCCAAGGACAAGACAACCTCAGCCTCGCCAGGCACAAGAAGACCTCAACAACCCCAACCTCTCCATCCATTCCAGCCTTTGCCAGATGAGGAATTTGGGCTGGTGAAATGTGTAGGGCCATGATAATGAGCAGCGCACAGCAAGAGTGGGGCAGGTGGGATACAACACAACCCCTTCTCCCCACGGAGACTGGCCCAGGCTGCCAAAGCCTGGAGGCAGAGGGGACAAGTAGCAGTTGTGTGAGCACAGCATGCACTGTGTGCTCACAGGTTTACCAAAAAGAGGGTAAATTTTAATAGCAGGAATATTTTAACTGTTCAACATGTAAACAGCATTCTGGGCTGATCTGATCAATGCTGCTTTGCAGACTACATTTGGTATGGTGCTATATATAGTGTTCCTGGAGTTTTATTTAATAGGATGGTACATTTGATCCTAATGTGCCATCTCAGAAGTAATGAAGCAGAAAAGATCTTTATCTTCTGTGAAAGTTGCAGTTATTGGCATCCATTCAGAAAAAAAAAATAAAAGTAATTGCACAATCTTTGGAGATATTGTATTGCTAACTGATTTCAGTGCGAAGCTTGGGTGGTTTTCATTCTGAGTTAATCAGGCAATGGACCATATATGTGGCAAATACATCACTTTCAGCTGCTCTCCAGATATTGACAAATACAATTGCTGGGGCTGCTGCCTGAATGAAAGCTCTCTGTGTCTTTGGATCCCTCTTTCAGAGCAAAATAAATTTTAAAAAATGAACAGAAGAAGGAAGACTCTCAGCAATGTGCTAAAAGCATCCCTCTTCCTAGAGCACAGCATGGTTTGCCATTCCCTTGCCTTATTTTTGAACAACTGATGCAGATGGCACAGGAACTCATATCTGTGATTGCTCAACATGCTAAATATAGAGCTGGGAGAGAAGACGGGGGCCTAAATGCCTCGGAAGAAAGACTCAGTGATGCAGTGATTGCATTTTAGTGCTGCTACCTGTACACAGGAGCTGGGCTCCTTACGTATGGCAACACGAGACCTGGCTGCCTGCTGGCCCCAGGGTGGGTGTGGGTCAAGGAGCTGCTTGGGGTGGCTCATCAAAGTGCAGAGCAGGAGCTGCTGAAACACCTCGAGGAGCTGGGGAGGGGTAGCTCTGCCCCTGCCCAGGTGACCCTGGGCTGGTGGACTCTTCCTCCAACCTCTTGCTGATTCATGTGAGTGCTGGGCGGGCTCCCTTCTTTCTCCCTGAGGATTTCTAAAGTTTCATTTTCTCAATGGCAGAAGCCCAGGTTTATGTGCCCAAATATTTGTGTAATTACGCACTTAATGCTGTGCACACACGGATGTGTGACAGGTGTGTGCATAGATGCGATGTCCTACAACCGCCTCTCTTGGACTCCTACCCTGGAGCCACAAAGGCGGCTGTGGGGACAGCTGTGTTTGTGCCACAAAAGAGCCAAGAGGCACAAAGTGGATGAGTGATTCCCTGCTGCTGATGGCTCTCCTCTGCTCGCTGGTGGGGTGGTTTCCCCAACATCCCTTCACTTTCTGCTTCTATATTTGTTCAGTCAGGGTTTGTCCAGGCTGCAGGCGCAAGGACATGTGTGAGCGCTGAGCTCTGGTTCAGGCCATGCCCTTCCCAAAGGATCAGAGTGATTGATGTTCTTCACCTAGGAAAGTTGCCCACACTTCACTGGAGGGTCAATAAACAGATTGGGCAACGGGAGGCATTACAAAATGGTCACAAAGGATCATAGGTAGAAAGTCCAGCAAATTTTCCCTAGAGCAGATGTGAAGCCAACCTAAATGTCTTTGTCTGTTTGTGGGTCGCTCCAGTAGGTGCGAAAGAAGTGTAGTGAATGTAGTGAAGAACATCCTAGAAGAGCAAATGACATCCAATGAGCTAAAGCTCCCTGTAGGATCCTTCACCCTGGCATCCCTCGTGCTGGGAGCTGGGGTGAGCACCAAACCTGCCCACCATGTAGCCAGGAGTGATGGAGTGCTGCAGCCTGCTCAGGCTCTTCTGCCCTTTGGAGGGTATTTCCTGGGAGTTCTGGGGCTCTGCTGCTTTGAATCACCTTACCATGAGGCTCTTCACAGCCACCCCGACACTCAGCAGCTTCCCCCTCTTCATTTTGTTGTGTAAATGTCAACGTGAATCATCAGGACAGACGCAACAGTACCAAAATGGCTGGGTTTCCTGCCCCAGTGGTGACATTTAAGCCTTATTCTCGCCAGCACCGTGCTAGCAGGGAGCTTGTCAGAGGAGCCGAGCTGCTCAAGAGCGGCCTCATCGGAAGACGCGCGGTAAAGGGCACCGCTAAACCAAACCGTGCCCGAAGATGGGGTGTTTCAGCCTGACTCACAGCACGCACATCTTCCTCAGGGTGGGTGTGGGGTCCTCTCCATTGCCCTGCCCTGGGCTGCTGCAATGTGTCGGGGCGGACCTGAGCTGTTCTTGGAGCACTGTGTACCTAAAGGTATAAGCCATCATCTTTGCTGTTCTGTCATCCCAGGGCTCCCAGCACTGTTCCCACTCTTGGTGCGTGTTCCCAGCACTGTGTTCCCATGCTCCCACCCCGCTGTCACTGCCCTGCCCTCGAAGTGCAGTGTAACACGTTGGTTTGAGAACAGCCGTCCCAGGTAAGCCGAGAATTCGGCAGGAAGGAGAGCTGAGCTGGCAGAGCTGCTCCTCACTTTCCTTGGGTGAATGACTTAAAGGAGCTTTTGTGCTCCTCCTCTCTGCCTCCAGCACTTCAGCTTTGCTGGCCACCCAGGAATGAAAGCCGTGTTTCTTGGGGGGTTATCACAAAGAGCAATGGCACTCCCGTTGGGGTGGGAGTTTGGCAGATGCTCATCAACATGAGGAAGGGGACTGAGCTGTAAACGATGGGGACTGAGCTGTGAGTTATTCAGTTTCAATTATCTTCTCCCTCAGACATACTCCTACTCTCAAGACCAAACTGAAGAAAAGACTTTTAGAGAAAGTGAATCAAAAGCAAAAATCCTAGCCAGCCTCCATCCTGGCAATTTTTCCTTCTGTCCTAAAAACCCAGTGCAGCCACTCACCAGAGCGAGCTGAGCCGAGCAGCACGGCCTGACTGAAACCAGTAAAAGCCCCCTTAGGCAACATCTTTTTAGCTTCCCCAGATCCCTCTCTGAAACTCCTCCCTGTGATTCGTGGCGAAGGGATCTTTCTCTATTTTTAATCACCTTCATCGTGGCCTCTGCTTCATCCCTCTCTCCTGGCTCGGAGCATCCTCCTCCACAGGAGCCACCCGTCCGTCTGTCTGTCAGTGCGAGGAGCGACAGATTGCCGGTGGGAAGGCTGGGAGAGCAGCCTTTAGCTGGTAATAACTATTTCATCGACATCAGCTCTTCTGTTTTACAAAGCATAATTCATAAAAAGAAAACTCTCTTGGAGATTCTCACAATACATAAAAGCATATAAATAAAATATAAATGAAGAAAACAAGACACATTAATTACATACAGCAGAACAGGCTCATCTAAAAAGCCTGCTTGTCAGATTTGATCTCAAGTTTGCTGGTGATACACTGTTTTTTGTGGCTGATGGAAGCAAGATGGAGAGTAGTGCTACCCAGAGATGGAAGGGCAGTGTCTGAGCCCGGGTGGGTGGGCATCCAACGGCTCCGGGTTATGAGTAAGGACGACAGAGGTGAACAGAACATGAGGACATTGGGCTTCAGACAAAGCAAGGTGACAGACCCATGTCAAGGTGGGATGGAGCCTTCTGAAATTCAGTGTGGTCTGAGCACAGAGTGAGTGAAGGATGCGAGGAGCAGGGAGATGGGATGAGCACATCGGCTGCACGACTGCTGCCATGTATGGGGAAGAGAAGGGGTGTAAGGGAGGGAACAGGAGTGTAATTCAGCCTGGAAGTAGTGGTGTGTGAATCGATGTCTCCACACGGAGAAGCTCTGACAACAGCCATGGGGACTGGCAATAATTCATAAGTGGTACAAAGCGAAGCCGGCCGTGCAATGGATACGGAGACAGCACATCTTCCCTCCAGGAGGACACGATGCCATCGGCAGGGAACACACAGACACAAAGTGCCTCTCTGCACCCCCAGCCCTGGGCACCTGCAGTCCTGCTCACAGCTCCTGTGCACACCTCCTCACATGCCCTGCTCGCAGCTCCTGCTTGCAGCACTCCAGGACAGCCTGCAGCAGTGCACTGCCCTTGGGGTGCTGGGAGAAGCTCTGCTGAGCCCAGAAGGGCCCTGCTGGCCTGCCTTTGTGCTGCGGGGTGGAGGAGCACCGTGGTGGGGCTGCTTGGCAATAACAACGTGTTCAACAGGAAACATATTTGCTACGGCAAAAGGAAAGGCACAGCTGATGCCTGTGCAGAGCGAAGTTTGGCTGCTGGGAGAAATGGTGCAGAGCAGATCTGGACTTGGACCTCACAAAGCCCAGACTTGATGTATCTTCTGCCACAGCAAAGACAAAATCTGACGTATATTCTCCATGCCTTGGGCCCCAGTGACACTGGGAAGGTCCACAGAGAGAGAGCTTAGAAAGCACTGTGCTGCTGTTTCCAACCCTCGTGTGCAGGCACAGCTCCCAATGCTCCCTGCTAGCGAGCGCAGAGCCAGAGGCTATCGCTGTGCCTATCAGTGCGAGCAGGACCTGTGGATAAACACACGATGAAACGGGAGTCACCACTCGCTGCTGCCACGCCAGAAAGCATCAGTGTCAGCTGCTGGCAGGGGCCTCAGCAGCTCGGGGCTGGCTGCACCCCGGGGCTTATCGCAGGCAGAAGACCAAACAGAGCCGGGCCCTGCCTCCCAAGGCCTCTCCTCGGGTGCTGCTGTCTGCAGGAGGAGCGCGGGCGGAGGTGGCTGTTCGCAGTGCTGCTGTCTGGTGCGTGCTGCTGCGGCCCCGCGGGCTCCCGTCTCGTGGGCGTGAGGATGGTGTCAGTGTCTGGCACGGGTGAGGAGGGATTTTCCGTGTCGGAGAAACAGAATGATGGGAGGGAAACCCCTCCTGCGAATACAAACGCTGCCCCAGGTTCCATGGGGGCTGCAGACCCCTCCTCTGCTCCTCAAAGGGGGAAACTGAGGCATGGAAGTCCCTGCCCCAGGCTGATGTTGGAGCAGCTTTCCCATGTCCCAACCACAGCCTGCCTGCATTCCCCTGCTCTGAGCACAGCAGGGCTGAGCATGGCTTACAGGAGGTGGGGTATGTGCAGAGGAGGCATTTTGGGGTGGGGAGCTGGTAGGGACAAGCACTGCCCTGCACAGCAGAGCAGCTGCATGGGCTCAGGGCTGCTCTGCCTCGCCCTGCGGTGCTGCTGGATGCAGCTGCCTTTTCCCTATAGCTAGCAGGGGCATTTTGTGTGTTTTCCTTTGGGTTTAATGCTACCATGTCAGCGGCACTGCTGGGAAGTGTGTTTAGAGAAACATTTATTTGGGGGAAAAAATTGCAGGTATCTAAAAACATGAAATGCATTCAGACTCATTATGGGTATGAAAGCTTTTTGAAATTCTGAAAGATACAAAACATATTCCTTTTATGATTTGCAGTTAATGCAGTTTTATTCAAAACATTGTAAAATTGAAGAAAAAAATATGAAGGATGCTATTTTAGGCCAAAGAAAACATTCAGTTTTTCCCATGAAGATTTCTTACTATACTCATTGTTAATTTTTTTCCTCTTTTCTTTCCATGCCCAGGAGCTGAAAACACACTTACTCACCTGCCCCTACCTGTGACCATCGCTGGTCCCTGTGGCCCCTGACCTCCCAGCGTCCTCAGGTGCCCCAGTCCCACATTATTCCATACTGTGAAATGCATTTAGTGTAGCTCAGTTCTTATTTTAACCATTTTTACCCCATTCCACAGGTGAGGAAGGCGCAAGAAGAGCAGCCTGCTCCTAAACCCAACTTCTGGGCACCTGCAGGCAGCGCAGTTTTCTTCTTGCTGCTCGAACTTTCTCATATCCATTTGTCCTGGGGATGGGGAGCCCCTGTTTCTGGTCTTATAAAGGACATTTCTTGGCCTTTCTGGTACCATGGACTCAAATGGAAGCATCTCTCCATGGCAGCATATTGTGTAATCTTTCCCTTCTGAAAAGCAATCCCAAGTAATACAAAAGCTTCTGCAGAACTCACCAGGACGGGTCCTGCTGTAAAACCCCACTGAGGTACACGAGGGGTTCAACACTGTACTGTCCCTGGAGGATGATCAGGCTGAATGGGGAAGCGTTCACACACAGCCAGGTTTCAGACTCTTCCTGTTTCAAATACAGAAAACTGCAGAAAATTACAAATAAATCTCAAGCTGAGATGTGAGAAATTTAACCTCCAGAAAGATAAAGCTGATGTTCCTGCCCATTCGCCATGGATTTTGGAGTGGAACCCTGGATACCTCTGCTGGCAGCAGAACTGCTGCTGCTTCAGTCTCAAACTCCAAAAATCCGTGGGATGGGACCAGGAAGGGGCCCATTTCTCCTCCGAACTGGAGACACATGAGCAGATGCTGAGAGAGCAAGCTGGTGGGGCCAGCGACAAACAGCCTGAAACCAGGGGGCCGAGGGGAAGCAGCCAGATTCCATCAGCTGCTTTTACTCCTCCTGTGCCCAAAATCTCTGATCTAAAGGACCAGGCTGGGGATGGCACGAGCGCTCCTGGGAAGCAGCAGCCCCATAAGGGCTGTGAGTGGCAAAGGTCTGTGTGAGTGCTGTGAAACCGCTGCTGCCTGGAGAAACCCTGTGGGCCCGGGGCTGCAGAGTGCAAAGGTTCCCTCAGCACGAACTGCTGTCAAATCCTAGTGCTGTTCCCCTTCCAGCCCTTGCTCACAACAAATTCTCATTGCAGCAGGAAACGCCTCTGCCCACCAGCTAGCACGAACAGCACAGCGTGGGGTTAACTGACAGCTGCGGGGCTGAAGCAGGAGGCTTCTAACTAAGATCCTGCTCCCTGCCACAGGAGATGCTCCCATCCTGACACAAACAGGGATGTGGGACATGTCCTCAGGGAGAGAGGTTCCAATGTGATGTGAAGGAGGCTGGGAGGGAGGCACTGTCACTGCCCATGAGCACTGCCCATGAGCACACCGTGTGCTCCTGCCCTGGGAGACCTGCAGAGCTGTGGCACGGAGCATCCCCCTGCTCTGCTCTGGTCCCTGCAGGTTGCCCTGGCAGCACAGATGTCTGTGTGTTGCAGGCACCAAGCCCATGGCACACACTGCAGCGTCTTCAAGCAAGGCTGCTGGGGGAGTAAAACCTCCCTGAGACCAACTCCAGGCCTGATGGCAACCCATCATCAGCTCCCATGGGTGAGATCACGATCCCACCTCACTCACCTGAGTGCAGAGCTGAGGGCTGCCTTGCTGCGAAGCGTAAGAGATGGCTGCAGGGAGCCAAGCTGTGCTGGAGCCCTGGCTGCTCCCGTCCCTGCCCCTCCTGCAGGGCACCTGTGCTCACCGAGCTGCAGGCATGCTGCAGGACGCTGGCCAGGGCTGAGCAGCTGCATGGGCAGACCTTTCTGCAGCCAAGCAAGCCCGAAATAACGGTGCATGAGGCCATCCTCCCTCTTTACAGCAGCCTTCATTTCCTTGTGACTCATTCGGTCTGGGTAATGAATTTTCTTTATTAGTCAGAAATCAATTCCTCCTACTGCTGGCCAGTGGATGATGCGCTGTGCTGTGCAATGTTCTCTGTCCTTCTGTCCAGCCTGCCAGAGAGTGCAGCAGTGGCTGGAAACTTGAAGCTGAAGCTGCTCCAGAGCAGTGAGAGCTCGATGGCCTCTGTTCTCTCCTCCACAAATGTCAGAACAGCTGTTCTCATAATTTGCCTCTACATTTCAGATTTAACCTCGCTTTCTCAGGGTGAAGCACCATTAGAAGTCATTGCCTGAGTGTAGGGGACTGGATGGAGACATGCAGCAGTGTTTGGTTTCTGTACTGGGAAAAAAAAAAAAAAAAAAAAGCATGGAAAAGATTTATTTTTCAAATATAAGATTTGCTGAAAATTCACAACTGCAGAGTCCCAGGAACTTGCACAACACGTCTAAGCAAGCCTGGAGAGCCGTCTGCCATGGGCATGCTGCTGCCTCAGACAGCCCAGCGCTGGGGGCCGGGCCTTCGTTTCCTTCCTGCTGCCTTGCTTTTTTTACCTACAAAATGCTTCTGGTTCCCACTAAGTGCCAGAGAAGTTAAAAGATCCAACCATGGAGAGAAAAACTGGGCAAAACCTGCAGGTGTTGGGTCTGCAAGGTGAATGGGGGTCTGCAGGCCAGCAGGTCCTGGCTGGTGACAACCAGTTCAAGGGCTTCCTGTGAGCACAGTGGAAATAGAGCTTGGGAAAGAAAGGATAAATTCAGAGAGAAAAGCAACAAACTCAGCCAGCCCTACCCACTGCTGTGCGCTTCTTAACGCAGGTGTGCTCCGAAAGTAATGCCTCCTATTTTATTACATTGGCCAACGGTGTCAGAGGCAGATGTTGGTGGGATGGCAGCAGAGGCTGAACCTTCCCACCAACATCCCATTCCATGTTGCTGCCGTGTGACAGATGGCAGCAGAGGGGCACTCTGACACGATGGTGTCTGACATGGGAGTGCAGATGGAGCAAAGGGGTGGAACTGAATTCCTCCATGCAGAAAAAATGGCACCCACTGACATTCATTGATGCTTACTGAGCGTTGATGGAGACCAAGCAGTGGGTGTGAGCACAGTGAGGTGGTGGGTGGTGAGTTTCAGCAGTGGGACAGCAATGTGAACTGTGCACAGAGCTGAGTACCAGCTTCAGTGCATTGGAAACAGTGGTGGCTACATTGGAATGTCACAAAGTGTGCACCAGGTGGTTCTCATGAACTTCCAGAGTCAGGCCAGAGCAAAACCAGCCTTTCTCTTGCAACACAACAGCACCAGGCCCCATACCAGTTTGAAGACCAGGAATAACACTGCTGGTGTTGGCTGGACTATTCTACCGCACCCACTGTGCAGTCTGGGTTTGGTGCCATCTGCCTTCCATCTGTCTGGGCTGATGAAAGATGGGCTGCGTGGGCAACGTTTTCCTAGCAAGGACACCATCACAGCAGCTGTGAAACAGTGGTCATCTCCAGTGTCAGGTCACCATCGTGGAGATCGCTACGGGCACATCTCGTTCATCACTGGCAAAAATGCAGAGCTAATGGTGGTGACTATGTTGAAAGATAATTGTAGCTGAGAATTTGCTCTATCAAATAGCAACATTGTGCTCTTTGTTGTGCTTTCCATGGAAATAAAAAGGAGACATAACTTTCAGAGCAACCTACATAATACAGACCGTGCACTTGCAAGGATTTTGGGTTCAAGACAGCCAAATTTCCCACAGAAGCCAAGAAATGAAAACATGGGCCCTAAATACATATTGGGTGCTCATTACAGGGTTACATGCTGGAGACCTGAATACTGCAGTAGCTCTGCTGGGAAGCTGCAGAGATCTGGGTTATTGCAGGCTGCTTTGGGAATCCAGTGCCAGCAGAGCAGGAACAGGAGCTGGGGGGGGTCAGTGGGGACCCTAAAGGTGGTTATTCACACCAAATTTTTGCTGCTTTTGAAGGAAATGCACCCACACAGCCTGGTGAAGGATGTATACAGACAGCCCAGAGAATGGGGAAAAGGGAAGCTCTTTCCTGCAAAAGAGGCAACTTCGGAGGAAAGAAATAAGTCTAAATAGCTGGATCTGAAGGAGGAAGTGATTTTTTGCAATGGTGAGGGGTCTGTAAGGCCATACTTTGCACGGAGGTAGACAGAAATCACCCTGCTGTACAAAGAGCAGCAGCAGGCTCCCAGGAAGCCCAGTGGAGCTCCCATCCATGGGCCAGGACAACGGGTGCCACGACAGCATTAACGGAGCTGCAGATCATAAGGTTGGAGAGGATGCTCGGATCAGAGCAAGGTACTCGAGAAAATAGTCACTGCTCAAGGTGAATCCCTCTTGAAGACAAATTGGTGTTTGGGAAGTACCAAAAACCTCCAGTAGAAATCTCAGGTGGAATTTCCAGTAGCCTGGAACAGTAAAGTGGGGAGGGAGCTGTTGTTTATGGAGCTCAGCAGCAAACCAGAGGGACGCTGATGGCAGTCCTCGTGGGGCTGGGGCAAGGAGCAGTGGTGGGACAGCAGCCTGGCTGGTGGACTCCTGCAAACATGGGGGGAGCACAGGTGGGGGGAGCACGTCTGGGTGGGAATGGCCATCCCAGAGATCTCTGCCAAACTGCTGTGTGGATGAGGAAGAGCCTAAGAGTGACACTGCCATTCGGGATGGGAAAAGGGATTGCCAGGGTATTGCGAAGCCCCCAGCTCTGCTGTAGAAGCTCACCTGCCTGGTGGCCCCACATCTAGACATGAGCCTAAAACTTGTCCCTCCGTGGGGTCTCACAGGTTGGGAGAGATAAAGTGGGGTCATCTGCATGCATAACACCGGGGGGTTTGTACCCATGTGTGTTTGTACAGGGGGGCAGGGGGCTGAAAACCACATTGCTAAAGGTTTTCAGTACTCACTTCCTTCTCTGCAGCATTATTTTATTCCATCTAATCAGAGCAGACGTATTTTTGCCGCTGCAATAAATTGCTCAGTCTCTGATACATGTCTGAGAGATACACATAGATGTCTGGCAGTGAATTCACTTTTGAGCCTGCATTAAGAATTACAGGCCTAAGGGACTCTGGCCCAGGAAATCATTCTTTCTGCACGCTGGCTTTCTTCCTTTTGATAGCAATCTGGGAAAGGTGAGACATGGCACAAGCTGGAGTTTTCTCCCAGGGCAGGATGCATCAGCGTTTGGGCCACAAACTGCCTTCAAACCCAAGGAATCACTGAAAGATACATGTTAAGGAACGGGCTAAAGAAGAAAATTAACATTTAATTTTAATCATGGCTTGACTACAGGATTGAGGTTGTTTTCAGATCAGCAGTGCTTTAATGTTAGGTTGAGGAGCATCAGCCTTTTTTTTTCAGCTGGCTCTGGGAGCTTCTCTAATTGCTGGGCACCTATTTGGATAACTCATTGCACAAGGTTTTTCAGAAGCTCTCGGAGCTGTAAGCCGTGCTGGCAAGGGGCATTGCTCGGAGGGGCTGTGGTTTCCACCTTGCCTCCAGCACAAGGATGCCAACATCCCAGAGACAGCTGAACCCCGGGATCAGGCTGGCTGTGGTGGAACAAGCCCTGAGAAATCTGTGGCAGTGCTGGACATCACCAAGGAGCCCAGGGGCTGCCTGCTGACACCCGCCACCTGACCAGGGCTTGCCCCAGGTCCCTGCTCCTGGCTGAGTCCTGGATCCGTTTCCAGCTCTGATGGGATCCGGATGAGCGTCCTTGAGCCTGAGCCACAAGCAGGGCACTGCTCACAAAGACATTTTGTTTTTTCTTTCACAAACCAGTTCCTGGTGCAGGTATTTAGGGAACAAACAGTCCTTTTGTAGACCAAATATAAGCGGTTTGTCATTATCTTGAGAACAAACTGTTTGTTGCTACAGTTGTAAACACACTGAGGACGGCTATTTAGTCCTGCCACTACAATTAGCAGTAATTTAGGTCACTCTTGCAAGAGCTTGATGTCTTCTCACTATATATTGGCTGCAGATCTAATCTCCCAGAGTTGGTCGCTGGTCTGGTGGCTACATGATAGGAGAAAAAAGACGATGTATCACCTCTGCTCCAAACCACAGAAGCTAAACAACAAAATGCTGCAAAAAAAAGGCTGCTTCCTTACGTCTGTGTGTGTGTATGTGTGTGTTGCAGAGGCAGAAAGTACATCCATGGTTTCCTGACAGAACATTTCTTGTCAGATGCCAAAGAGGCTAAGAGCTTATTTCACTGAACATAATAAGAGGAATTTGCAAAGCACATGTTTTTCCAACCCCCACACGGCACTCTCACAAATGTAAACCCTTCTTTCTCCCAGCCCTTTCTCCCTCTGAAACCAGGCACTGTTGTACATAAAAATTGCGTGCTAATTGTTCTCCTCCCAAAATATTTTATACAGGAGTTGTACAACTGCAGGGGAGAGAAAGTCCCCTTCCAGGTGGTGGTGATCTTACTGTCCCTCGCCGTGTTTCTGGGTCATCAAAGATCTGATATGCACTGAAAGGAGAAAATAAGTCAGCTTGGCCAAGGGAGGGCTGGAATTGCAGGGCTCCAGCAGCAACCTGTGCCTCGTTGGGGTGGTTTTCCAGGCTGACATTCCCTGCTGGCCCTGCCTGACCTGGACCCCTTGGCTGTCTTGGCTGGCCCTGCTGTTGGCCACGGGAGAGCAGGTGGGTGCTGGCTGGGAAGCCCCATATCTCCTGATCTGTACAGAGAGGGCCCCTTCAAGGGGTGCACGTGGGTATGTTTGCACCAGAAAAGAAAGAAAAAAACAACCAAACACTCTAGGTTTAGACAATATAAAGCTGCAACATTGACCCTGGTCCTCTCTGTTGGTAGCATCACAGCCTCAGTGCTCCCATTCATCTCTGTGTCAGTGCCTTGGGGCTCTCTTTCCAACGCATCAGCTCTAAAAGACTTGGTGACAACAGTGTCTGACACCCTGACCTCTCAGAGTGGACAGGAGGCAAAAAAAAAACAACCTTCAGCAGATCACAGGAAGCAGTTTATTTTACCAGTGCCCACTGGCCACGTATTTCAGATCAAATGAGCAAGAACTGGAGATGTGGGGAAGCAGTGGTTTGCGAGGTGGGTGAGCTTTGGTGCTGGTGCAGAGGGTGGATGTTGCAGGGAGGTGTCATTGGGGATGCTCGAGCAGGAGGGCACTTGGGAGGCTGCAGCAAGAATTCCAGACAAGAGAACCCCAAATAGATGGAAGAAAAGCCCCAGGACAGATGCAACAATTCAGATTATTTAGTCTGCACCTGGGTTTCTTAGCCTGTTGCTAGCAGTCACCCAATTGCTCTGAGAGAAATCCAAGGGGTGTGCTTGTGCTTTGCTAATGTTTGGCTGTTACAGAATAATAAATACTCAGCTTTCAGATAAGCAAAATGGTATTGTTTTGTAAAATCATATTTTGAGTGTTGTAATTAAAAGCATTTTAATCAGGCATTGCCAGTTACGCCTACCAGTCAGCACTAACAGGCTTACCATGCACGTGGGAGTGTAATCCTGCAGGACTGGGGCTCCTCAGGTGGTTTTTCTCTGTCACATTCCAGACCACCTTCTACTCCTTCTGGGCTGTTGTTTAGCCACAAACCTGAAGCTGGAGAAAAAACAAGGGAAATATCCTCAGTTAGAAAAAGAGTTGCAAAGAGGAAAGCAACCATCCATTCCGCATGTCTGCGGCGGAGAGGCCTCGCCGTGCTGGAGGGGTCAGGCAAGGTGTTAGGGGAAACGGCTCTTGGCTCCTCAGGGCCAGAGCATGGGGGTAGATCACCCAGCACTACTGGGGGGTGAGGGAGGGGGGCTGGGAGCATTTGTCATAAGAGAAATGGCTCGCAGAGATGCCTGCTTGTGTCTGCCTGGGACGCATTCCTTTGGCACCCAATAGGCAAGGTCTGTGTTCGAGGACAAGACATTCTGCTGTGTTCTTTGCCTTCACAGCATCCAGGAAGCTCCAAACGCTGGAGCAGGGTCTGGTCCTAGGTCTCTGAAGTGCAAGGAAACCTTGCAGCTTTGCACTGGGGAGCACGCAGGGAAGTGAGCAAGCAGCTGACCCCGGGGGCTGGGTTGCTGTGTCACAAAAGAAAACTCACAGTTACCATCCCATCTGTGATTATCCCACTCACTTCTGAAAACCCTGTTTGTTTTTCCAAGACATTCATTTTTTGGACCCCAGGATAGCTTTTAACCCACGTTAGCCAGATGCCCACGACAACACTGCTGCCTTGGAGCACGCTGCCCATGGAGACCGCCTGTGCTCACGGCAGGCAGGGGGCGAGGAACCGAGCTTCTATGCTTTTATAAGAAAAAAAAGTCATGAAAGAAAGAATTTTCCATTAACCCCTGGTGCTGGGTAGAAGAGAGAGAGGAGGTGCTCCCACAGGCGCTGTGCTGTGCTCACTCTGCTCATCCCACAGCAGGAGCAAGGCCACGTGGTGAAAGCCTGGGTCCACCAGCAGCGTTTTCAAGCTGATTTTAGGAAGATTTTCATAGAGGCTTGGAGTCATAAAGGGTGGAAAAGACCTCTAAGATCACCAGGTCCAGCCGTCAGCCCATCACCACCATGCCTCTAAACCACGTCCCCAGTGCCACCAGTCTTCCATATTTCTAGGCTTGCAATGCACCACAGTTCAGACAGAGATCTGCTTTTAACTGGGTGAACTTCACTTTAAAGCCACCAGACATCTCCCCAGCATGGTGAGCAATCCGTGTGAACTTCGATATTTCCCATGAAATATATCATGTCCCATTGATAAGGTGTCTCAGCCATCCTTAGCTCCAGGGGGGACCACCATTACAACCTCTGTATGGTCTGTGTGCTCCTATCAGGAGGAGGCATTCCAGCTGCTGCCACCTTGGCAGTGCTGTGGGGCTGAGCCCAGCTCTGCACACAGGCAGGGAACCAGCCCAGGTGTTCCCTGCTGATCAAGTCAACTCCTTTAATTACAGCAGAGAAAGACGGATCATCTATCATCCATACCTTGCTTGGGAAGCGTATTGAAAAGATCCTTTCTGTTCAGGTTTTGGCAGCAGATGAGCCGATACACTTACAGCTTTTAAGCTGGGAAGATCATATTCTACACTTACATGCTGCCTATAGAGTCAGGGTTAGAATTTTAATAAAAGCAAGCTGAAATGCTATCAGTATGCCATGATTACTATCTCAGTTTGCATTGCTAATGAAACTGAAGGGAATGGCATTTCTTCTGAGAAACGCTTTTTTGGCAGCTATATATTTTATTTCCAAAAGTAAATGATTTGTCACCCCCCTGGTGCTGGTACCAGGTCTTTTGTTAAATGGGGAGAGCCGCCCTGTGTCCCATATTTGATGGGTGGCCCACAGCCTTTGGGTGCAGCATCAGGAACACGTGATGTTCTCCCTCCCATCACCAGCTGCTGCAGACGTGTGTCCTACAGAGCACATCATCCTGCCATCGTCCTCAGAGCACTTTGTTTGTCTGGGAAGTGCCCAGTGCAGGGCCCCACGGGGAGCTACTGGGTGCAGAATGGGGCTGAGGATGAGCTGGATGCCGGCTGAGTCCATGGACTGCAGCCAAACCCTCCTGGGGGCTTTGAGGATGGGGCTCCCCATCGAGGGGCTGCTCCCTGGGATGGCAGAGCTGGGCACAGAGATGGGTGCAGAGATGGGTGCAGAGCTGGATGCAAAGCTGGACACAGGGCTGCGCGCAGAGCTGGACACAGAACAGCCTGGCGCTGCTTTCTCTGCCAGAACACAGAAAATCTCATTCCAGGGAGAGATAATTATCCCCAATCGACCAAGTCCTAGGTCTAATCTGCAAGCAGCTGCTGGGACATAATGACCCTCCTCATTAACGGTGACAGTGCTCCGTCTCCTAACTTCGCCCACGCCCTCTCCTTGGACGCCTCTTGCCATCTCCTCCTGCTCCAGGCTGCGTGGCCCATCCCCTTCCAGCAGCTCCTCCTGAGCTCCGTGGGCAGACAGAAGTGGCACAGCCGTTCCTCCTGAGCAGCCTTTGTGGCAAAGGGAGGCTGAGCCGAACCCACGGCTCTCACACCCACACAGGACACCTTCTGCTGCTGCTGGAACCCGTGATTCCAGCTCAGGCTCCATTGCTCTCCCCTACGTAAGCATTTATTTTATCTCAGGGACGTAACTGAGGCCATAAAGCTTGAAAGTTTTATAAAAAGGACAGGGTGTTTCTGTGGATAACAGCAAAGTTCTGGTGGCTGAGCACAGCCGTCTCACACTTGTCCAGTGGGAAGTGAGTTTTGAGGCATCTGGGGCCAGCTTTAAGGCCTGGCTTTGCAGCAGCTCCCTCTGTATGGGAAGGGCTGCTCCTGCTCTCCCCATCGCTCCTGGGCTGGTGCTGGGCCCGGCATCCCAACGGCTGTGAGATGCAGCTAATCCCAGCACAGCCCTATATCACCCCTGTCTGATTCTTGACTCCAAAGAGACATTTCACGGGTGATTGTGAGTGATACAGCGTGCTGTAATGGATGTATTTAAACGGGATTTACGGGTGACACCTGTCACATAGACCCTTCCATCAGTGACAGGCTGGAGAGATTTACACAGTGGCACTGAGACGGGAGCTCAGTGGAGCAGCTCCCTCGGTCACCAGCTGAGCCGTACAGCTCCCAGTGCAGCACCAGCCGGGCTGCCCTGGCCACTCAGCTGTAGGGCACTGCACAGGGCTGGGGACGAGGAGCTGAGTGCATCCTGGCACCCACCCACACCCAGCCTTAAACCCAGATCTCCGCTGGCCCTTGCAGCAGCCGTTCAGATGCACCACTGGTCACAAAAGCTTCATGTGGGCCAGAAGCACTCAGTGAGGTCTCCTCCAAGGGAGCTCTCCTCTATGCCACAGACCCTCCCCTTCCCCCTGCTCCTGGTGCCCCTCCACACCACCACGCTGTCTCCTGCACAGACCCTGCCATCAGTTCCCCGCTCCCCAGCTCTCTGGGCAGGCAGCTTCCTCCCTGCATCTCCAAGCTGCCCCTTTATTCCTCCATCCAGAGGCAGACACCTCTCCCAGCCCCATCCAGGGAGCCCTTCCTCCCCTTCCCACCCGAGGATTAGCGAGGATGTCTGCAATGAGATTATTTCTAGGAGACCACTTATGCCTCTCTGATGCTAACTTGCACTGTCAGCTCTGCTCAGGCACAGCGAGGCTGCAGGAAGGTTCTGGGCAGGATTTCTATTGTTTAAGATTTTATTTGGGGGGCTGGTAGATTGATTTTTTCCCTTCTCCTTGCCCTTTCCCGAAAGATCTGCCTTTCACTATCGACACGGAGCAGCTCATCTCCCAGCACACAGACACCCGGCCGTGCATCAAACAGCTGAAGCCCTGCTCAGGCTGAGCACACCCAGCATCTGCAGCATTTTGCAGCCTGAGCTGTCGGAGGGGCCTGGATGCTCCCTTGAGCTGACCTGTGGGAGCTGGCTCCACGAGAACATCTTCTCACTATGGCATGATGCATTTCTTGGTTCTTGGGCTTTGCTTTTTTAGGATATATCTTTATAATTCTGCCAGAAGGCAGCCATGGATTTGTAAAATTAGCCTGTCATAACAAATTCATGTCCTCATCAAAAGCTGCTGTTGTGCTTCCTCCCAGACTGGAGCGTTCGCAGGCTGAGGCTGCATTATCGCAGTCATTTCAAAGTTCAATAGTGTATTTGTGAAATGAATTGCTTTTAAATGCATTTTGTTACGTAACAGCAAATTTAGACTTACACCTACCTCAAAATGAGAACCAAATTCTTTAAACATGTCATAATTCTGTTCACTCTCGGCTGTGCTTTGTTTTTGCTTTAAAAGGATGCAGCTGCGTTTGGTACCCATGAAAGAGCACGGGCTGGAGCACTGTGTAAAGCCTTTTTATTGCAAATGGAGGGTTTCAAACCCAAAGCAAAGTGGACTCCGCAGTTTTAATCCCTCCAAAGTTACTGTTTCTCATTACTCCCAGGCCTGGATGAGAACATCCTCTATGGAGACCCAGGATGGGCTGGGACTGAGGGCTGCGGTGGCTGTGCCAGAGGCTGAGTTTGAAGAGAAGGGAAAGTTGTAGGCTGGGGATGTTCATGCTTTCCTCCATGAAATCTTTTTTCTTCTCCTTGCTCTCCTGATTTCCCCCCTGGCTCCTCACTTGCTCATGCATGATGTCGGTCAGAAAATTCTCTGCCTCAGACGATCTCACCTGAGATCCATCTCGTTTCCTGGGGAGATGCACACGGCGGGTACAGCTCGTTCAGTACCATCCTTGGTGACAGAGGGGAAGATCTCGCTGAGCACAGCTCACCTGTCCTGCTGGGAATGCTGCTCTGGGTCGTCTGTCTGTACTCCCTGTTTTATTTTCCCCTGCTTTATTGTGAAGCTGTGAGATCCAGAGGTGCTATCTTCTAAGCAGATTCCTAGGTGCAATCAGAGCAATAATAACAATGATGTTGATGATACACATTTTAAATTAGTTGTGACATAGTTTTGATTGGTGAATCTATGCAGGAGGATGCTGGCTAATAAGTGTTTAGATTACTTCCCACTGGAATCACTTGGAGGTTTTCCTTTGTGTTTCACAGGTGCCAACTTGTCTTGTAATATAATTTAGGGGCACCAGTGCTGAGCCTTGCTAGTGCTGAATTGACACTGACATGCTTATTGGCTTTTGAGAGAACCATGGTCAAAATGGTCAGGGCTGGCAGCCTGAAGGCACTCTAACTCGAGACTCCGATCATCCCAAACTACCACCTATGTGCAAAGAGGGATAATAATTTATAGCAGCGTGAGCTGAAAAGCCACAGGAATTTGAGCCCGTAAGCCCAGTGCTTAACCTGCAGTTAATTAAGGTTATTTCTTTATTTGTCTTTGCTCCTGTGTGGTCTCAGACAGCAACAATCCAAGTACATACAAGATGCTCTCAAGTTAACCTTTCTTCTCTTGGTAGTTTGGAAAATTATAGTTCATTGACTGCAAATAAATTCCCTACCAACCTGTGCTTTAAATTAAAATGTATAAAGAAACAAACTGTAACAGGGAGAGCTGTCAGGTTGCCTTGCATGCTGGGGGCAGATTGTTGTATCGAGACCCTTTGCATAAAGGATGCTCAACAACCAGCAGAGATCATGCCAGAAGCAGGAGATGAGCTTCGCCGACGAGCAGGAGAACAGTGTGACTGATGTGGCAGTCTTTGGGAAGGTGAAGGGGTGAGCATTATGGAATGTGTGGAAAGAGACGTTGACTCCTGAATGGCAGCTGCTGCATTTTGTCCTCAGGTTTTCAATGCTCAAAGGTATTGAAGTGCTCCTGATTCTGCCCAGGCTGTAGGAACCGGGGAAAAAACAGCAAAATTGGTTCCCAAGCCCTTTTCATGAGCCTGGAGGGAATCACAGCAAGGTGCTGCATTCCAGTGATAGCCTGTCGTGTTCCTTGTATCCCACCACTTAAGTAACTCAAGCTAAAACTTCCCCTGTAGAAAGTGTCTTCTCCCACATCAGGCTGGATTCCTTCCTCTGGGCTCCCCCGGCTTTGCAGTTGGTTTGAGATCTGTAGAAACGCTTCTAGGCCCCTGTAGGTTTGCTTTCAGGTGCACATACTCACAAATAAAAGACCATGGAATGAGCTCATCCAAAGGGGAGGACGAGCTGCAAGTCTGGATGCTGCTCAGCCCTCACCAACACCGCTGGCCTCCTGCTTGGTGTTCAGTCTCACCCTGAAACAGTGTCCTCAACCCAGTCTTTGCAAATAAATACAATTTCCAAGAGGTTGCAGGCCTAAGAGAGTAGATCGCTGCTGTGATTTGGAAATGCTGAAGGCTTTTCTGTGCTAGGCTGAGAGGAGCCACACACTTGCCAGTAGAGTCATTGTGTTGGCTTTTTGTGACAAGCAGACATCTGCTCATCTTTCAAAGAAAAGTTCACGGGTCTCTAGAGCTTCGTATCTCTGCTAAAAGGCTGCTTTAATCACTGAAGAAACATAATATTGGGTACTGGCTACCAGTCACTCTCTGCTGAATCGTTCCATCATCCAGTGCTGTGGGAGGAGCCGTACGGAAGCATGAAGGTGAACCAAGGCTCAGCAGTGAGTAATGAGGAGCAAACCGTGAAAGCAAAAGGCTGACTTTCATTGCATAAAGTTCACTGGATGAATTAATGAGTGATTTTCATAGAGAAATAAGAACTTTATTCTCCAAGGAGATTACTCACAATGAACAATTCGACCAGATCCAGCCTGAAGAAAGGAAAAGGGTAAGAATAAATAGTCCTTCTCCAAAAGGAAAGGCTATTAATACTGCAGTGTCTCGATGGTTCACAGGAGGACCACAGTTATCAAGTGTACTTATTAATAGCCCCAAAGCCTGAGCATTCACTTTAATACATGGGGAGTAAAAAGAAAATTTGTGGATAAATAGGAAGCAATATGGAATGATCAAGTCTTGAAAGCTCATTTAGGGATGCCACAAGTTCCATGATGGGGCAGAGCAGAAGCTGAACAAATTTGGTGCATAAAAGGCAAAGTAATGGAAATTGGAAGGGACAATCTGAACTATTTACAGCCATTAATGGGTTCTAAATTGACTGTAACTGCTCAATAAAAGCTCATTGTCACTGTGGAAATGTAATGAAAACATCTGCGTAGTGTGCAGGAGCAGTCAAAAAGTAAACAAAATTTGTGAGCTAAGCTGTACTCAGAAAGAGGGCAAGGAAAAATCACAGACTCAGAGAACACTTTGGATGGGAAGGAACCTTAAAGACATCTAGTTCCAAGCCCAAAGCAATGCAAGCAAACACAGCCCAGGAGGGTCGTGCTGCTGGAGACCTCCTGGGGAGGCCCTGCCCAGCTCCCAGCCCCACGGCTCCTGCTGTCACCTTCCCCAGGGCACGACAGCAGGAGTCTGGGGAACGGAGAAACCCCAAGGGAAAGCTTCCCAGACCTCATTCACCAATGGCTGGGGGAAGTCCTTGTTTTCCAGCTTTGAAGCAAGGTTGTGCATCTCTGCGGTAAGGACAGAGATATCCACAGAGAGACCCGCACTGCCCCTCGCTGCTCCTCGCCTTGGTCCTCCACCAGACCAACTCGGGGTGGCAGGCACCAGTCCTAGGCACAGTCGATACCAAAATGCTGGCAGCTCCTGCCTCACCCTTGCTGTTGGCCTCGGGACCCAGCAATGCCCTTCATCAAGGCCAGGTGCTCTGCCATCCCTTAATACTACTAATTGCCTAATTATCCGCTCAGGCACCGTGGTAAAGCATTTTAATGTTTTACTCTCCACTCACCCAGGCTCCTTCCTCTGGAAAATGAATCCCTGTCTCTGGGAGGTGAGCTTCTAAACCCTGCATAAAAAAAAAAAA
>WBMW01003569.1:42407-79924 GCA_013396635.1 Penelope pileata | reverse complement strand
CCTGCAAAAAAAAAAAAAAAAAAATCTTGCAGCAGCAAATTTTGGGCAGAAGCAGCAATCTCGCGTCTCACCCCTTCCCACGTGGGTTCCTCCATCACCTCTCTGCTTCTGCCATCTCAGACTGTGTTGCCCTCAGGGCTGTCCAGGCTGGGCCTTCAGTGGTTTTCACAACGTTTTTTTGTGTTTTTTTCTTTTTTTTCCTCCCAGCTCTGCCAACAGTAAACTTCACATTCTCTGTCCACAGAGGCTCTTACCTCACCTGCCCTGAACCCCAGAGCTGCCTTCACACCAACGCGATGTGTCTGGATTGGGTGTTTATATCTGCTCAAGTGCTTTGGGTTGTAAAACTCTTTACATAGGATTTCATCACCCCCCAACGTTGTGCTGGCTTTCTGTGCTGGCTGTTAGAGCACTTGTCAGCAGGCACTGCAGTTCTCCAAGTTTCCTGCTCCAAAATCTTCCCTTGCCCTAAGCCTGTCGCCGTGGACATGGGTGTTTGGCAGAGTATTTTCCCTTGGAGTACAGCTTGTCTTCAATCACCTTCCATGTAGCCCAGCACTTAATACAAGTCACGCAGCTCTCTTCCTATTCAGCTCATACACACAGTAAGTCGAAATGCAATCTTATGCCAATCCCATAAACAAGCTTCCAGCTAGCATTCTCTCCCTAATGTCCTCCACTCTCTGCTTGGGTACTTAAAATCTTCCATTACTCCATTCTTTGTACATATTTTATTGTTTGCTGAAATCACCTTCTAGTCCAGTCTTTTTCTCCCATCTAGAAAAGGAGAGATGCTTTTCCCATCTTCCCATTTACTGCATACTTATCTCATAAAGATTGTTGCTTAGCAGGTACTTGTGGTGGCCTTTCAAATAAAACCAATGCGCACAAAATATTGTGCAGGGAGCAGCAATGGCTGCAGCAAGGAAGGTCTCAGTTCTGCTTCCCCTTGCACAACTCCACTGGCTTCACTGGAGCAACATTTCACAAACCTGAGTAGATGGAAAGTGTTCCCAGCCCTGGCCCCATTAGAAGTGGTTATTTTCCCATACTCTTGATAGGTTTGCAGAATGTTGTCCTTTGGGCTGAAATTGCTTGTAATCTGCACCTACCCCACAGCGATTTCTGCCTTGTTTTGAAAGTTTGAGCAGCATTAGGAGTGCTTCTTTTGAATACAGGAAAGAGGAGAAAATCTTTTTTTAAAAAACATCCTTCTGACCTTTTTTTCTTGGCAGCTCTACAGCTGAATTGGCTGTGGTTTGAAAGATGCAATTTGGCAGGAAAATAGCCCTCATTGGGGAGCAGTGCAGGGCTTTGTATTGCAGGAAATTGGGTTTGATTTGCCCATGCTACAAGTATTCAAGAATTGCAATCTGACCGTATGCAGTGAAGGGCTTTTGCTAAGCGTATTAGAAGACATGGAGACCAGGGAATATGAGTGGGCACATCTGCTGGGCCAGAGCAGCAGGGAGGGCTGGGAGGTGGGTGAGGAGCCCCCAGCATGGCAGAGGAGGATGCTCACCCCTCCACCTGCCTGGAAGTCCTAAAAAGCATTTTCCCTCTGATCTCTGCACCCCAATGCATGTAAAACTGCGCTTGCTGCCATGCATGTAAACTACCCCACTGCTCTCAGTGGCTTTTTCTGTTTGTTCAGGATCTTGCAGGATCAGATCCATGTTGCATAATGAAAAGAGATTTTTCCTAGACTGTCTGAATGCTGAGAAAACCGTGTCCACAGAAATAAACAGTACCCACACTTCTGATTCATTTTAAACCTGGAAAGAGATTTTTCACAAACTTCCTCAGCTGTAAGGATTCTTCAAATCCTCTTCACTCCCCTTAAATATTAAATCACTCTCACGCAGACGCCGAGCACAGACCATTTCAAAAAGCAGCTGCAGGAAGACTGGCAAATCATATTCATTTGCACATCCTTTGGAACAGTTGTGAGACCAAAATCAGGATTTATTTAAACTTTCTGGGTGAGCTGACCGCATTAATGGAACAGAATATTTGACTAAAATAAAAACACCTTTGACCTTGGCAACTGGAAATCAATTTGCAACAGTGATTTCTGATAAACCATTGTACTGCATGAGCAAATTCAATGCTTAGAGAAGAAAAGGATCAGAAGGGGATGAATAGGTGATACAGCTCGTAATAAAAGCAAACACTGAAAAACATGGTCCTTCAGAAACGTGGTACCGGCCATCCTGGCCTGACGTGGTGTGGCTTTGTTCCTTTTGTTACTAAACTGCATTTTCATAAGAGAAAGCTTTTTTTTTTTTTTTATTTATTCAGACCTAGTTTCAAGAACCCTGATTCATGCTGGTTTGCAGCTTATTCTGAAAATATCCCTGCTGAAACCAAAGCAGAGGGATAAACTAGCTGGTGTACATATAAACATGTGCAGAGAGAGAGAGAGAGTTGATTAAATTGAGCTCTTTGCCTTACGAACACGTTATCCTTTGATGTGCCAGGGAGAGACAATGAGCTGTGACACAGAATTTGTCTGATCTGCCCCTCACCTATGGCCTTCGCCGTTCCTGTCCACTCAGGAAGACGTGCAATCCCTACGTTTTTTTCATTCCACTTTGACAATACTTTCCTCCTTATTTGCAGCATGAAAGTACATAAAACATAAAAGCAAGGCAGCGCTGTGTCTGCCCTGTGTTGCAGTAGCAAACCCATTAATGGCATTTTTGGCAATGAAACACAACAAAGTACGTGCACACAGGACTTAAAGCTCTTTAAATATGCAGGAAATATTCCCCTAACGTAGGGCACTCGTTGCTGGGGAGCTGCTCCAGGAGTGCTGGTGGCACAGGGGTGGCTCCAGCAGACCCAGGCACCCCGTGCTGCCGAGGTTCAGGGTGGCAGCCCCCAGTGTGAGTGCTGGGGATGCTCTGTAACCCGCTCGCCTGGAAGCCCTGCACCTCCAGGAGAGCTGTAGATACGGGAAGGGAGGATAATATTATCAACATGTTCTAACTGGATGAAAAACCTACATCAAGGGAATCTGGGGCTTACACAGACCATTATTCTGCCCCTTACGTTAATGATCTGCTGTATGGCTCTGCTATGCAGCTGAAACTTTGTTCAACGATACCATAAACCATATATTTTTTAATTTTGATTACAGCCTGCTCTCCCATGTCAGGGCACACAGAGGGGCAAAGGCACTAAATTATTTCCCCTGCTTCTGCATTTGAACTCTAACTGAGAGCTAATGTGTGTTTTTGTCATGTGTGTGTGACCTGCTGTAGGGAACCTCCTTCAGCAGGGGGTTGGACTGGAGGGTCTCCAGAGGTCTTTTCCAACCCCCATGATGCTGTGATTCTGTGATTGATTCTGTGATTCTTCTCTGGGCACGCACAAGGAGCTGCAGGGTGGTCCCTGGGAAAGGAGTGGGATTTGAGGTTAAAGAACGTGACTGGTGCCAGCAGCAGAACTCACACCTGTGCAGGTAGCAGCCGCAGATCCCCAGCCCAGTTTCATGGTGCTCTGGGACCCAAACACATTGTAACTGAGAGATGGGTTAGCAGTAAACAGCAGCGAGCAGGCCAGCTGGTCCTGGTGGGTTTCGTTCAGAACTGGCTGCTCATCCAGAGGAACGGGGGGAAGGGCCCTTCAGGGAGCCAATTTGTATTCTGAACTTTTACTTCTCACTCACAGCTGTCTGAAAAATGTCACTCCTCCACCCAGCTCCTCAATGAGGAGAAGGAACAGCTCGGATCTGGATGGGCTGTTTGTCAGGTATGAATTCTCTCATCCAGCCACTCTCGCATCTATTCAGCACATGTAATGAATGTCTGAAAAATCTGGAAATTTATGTTCAGATCAATGGGAGCTGATTAATTACCTAAGATGTATTCAGATAACAGAGTTGAGAGGAAAAGCAAAGGCAATGCTTTCAAAAAATGCTCAATGAAGTAAACCAAGTACATTGAGAATATGTTTAAAGGATAAGTGCGAAGACGGCCCAGGCAAGCGGGGTATCAAAGAAAAGAGAGATCCAAAAGCCAGTCTTACAATCAACAACATAGACATGAAGGAGAAAAGAAATCTCTAAAGCTATTAAAAATCTGGAAGCCTATTAAAAATGGATGAAAAAAGGTACAAGGAAATCAAATCAAGAGACATGGAGTGGCACTTACAAAAGAAACCTTTAACAGAGTGGAAAAATTACCCTGCGATCCGAGTGAATTCAAATAGTGGCTCCAGTGACGACGGAGAATGGCACTTTCTTATTTCACAGAGCTGCTCCTAGCAGGTGAAATGCTGATGGGCTTCATCCTGCCTGTCCAGCCGTGGTGTCCCCACCTCTGCTGACCAGTGACACACCTGCAGATTAAAAATCAAGGCTCTGCTCCGCCCCTGCTCCAGCTAATCCTGCTCATGCCTTGGTTATGCATGTTGGAATAGGAAGGTCAATGTGAAAGCCCACAAGCCACCCACATCTTTCACCTCCCGCTCAGCCACTCAATCCTCATCCCCTTCCCAAGCTGTAAGACTGGAGGACGAGGAAAGGCCTCCAGCACCCACACGGCATAGCCCATCAGCAGTGTGTCCGTCTCTTATTCCAGCCTAGTTTTGGTTTCCTCCTTCCCCTAATCTTCAGGATTCTTTTTCAGATTATTACAGCTCTCCCATTAGAAATCTTCTTACAGCTTCCGAAATGCTTTCCGCAGCCAGCATGTTCCATTTGCACTTGCTCCAAGCTAGTCCTTCAGCATAAGTAGCTTTGTTTCTCCTCTCTATTTCCCCTTCCCTCACTGCAGTGGTGCCTCCCTCAGCCGTTGCTTTCTCCTATCTCACCTGCCAAGCCCTTCCTCTCAGGCCATGCAGCCGCTTGTGAGCCCTTCCCTCCATCCCTTGTCCTTCAGCAGGGCTGGTGGGATCCTCCTGGATGCGGCCAGGATGTGGAACCCATGTTGACCCATTCTTAGTAGGAAAACATGCGGGGTAAGCACGTCTGCCTTTCTTAGAGCTGGCAGCTCACCGTCCCCCTGTGACAGATGAGCAGGAACAGGTTTCTCCCCTGTTCTGTCATTTCCAAGCGATGAGGCCCAAGCTTCAAGCAGAAATTCATGTTATTAGTCCCAGCATGCACAGCTCTGCACTTTGTACTACTGCATTTCATTCTGTGTCTATTACTTCCCTCGTCAGGATCATCCGAGTGTTTTATTTGTTACATTTGATCCTCTTTTCCATTTACCTTCAGGTCTTTAATTATTCTTTCCTCACAAATTTATTCTAAGCTTTGCATACTCCTGATGTCTCTAGCTGCCTGAGCCCTTTATTTCCTTTTTTTTAACACGAGAACTGGGCTTGCCATTTTCTCCTGCTTGATTCATGTATTAAAAATCCTTAACATTGGACTCAATGTGCCAATTCTTTCAGGAGTCTGGACTGGATTATTTGTTCCCCCTGGCTTCAGTGCATTAAAGCTCTTTCAGTTTTGCTTTCACCTTGGATGCTGAAATTTCCATTTTTATAAATCTTATGCCCATTAGCTATCATCTCTGTGCCCTTGTGTCCTGAAGCATCATCTTTATTGAAAACTGAAGCAAAGTACTCATTTAGTTTTTGGCTGTAACTACATTTCTCTTTTATTTCCCAGTATAGCAGCTCCATGTTTCTCCTTGTTTTCTCTTTTTGCCTGTGTTACCTAAGAGTTTTTACCTTTTTTTTTTTTTTTTTAGCATATTTTATATGCAGACTGTAACTCAGCTTGACTTTTGGCATGTCTCACTTCAGTCTCGCAGTTTTTGCACTCTGAAGGGATGCTCTGTCTCTTCTGTCCCTTTCAGGCTCTTTGCTTCTTTGCAGCCCCTCTACTAGGAGACCAGCTGCACATTCCAGATAGGTTTTGCACTTTTGACTTTGCAGGTTCTCTGTGCTCACACCCTGGTGCTCTCCTGCAGATCTGACTGCATTTATTTGCTCTGTTCCTCAAAGTCTGCCCTTCCCAAAGAAACACCAGGTTTAGTTCCTCCTTCTGTCTGAACGCAGCCAACGTGTGATCTCTCCACCCCAGTTCTTGTCTACAGCTGTCACCTCTCCAATGTCCTTGCTGGTTTCCCAACGTCACCTGTCAAAATGCTTCCCCGCTTGTTCTGTCGCTTTAGAGAATAAAACCATCAGCCCACAGCGAGGACCAGCAAAGCCCTACCACTGCTCACAGCTTTTGTGGTTTTGGCCTCTGTGTGACCAGCTGAAACCCCCACGCTGATAGAAGCCGTGCTGGTGCTTATCTCTGCAGTGCTATGAAGCTGCCCCAGGATGCACCCACCCCCATCTCCCTTCATCTGCAGGAAGGAGCAGGGTTCAGTGTTGCTGTCCCTCCTGACCATGGAAGAAGCTTTGCCTCTGAAGGGTTTGCCTTCCCCAGAGAGCTCTGCATGTTCTTCTGCTCACTCTACAGCAAAGTCTTATAGCAACAATTAAAAAAAATAAAATAAAATAAAAGGAAGCAAGAAATTGGCAACCTTTCCCTCACACACTTGTTGCCTGTTGTTCAGATAATGTTTAAATGAGCTGGTATTGCAATTCAGATCTGATTTTAAAAGACTACTCTGGAGAAAGTTGAAATATCTCATCTACATTTCTTCCACTTGAAGATTTCTCATGTCTCTGCGTACTTTTTGAAGGGCCAAAAGCATCCAAAGGAAAAGCATTTTAAAGATAGTCCAGGGGCAGAGGAGAGATCCTGGGAGAGTCTTGCTCCATATTGAGATATTCTGCAGGAAATAGGCGTAACTTGTCAGCCATCCTCATCCTCTGTAAATGAGGATGTGGCAGAGTTGGAACATTGCGTTTTTGTACGTAAGTAGGAATATATGGGTGCTGATTATTTCTGGTGCCCAGAGATTTTCCAGAGATTTTTGTAAATGGAGGATGCTTGCTGGTGAACCGTTCTGCATGGGAACTCAATTTGACCATGATGCTGATGTAAGCCACGGCTGTCAAGGGAGGGTCCCCTCCTGCTTGCCCCTACTGGTGGATGTGCTGTAAATCTCGTTGGTGATGTCACCCAAAGCCAAATCCAACTCAACGCAAGATACTGTTACAATAACAACATAAGCCTGTCTTTGAAATGACAGACAGCTCTCATGCAAAAGGAAGGAAGGGAGAGACAATTTTTTAAGCTGCATTTGATCTAGCAAAGTGTTCTACTTTCATTTAAAGTGTTGACACTCTTTGTAAAAAGAGTAAAATAATTCCTTTACTGACAAGATCCAACCCAACTTAAGGACCTAAGAAAAGTGAATTCTTTCAGCAGATGTGTTGTTACTGCTCTGATTAAACTAGACATGATTTCTCAATTTCTTTTCTATCTGATCTTCCAGATCATCTGCATTTGCCGTGCAAAACATAGAAGCCTTTTCCAGTGAAGTGCAATGTGCACTGATACAGACCAGCCTAGCACTGACAATGACACCATGTGCCCCTATTCATGTTAACAGCACCAGAGAGCCATCTCCTTAAAATCAGAGGGAAGTCCTGGCAGTAACAGAGCCCGCGCCGTCGCTTCTGTGCAGTTGCGTTTTCTGTAGGCTGCATTAGTGGGGCTGAGCCAACACAAAGGCTCAATCTGAGAGCTCATCAGATACTAATTTACTGCAATTCCTGCTATAAATAATGCATGCCAATGGGGAGCTGTAACGGCCCTTAGTGGAGCAATGCACTCAAGCTTTCTTCCTCCCGCAGAGGCCAAACCTCACTTCCACGCTGGCACCGCAGCAGAACCTTTTCAAAACCACCCTAGTGACTTAGGATCATTTTGGGACAGTCACTGGGATTTAGGCATCTGTTATCTGTCGAGTTATTTATATCCCCATCAGGCTATTTCTTCCTTTGTTGGCAGGAAACACTAAAAAGCAGAAAGCAGGCAAAGAGACTTGTTGGGGTTTCCCAGGACGAGAGGTGGGTTCCCCACAGGGTTTCGGTCCCTCTGGTGAGCACCAGCCGATCCCCAGAGAGGAGGAGAGGTGAGGGTGGTCCCAGCTGCACTGTCCGTGGGGATGCTGCCAGAGAGCCCCAGAGAAGCATCCAACACCCGGACAGAGGTGGGCAGGACTCACCTTGACCCCAGCCAGCTCCATGCCCGAGCCCTGCAAGGGGAGAATATTATTTCTCAAACGCATCTTTGGGAAACGTGGAGTCTGGGTGAGGCCCAGAGCTGCCCCGGGAGCTGTGCAGCCCTGGGTCCTCCAGGCCGCCAGCACCGGGGCAGTTTCAGCAACAGACTGGGTATTTCTGGTTCTGTCCCACCTCTTCTTTCTGGAGCATCTGAAGAGATCTTGGCTGACACCTTCTCTGCCTTACGTGTCGGTTTTAATTTTTGTCTTCTTTCCTTATTTCTCATTTAAACTCCCTCTTGTGTCCCTTTTCACAACCCTGATGGGCTTCGGCCTTTCTGCCCACACACAGGCCCGGCTGCGTGGGCTCGTGCTGCTCAGGATGAGCACTGCAGTTTCCCTGCCATGCTTTTCCCTTCCCTTTCCCAGCATTTTGGAGGTGCTGGGATTGTTCATGCAGACTCCCAGTTTCTGATATAACAGGATCTCTTGCTGCCTATTTCTCCATAGATGTCTGTTTTGGCCTGCAGCCTTGATCCCCCCTAGCCAGGGTTTCGAAGATACCTGCTACTGCCACCCTCAATGCTCCCTTTTATAGGATTAATTAAAGTTGGATTTCCATTTGCAGCAGAATGACTGCAGTTTAATAATCTCTTGAATTTCTCCCTAAACCAGGCAGGGCTAGGTTTTCGCTTGCTCCCTTGTTCCTTGCCTGCTTTTTTCATGAGGAGGTTAAGGCTTCAAGTTATTTGAAATTCTTTTGTATATATATATATAATTCCTAGTATTTCCCTGTAATACTATTGCTCCTGAAGTCTCGTGTCACCAGTGGAGACCGGATGGTGCTCTCTCAGCAGGAAAGCAGGGAGTGCAGCCTGAAGGGCAACAGTGTCCTGGGCTGCCCCAACAGAGGGGTGGCAGCGGGGCCGGGAGGGGACTGTCCCCTCTGCCCTGCCCTCTGCTCTGCCCCACCTGCAGCACTGCGCCCAGCCCTGGGCCCCCAGCACAGGAAGGATGCGGGGCTGTGGGAGCGGGGCCAGAGGAGGGCACGGGGATGCTCAGAGGCTGCAGCACCTCTGGGTGGGGACAGGCTGAGAGCTGGGGGTGCTCAGCCTGCAGGAGAGAAGGCTGCGGGGAGACCTCACTGCGGCCTGCCAGTGCCTGAGGGAGCTCATCAACAGGAGGGGGAGGGACTTCGTACATGGGCAGACAGTGACAGGACAAGGGGAATGGCTTTAAACTGCAAGAGGGGAGATTGAGGTCAGATGTGAGGGGGAAATTCTTTCACTCAGAGGGCGGTGAGGCCCTGGCACTGCCCAGAGCTGTGGGTGCCCATCCCTGGAGGTGCCCAAGGCCATGGATGGGCCCTGGGCAGCTGAGCTGGGGGCACCCAGCCCATGGCAGGGGTGGGGCTGGGGGCTGGGAGAGCCCTTCCAACCCAACCATGCTGTGATTCTGTGGTTCTTTGGGTGAGCCCTTGTACCTGGGCCAGCTGAAGTGGCAGACTCCTAGCACCTCCACCTGCTCCACACCATTCCAGCTGCCCCACAGCTCACTCTGCCCCACTGCCTCCCCATCCCCAGGACTGAGCCCAGCAGTGAGTGTTGGGGCCACAATACCAGGCCAAACACAGGTCCCAAACCAGGCATGGTCACCACCAGAAAGTGGCAGAAATCAGAGATCTCGGGCTGAAGTCAGAGCTCTGGTCCTGCCCTGAGAGCCCCCCACTTACTGAGCACCAAAGCAGCAGCCCAGCTTTGTTCGAGAGGGGATTTAGGAAATCTAGCAAGCTGTTTTGCTGTTAGATGCTGAAAGGGGAAGATGTAGTATTTTTATTTCTTTTTCTGAGTCCCTTTTTTATCTTTTGGCAGCCCTTTGTACAATTAAATAGCTCCATGGGGATGCCATATGTTGCCAATAGTTTTACACTTCTCAGTAGTGGGAGGCTGGAATGCTTTCCAAATTGACATGATAGGAACCCATTACAAAATTCTTCTCTAAGAGGAACTGCTAAATGTTCTGTCAAGGAACTGAATTAAAAATAGACCAACCAGTATTGTTATCTCCCCAAAAGAATGCGCTTGGCACTGTGAATAATGTGGCACATCTGGCGATACGTCTGTGCCCCAGCACAGCCCAGTGGGGCTGGTGGCGGTGAGGTGCCGAGCTGGGCCCAGTCCCAGGGGCAGGGTGGTGGGTCTGGGGCCTCGTTTCTGTTCCCCGTTGCAGATGAACAGAGTTAGCTTGGTTCTGCCAGCCCCAGTGCCCTGGGCCCTGTGCTGTCCCAGAGACGCTCCCTGCCAGCTGCCACCCACCATGAAGGACAGCACAGGAGGACCTCATGAGACTGTCCTTGCTCCAGCACTTCCCAAGTGAGCTGCAAGGTTGTGCCGGAGCGTGAATTCACCTGAGCACAAACCAGGTCAAAGCTAGAATGTGCCAGACCCAACTGCCCCTCAGTGCCCGTGCACATGAATCTTGCTCCAGATGACTTTGTTTTCACCACATTCGTTGTCTTCATGCCATAGCTAAGCATGATTTCTCCCTCCCCCATCACCACCTTATCTTTGGTTGCCTTGTTCTCTGCTTGTTTGCTCAGTGACTCCTCTTTAGGGCAGGGGACTCTGCTTGGGACTGGTGGGGACACCCCCAGCACCCAACTGCTGGCGGTGGAAGGGGGATCTCATAATAGCTTGATAAGGGCTATTAAGTAAATACCATGTACTGGAAAAAATGCTTCACTTCAACCTCAAACAGGGTGGGGTTAGCTATCAGAACAGAATTGTTTACCTTGGGCTGCAGCACATGAAAGGGGGACTTGGAAAATGTGTTCCCATGAATTACTGGTTTCCACAGTGGCTTCAGTTATACGGTGGTGACAGCTAAAATAAGCAGAAATTTCTTGGAGGGATTTTCTTTTTGTCTCAATTATGCCTTTACTACAATCCCAGAGCATCATTCGCACAATCAGAAATTGCCAGTGTGCAGGGTGCTGCAACTGCCGTTTAGAGCTTCCCCTTTATTTACTCGGATGCTGTGTAGACAGTGAGATGGTTTAAAAAAATAAAAAAGAGGGAAAAAAAAAAAAGCATGGCTGGTTCCAACCTGAGTTTGAACTGAGAAACGTAATGAAACGGCAGTAAAATAAGGAGTCTGCCTGGTGGTAAACTTTAGTGTAATTAGGAGTAGATGAGGATAAGTCTGTTTGGTTTCTGCCTGCCTGTCCCTGGCACACGCAGGTACTGGGAGTGTGTCATGCCAAGGCTCCCTGGAGCTCGGGGATGGACCTGCGCTGGGGTCACGTTTGCACAGCATGTGCTGGGTGTGGAGAAGCTCTGCTGGAAGGCAAGGTATATTAACTTAAGCTGAGTGACGTGTCACTGGGGTCAGATGGGTTTGGGATGCTGCTCTGGGCTGAGTGAACTTGCTGCTATGCTTCTATACCTCTATAGGGGTCTGCAAAGCCTGTGTGCGTGGTGCAGAGTGTGATCAGGAGTGTAAAGGACAGTGGTCTTTATATAACTCAATCAATTGCAGGGTTACAGGATCGATTGTCAGACCAAAGAATTTCTGCTTGTGCCACAAAACCTCAGAGAACAGCACCTGGTAGGACAGAGCACGCCCAGCACCACGTTGTGTGCTTTGTCCCCTGGATGGGATTGAGCGCCCAGAGGCTGCAGAAGATTGGTCTTTCCTCTCCAGTCTCTGAGACCAAATCTGACCTGAGGTGGGAGGATTTTGGATACCACCCTGTGCACAGGGCTTCCTGACACTTGACCAGGGTGTCCCTGGCTCTGGGCTGGATGCTCTTCTTTCCCATCACGATGCTGCCAAGTTCGAGACGCGCAGAATTCAGGCAGCCTTGGAGGACTGCACAGAACTGGAGTTCTCCCCTCTTATCCTTCCTGCTTGTGCGAGCTTTGAGCACGGTCCGGCCGGGGGGAACAAGCCACCAAAAGGGACTCTGTGTCTCTCCTGGATGCACAGAGCTGCCTGGTTGGCAGAGGGTTGGCAGGTGAGACCCCAGCTATTGCTGTGCAGGAGCTCAGCCTGGATCATCCGGCCCCATCTCCTCTGAAGCTCAATGAATCTAGAAAACCATCTCCCCTTGTCATCGGTGCTAAGAGATTCACAGCACCTGCACAAAAGTGCTTTTATGTGTGCTTCATGCATATTGAGAGTTGACATTAAAAGAGAGAGAAAGGAAGAACAATCCATTAGGCTCTGCACACTAAATCCTAGATTTCAAACTGACACATCTAAAAATACCTATGATATGAAAGCAGATACAGCATGATAATTATACACCGCAGGTCTATTGTACTGTTGTACTCGGTATGGGATTCCTGCTCCAGCATCCACTGCAAGAGAAGGAGCAAAGCAGCCTGGTGCTGGGTGGGTTAACAGCAGCAGCCCCAGATGCTCTGCGCCCTGGCACAGGGCTGTTCAGGGCAGAGCATTGGGGTCTGGCAATGGGCAGCTCTTCCTTTCTCAGGTTTTACACCTTTCTTTGTAGAGTCTTTTTGGAGACTGACCTGAAGCCAGGTTCTCGTGTGAAGGGGCTAGTGTCTGTGCTTCCCACTGTCTGGAGAGATGTCTCGTGCTCTTGGATGTGGTAGAAAGTGCGCAGCGTTGGGCCACCACCAGCCTCAGACGGGTTTGGGAGGAGCCACCCAGGGGTCCGAACATTTAACTGTGAAATAATGACTTTCGTGTGCTTCTGGCTATTTCCTGTAGTTAGTATAAATTCCACTGGAAATTAAGATTAAATTGTAGTCTAATTAGGTAATGATACAATTTTATATAAATCCAGTAAATCATGCTCATTACTGTATGCAGCTTGCGTTTAAAATGAGCTCCATCCATATCCACGTGTCCCTCAGCTTTCACACTTAAACTCAGTGGCTGTGAAAACGCAGGACAGATCTGTGTAAAAAATCAAGCCTGCTGCTGCAAGACTGCACGAGAGAACAGGCAGCATCCTCTTAGCCCAGGCAAACCAGCAGCTTGGGAAACAGCTCCTGGCGTGAAGACCACGGGGAAAAGCAGAGGTACAGGTCCCTGCCACACCATCCCTGTTTGTGTCACCAATCTGTTTGTGTCACATTTCCAGCTTTTGCAGCCTGTCTGCAAGCAAGGCTCAGCCAGGTGTGGTCAGCAAGAGCTGGCTGCTTCAGCAGCTGTGCCCTGCCAGCCCCATCCCACCTTGTGAGACGGGCTGCTGTGAGGGGCTGGGGATATTTCTGGGTTTGGCTGGTGAAGGAGGCTGGGATTCTGGAGATGAAAGGCTCCATATAAAGGCAGTTATTCCCTGTAATTTGAGAGTGCTGCCAACCCTAACTGCTAAAAAATTCCAAGGTTCCCAACCACAGAACTGGCCAAACTGTCATGAGATCTTCATTTTTAATTGGAGCTCCTTCGTATTTTCCTTCTGGTTTAGAGCTGCTAAGTCGTGTTCGTATCTGCAGGGAAACGCAGTGCAGGAGCACAGTGTCTGGCTTTCAGAAGCAAAACCTGAACCTCTCGTGTCTGTGGAAGATGGGGAGATGGGAAACGTCGCGGTCGGGGGAGCATCGTGGCAATGGCACAGTGCTGGCCAGGTGCCCTTTGGTCTGTCCCACCATGACGGGTTGTCACCTCAGGGAACCAGGACAGCAGTGGCCAGGACAGGGTAAGTGATTGCTACTGATGATCACAACCAAAAAAGCCAAAAAAAAAACAAAAAAAAAAACAACAAAAAAAACCAGGAGAAGTCCCAGAGGAAGACAAGAAGAGTTTTTGTTTGCTGCCTGACAGCGATAATCCCTCACGTGTCCACTCCACATCTGGAAATGACCACACTGCGTTTCAGGGGTACCAAAACCAAACGCAGCCCAACCCAAACCAAGGGTTTATCTTATACTTCTTCCTGTATTAGTGTTTGGCATCAATTCCACAGCTCTCAGCTGAGCTTCTGGAGGCACCACTCACCATCAGGGCATGTCTTGTTTCTCAGGAAATGTGGGAATCTCAAATCCTCGGCTTGTGCTGATCCTCTCTAGCAGTACTCCTGCATGAGGCATGGTCACATCTGCAGGATGGCAGAGACATGATTTGGAAATGTAACCCTCATAGAGAAGGCTGGATGAGATGGGCAGTGCTGTATTCAAAATGCTGAAGCGAATGAGATCCCCAGACGTGCTGTGAAAGACACTGTGCCTCCATGCCTCAGTTTCCCCATCTGTAAACTGGGCACATGGTGGAGTGCTTTGACCTGCGTTCCTGCTAAATGCTGGATGAGAGGCAGCTGCAGCAAACCAGGGAGGGACAAAGCAAGCCCAGGTTGCTCGGTGACCCCTGGCAGTGCAGGATGTGCAGGCAGCCCTCAGATGGGGGTGGGGAATGGTCCTAGGGCTCCTTTGCCATCACAGCTCTTTCTGCCAGGTTGTGTCAGCACTGGCCTGGAGCAACGAGGTCCTTTTGCCCCCGGATCTTAGGGATGCTACATGGGGATGCTACAGGGCTGCAGGCAGGAAATGAGAACAGAGGGAGATCCTACAGCTTCCTTTCATGCTCTGAGGAGCAAGAAAAAGCTGCAAAATAGGGGGAAAAAGAATGTTGTGTGAGGAGAGGAGAGGAGAGGAAAAGAGAAATGAAAAATAATAGCTGGAAACACAAATGAAATGGGGAAGGAGAGACAACAAATGCAAAAAGGAAAAAAGAAAGGATGGTGCGGGGGAAGACAAAGCCTCCTGGCAGCAGGAGCACCTGCTGATGCCTACATCCTGCCCTGCTCTGCACACAACCCATGGGGTCCTGGACCCCATCCTTCTCCCCACAGTTTCATGTTCTTTCCCATCCCTGGAACATCTGTGGGTGCACAGCCCCCGGCTGCAAACCAGCTGCCACCAACGGGCACGCAGGAGCTGCCAGATCTCCTCTGGGTTCTCTCCAGCAGCACAAACCCAACTCTGCTCAAACAACGTAACAGGAGACAGGTGGTGGCACACTGAGGAGCTGCTTCCCCATCACTTGTCCTGCCACAGCCACTAAGTGGTCCCCGGGGCAGAGCCTGGCAGGACAGCTGCGGGAAACTGGGCGCCTCCTGTATTTGCCATGGCGAATTGGAGTGATGTTTGTTTTCTGATAAGAGCCGGTACTTTGCTCTTTCGCAAGCTACTTCTAAGAGCAGTTACTCTTGGGAGTAATTTAACTCCTTTGCAATAACCTCTGGCCCTGATTCTGCGAACACACGTGGGGGAGTTGACGTAAAACTTTGTATAGCCCTTCAGTACTCAAAGAAAAAAAAGGATATGGCAATTTTTGTTTAAAGTGAAGTGTCTCATCCCTGACAAAACTGCCTCCAGGTCTGGAGGCCCTCTGTGCTCCCGTGTAGGAGAGGGGGCCTGGAGGGAGGTGCAGGTGACAGGGCTGGGCTCCTGGAGCACCCTGCAGCAGCGGGGTGGTGGCCACAGCAGCTCCTTCGGAGCAGGCAGCGAATGGTTAACCCGAGAAAGTCAAATTATATTGGTGAATGCTATTTGCCAAGTGACAGAAAAAAATGGTGATTCATTTTTGGGGGTAACTGCAGTTCAAACTTCCTTGGAGAAGGTTAACTGCTCGTAACAGTGTGCCCAGAAATAATTTATTTGGCATTGGACGAGGGGAAAAAAAAAAAAGTTGAATAAACTATTTTCGGATAGCACTAGCAAGGCAGGAGCAGGGAGCAGAAGGAGCGGATGCATGGATCCTTGTGGCCAAACCCTGAGGACTGCAGGTCCCATGGCCACCCGTGCTCCCAGCATGGGGCTCCCAGTTGCAGGGCTGGGTAGGAGCCCCGCGCTCCGTGCGGTGACATCGGTCCTCGAGCTGCACGGTGGGCACGGGGCCAGCACAGCGGAGGAGACTCCCAGAAGGAACCCCTTGGTCAAGGGGTAAAATTGCCTGGAAAATGAGAGCCGTGGTGTCAGGCAGCAGCGGGGCCCCGGGAAGAAAACCCTGATTAGTATTCCTGGAGCTCTGCACTTTTGCAGAAGAAATGCACCTACATTTAGCAGCTAGAGTAAATATCATGCCTTAATATTGTGTGTTAATAGACTCGCTTTTTCAGCTACTGATGACGGTAGTTTTAGAAAATTTATTGTTGCTATAAAGCGAGTCTCTCTCTCTCCGCTCTCTCTCCTTTGCTAATTGACAAAGAGGCCCAGTAATTAAAGGACAATAAAAGTTTTCCAGTAATTAGTTTCTGTTGTTTGGTTACAGGCCATCAATTGTTCTTTAATAATACCAATCGTTAGCATGCAGTAGTCAGTGGGCTCTCAAAGGCTTCTGGGGCACCACCACTTACCACCACTACACATTCCATTCCCATGAGGGCATCCTGCCTCCAGCTCCGCGTTAACCCTCTCCTAGGATGCAGTCCTCCTGCCTGGCTGTGTGTTTTGGGGTAAACATCTCTCATAACTGAGGACCAGAAGGCAGCAATTAGGGTGAGAAATCATCTGTACCTGAGGAGCTGGGGGTGAGGAGCTCAGGGCTAGCACGGGGCATTGGCAGCCTGCAGGTGCTACGTGTACACCTTCATTATAAGGCTGCTCTTGATCTTGTCATGCCTTGCCAAAATACTTTGGTCCAAAATACTCTTTCAAGGCCTACTTTTGACCCATTGATTTCAAGAGGATTAAGTGAACTTAAAGGCATGGAGACTTACACAAGCTGATTCAGTAGCTTCATATTCCCTGCCTGGATGCTACGTTCTGTGCTGTTTGGGAGAAGTTTCTGGGAGTGTTATGGGGATTTGGTGTTTTTTGGAGGGTCATGGAAAAGAGTTTTGAGGTTCCTAGAGAGGAATTTTGGGGTCTCAGGAGGGTCTAGGAGAAGATTTTTGGGTTTGAGAGATATTTTGGAGGTGTGGGATGGGGTCTGGAGGCTTCTCAGGCTATTTGGGAGAAGTTCCTGGGAGCACTGTAGGGATTCAGAGTGTATTTGCGAGACCTGGCAACCACGTAGTCATGGCTGGGGACAGTATTCCCTGCTGCCCAGTTTTCTTTTGCTGGACTCAGGGCATGGATCCAGGAGACATCTCAGCAATGCAAGGTCTAAGGCTTTCACCATCCTACATGAAACTTTACCCAGAAAATTACATCCTAGTGCCTTGGTTTCCCTAACGATGGAAGACAACACCTTGTCCTTAATGGCTTCTCCTCTCTGCTGGCTGCCGAGGTGCTGTAGGTTCCTCACTTGGCTCAGGCTCCCAACCCAGCCAAGATCCCCACCATCCCTATGCCTGAAGTCCAGGAAGCAGAATTTGAGGGAAGTATATAACAAGGAAAGGAGACTTTAAATTCTTCCACTCCACAAGATTTTTTGCTTACGCCTGACTTGGAATACTTTTGGAGACTATACCTCAAATGAAACTCCACTTTGGGTTGCATGATTGCAAATAATCTCTAAGGGCATTGCTGTTCCCTGCGTTATGGGTGTTCCTCAGAAGCTGTGGCTCCTGCAGCTGGTAACTGCCTAGCAGCCTCAGCTTCCAATAAAAGATGGAATAAAACAGCCTCAGCATTGCAGAGAAAAGATTAAAAACATGGTCTTCAAAATTCAGAAAGAAAATTAAAAACACCTCCCCATCCCTTACTCACAGAGATATACATAAATACATACAGATTGTTTCTGTAAGGCAGAGACCCAGTTTGGGGATGTACGACTCACATTTCTGAATCCTTAGGGCTGCAGTAGAGGGGCATCTTGCAGTGCCTCTCCTAAAGCTGCTGTCCCTCGCTAACATTCATGTTTTGGCTGTATTTAATATTTCATCTTCGTTTCCCCCACCCAGCCTTCTGCAGCAGTCCTGACGTGAGGTGGGAGCAGCCAGCCAAGGGCATGGTTCTCCCAGAAACATCCCCTTAAATGCACCTCTCTGATGGAACACTTAAATCCTTTTCTAACCTGGATTCTGGATATAATTTCTGTCCATAAATAGCCGGGCTGACATTCAGTTAAATCACCACAGATCCAACCATGTGGACCCTGCCAGAAGCCCTGCTTGCATGCACTTGTCACCCTGCAACAAGTGCAGCACAGTCACTCTGGGATATCTGCAGCTTCCCCCAGTGTCCCCAGCCTCTTCTTCCTCACAGCATCCCCTACACAGGCTCAGCCCTGGGGACCTTGCATCAGGAGGTGCTTTGGGAGAGCTGCCCAGGTGTCTCACAGGTGCCAGTGTGCTTGGGTAGGGGAAGAGGTGGGGATGTGCAGATCCCAAAGGACGTGCAGATCCCAAGTTACCAGAGAAGATTGCACTTCATCGCTGTGTTCCAACACAAGCCAGAGGCTGCTCTCCCACAGGTGTTATGCTCACTGAGGCTGTGCTGCACCAAGGGCTCCAGGGAGATGGTGAAATGTGAGCAAGTGCCAGGAAACGCTCCTAACGCTCATTTTTCTCGCCTTGGGGCAGGGTGAAGATGGCACATACAGGAGGACTTTGCTTGCCAAGGGCTTGGCCATTGGGCCCTGCAGACACCTTGCTTCCTCTTCTCTGGTGAAGATGAACTCCTCAGCAAAGTGTATCTCCCTTGTAGATGCTAAAACATTTGTCCACGCTGTGCTTTGCAAAGAAGCTGCCTGCAGTGAGCTGAGGCCAAGCTGGCAGAAAGACACAGTGAAGCCTTGCCCAAAAAAGCTCATTTCATACTCAGTTATAACTTGTCTCCTGAATTTCAGGGTTGCCTCTGTCCCAACCTCAACAGCCACCTCTTGTAACCCATTACACAGTCTCCAAAGGGACCTTCAAGTGTCCCAGGGAACACAGGTGTTTGACAGATGTCTCCATTTTCTTCTACCTTCCTCCCAACAAAGAAGTCATCAGAAATGCTGTTTTTTTCTCTTTCTTTTTTTTTTTTTCCCAGGCATCTTAGCAGCAACATCCTCTTCTTCTACAGTGACAGGAGGGTGAGGTCTTGCAGAATACTGAGAAGTGCCAGGGGGCCAACACAGACCCACTCTCCCACTTCTGCCCATTTGCCTTGATGAAGCTTTTAACGAGCTTTCCAAACAGCTGGGCTTGGCAAAGCTGCTGGAGTCATACAGAAAGGCTGGGATCATCTTTGGATGTTGCACATATAGCCAGAGGAGGACGTTTTTTGGCAAGACCTGAGACATATCAGACAATCCATTTCTGAGACATAGGTCTTAGGGAAAATAAGTGTAATTCAGAGTGTTTGAAGCATCTCCTAATGCTTTTTCGTGTCATATCTCAAATATGGCTTGGCCTAGAAACTTCAGATTTGTTTAATTCAAGAGCCCTTGACGTAATCTAGCACAGATGAGGGCTTCTGAGAGGCTGTAGTGCTTATTTGGAGCTAGTCTCCTCCGAATTACGAATATATTAGTGTTCCATCAGCAGCTGTGACAGTGAAAAGTTAAGACAAGCTTTCTAGGCTTTGCCAAAGCATCTTCAGAGGCCTTTTCCTGCATCCCTGTGTCAGACTGGTTTCACCCACAAGGACAAGGACTGCTCAGATACCCTGCAAACCAAAGCCAGCCCCATATCTGCCCCAGATGCCTACCAGAGGATTTCTGCCATCCTGCCATGCCCATGCACCCTACAGCTGGTGGCCCAAGGGCATGCTCAGCTTCCCAGCCTCATCCAAATCAAACTTCAGCCAAAACCTAAATAAAATTAAAAAGTGTCAGACAACTTCTGGCAGCAATTCGGCTTAGAGAACGAGGAGCGAGCCAGCACAAAGTTTGGGAAGAGCACTATTTGCAAGTAATAAAAGTGAAAAACTACTGAAATTCATTTCCTCCCTAATGGCCAGGGTGACTGGGAGAGGGTGGATTTTTCATAATTATCAGAGCTAGGGAGAGATGCTGCGGACAGGGTGTTAATTAGAACTGATATACTTGGGTATATTGCATTTCATTAGGAGAGTAAATAACCCCAGCAGATTTTAATCCTACTGGCAACAGGCCAAGCGCTGCAGAGAGATTATCTGTGAGGGTTAAAACTAGGCCAAAGAGCTAAAAGCAGCCTTTCACGAAAGAAGAAGGCCAAGGATGCAGGCTAGAAGTGGTCGGCCAAAGCTCAGGGATAATCATATTGAAATCCTCAGCAGAAAGTACATTAAAATGAGATACATCACAATTGCCTGGTTTCTGTGGGAGAGCGGGCAGGAGGGAGGGAGCTGAATCCAGACTCTTTCTCAACCCGGAAGAAAAACGCAGCTGATGCTGTGTGCCTCACTAACCCCGCTGAATGGAAGTGTCCACCTGGAACAGAGCTGTCTGACCGTGCTGTCGCAGTGGGGGGTGACCCAGCACCCAGGCCCAGGAGGCCTGAGGGCAGCACAGCTCTGTCTGCTCAGCCATAGTGGGAGCAATGCAGGCCTCAGGGTGCTGTCACACCTCCCGACAGCAGAGCCGTGGTTTCCTCATGGCAAGATCATGCTCAAGGCCTCCCCAGCAGCACCCTTCTGGGTGACAATCACCCAAGGAGACATGGCAGAATGCCCCCGGTGTTGTTTTAACCAGCCCCATTCCCCTGGCAGGGTACGATGTGCGGGGATTTAATTACTTCTGGAAGAACCTTCTCTTGTGAACGCACCCATGGAAGGGAAACCAAGAGGTGCAGATTTAAACTGAAACCAGATCTGCCCCTACATGTAGCAGCACCCAGCCCTGCTGAGGCCTGCGATGTGGTGGCCCAGAAGCCAGCGAGCCAGCCCCAGGCCCAGCGGGATGCACCCAGCTCCTGCCAGCGCTGTGCCAAGGGAGCACTCAGCTCAGGTGACATTATGGAAAGTATGGAAAGGGGACAAGGTCAGAAGCACCCTGGCTTCTCTCCTGGTCCATGTCCCACCACAGAGGCTTCAGCAGAGGCTTCAAAAGCAATTAGAAGGGACACAAGCAAACAAGGGCACTTTACCCACTTTCATCTTCCCCTCTTCTCCCAAATAAATGAACATTGGTCACACAGCCTTTAGGTAAAATGATCTCTGTTTGCAAGGGCACAGCAAAACATTGCACCTTGCTGTAAGAGAAACACGAGGTCACGGCCTGAATCAGTGATTGAGCACCTGGTGAAGGGCCTAGGGAGCACCTGAGCCCCCCTCCACCTGACCAGGAGGGATGGACCCAGGGTGAGGCTGCCCTGGGCTCCTTTAAGAGCCAGCCACCAAGGCAAAAGGATCTCTTGTGTGGGATCTGGCTGTTCCTCATTTGAGGAGAATTGGAGATCACCATCCAGTAACTCTAAAACCTTTGTTTACAATCATTAAACCATTTAATACTTTACCTGGGATCGCTAGAAATCTATCTGAAGCGACCTCGCTTCTTCAGTTGCACCACACTTGGGATTGCAGATCTATGTAAAAGGTGCGAATGAGAGGAAATAATAAGCTGGAGCTGTGACCTTCTCACAGCATTAGGGAGCAAAATGTGTTGAAAGAGGTTAAGAGGGTCTGTGATTGGTGCAAATTTCCATGTCCTACTCTTCACCTGGCTCTTCACTGTCAGCAGTTTTTGAATGTAGAAAATCATTTCTGAAATACTGAAGTATCAAAACTTCCCAGAGTAATAAGTGAGAGTGCAATCCATTTCTGTCCCTTCTACTTGGGAGTGTGAGCTGTGAATCACTCCTTTAGCTGTTTCAGGACAGGACTGGAGTGGCATGGTGGGAGGGCTTGGTTACTTTGACATAGCTTAATTCAATTAAAATGCAGTTGTATCCCAAGAAGGGACCCAGATTCCTCGCCAGTGACCACACAGAGACTCACACTGAGGTAACCACAGGAGGGAATGACACCATTTCATGATGTCAGCTCCAAGGAAAGAGGGTCTAACCATCCAGTGCCCAGAAGTCATGACATCAGGGCTGGTCCCACAGGGCAATCTGTTGATTTCTTTGGTTGAAGGAACCAGGGGGAAACCAGGGCTTGCTAAACAAATGAAAGAACAGGAGAAGAGCACAAACACAGGCACATAAGGATCTCCATCCACCCTGCCACAGTGGATACAAAAAGCCTCAGAGCTCACTGAAGCTCAAGGCTCAGAGGTATCTCTGGTGTCTGTGGTTCCTGCTCTCATTAATTTGTTGGAAATCCTGCTCATTTGTCCTAGGCTTGAATCTGAAATGAGCACTCCTAGTTCGGATCTTCTCTCACATCTTTGATGTAGTGATCCTTTGGAAATGAGAGGGGAATGGAGCCAACCCAAAGGGAGGAGTAGACACCAGTGATGGTTTTTGCATTTATTGAGAGATCAAGCCTAGGAAATTGTTTCCGTCCCACATGGCTGCTTACACGTCCCCGTCAGAGACAGCGCTCATTAATGCCTAAGAGGCTTCAGTGCCGTAGGTGGATATGAAATAACAGCAGAGCATCTGTTAGTAGGTCTCAAAATACCTTATGCTTTGACAAAATAATTACTTACAAAGCTGAATAGGGATTCAGTATGTTAGAATTGAGGCAAATAAATGAAAATGAGCTCCAGCTATGGGGAAGGCCAAATTGCAGCAGTAGCCAAGGGCTTTCACGCTGCACCCAAACCCACGGCTGGGTCAGTTCAGGAGATACCTGCTATTTAAATGCAAGTGATGTTTATTCTCAGAAGATTTCTAGAAGCAAATAGGTCAGCTTCTCCCATATCACACCTGTCAGATCTCAGTCTTACACAGAACAAGATTTTCACAATAGCGTTCCTTGAAATCAGCATGATTTAAACACAACCTTAAACTTAGGTACATATAAGTGCTTCTCTATGCCTACTAATTTTGATATTGCCCATGATCAGTACTGCTCCCTCACACAAAACCAGAGCAACTGTTGGCTCTGAGTGAGGGTAACAAGGAGAAAGGAATAAATCTGAAATGACAAAAATCTCTTTAATCAGAGTGGCTATACTCTGATCATCACACAGAGCAGCTCCTAGGAGCACCAAACCGAAGTAAAAAGGCAACAGATCATTAAGAATGGGAGAAACTAGGGTTGAGGGTTGATGTAGTGGCTCTTATCACCGTGTTACTCAGAGCCTTCACCTGTGAGCCTGGCTCTCCTGCTGCTGGGAGCACCGGAGGGGCTCTGCAGGTGGGAGCTGCAGCACGGAGCCCTGAGGTGGGTGTCTGGTTGAGCTGTGCTTTGGGAAGGCTCTATCGTCTGAAATAGAAGGGGAAAAAACATGCTGAAAAACAGTGCTAAAAGGGCTAATTCTCCAGTTTCTGTAAGATGTGTGTGTTTCTTTATGCTATGTACCAAGGTAGGTGCAAGTTATTGACTTTCTGTTGTTCTGGGGCTGTTTTGTGCCTTCTGGGTTCAAGGTAAGGTTCAACACTCAGAAGGGAAAAGCAGGCTAGCATGCACAGCTTAAAAATGAGGGAGGGGAGGATAGTGAGTTTAAAGGTATAGAGCTGAGAGGATAATTTTAACTTAAAAAGCCAACTATGGAAAGGGAAGAGGTCTCTGAGAAACAGTATAAATGTTTATTCTCTGAAGGGAATGGATTGGAAGAACTGCCCCAGCTGGTATGCAAAACTATCTGCTACTATTATTAGTCCCACAATACATTAATACTGAACAATTAAGAATGTTTGCAGATAACTTGGGAATGGAAAAGTGTTTTTTTAATAAGCTTTGGATATCTAATTAGAGGCTCAAGCAAGTTCTGTATGATTGAGCTGTCCAGCTATACGTTTCCTAGAATCATTCAGTAAGCCACTACCTCCCGAGGCTGGCTGTCTCTTTGGTGTAGCCCTGCAGCTCTGTTCATGGGCCCATCTAGCAGCCTGGCTGTGCAGGTTTTGTGCCTTCATCCTTACCGTGTTAGCAAACTTTTAGGGAAAGCCCCATGTAGTTGACTGAAGCGCTCAGTGGTAGCAAACTCTCCATCCCATTGCTGGTGGTGGGCTCCAAGGGCACCCTGTGGAAACTGGGCTGAAATCAGCTTTTTCCACAGTAACTTCTTTGAAAAGGCAGCTTGGGAGAAACTGCAGCTAGAGATGTTGTGGTGATGGGATGGGAGTAACGACACTTAGTGCCCAGCGTTGCTCAGTACCAAGCAATTCTACTTTGCCTCCGTTAATTTTAGGATGTAAATTGAGAAAAATGAATGCAGCTTCCAGGTTACTGGGGATGGATGGCATTCATTCAGCCTGGCATTTAGCTGTTTCAGTTGTTTACAATTGATGCTTCTTATAAATACACCATTTCTGATTAAGAAGTCTTTTCTAAAGGTTTGCTTAATTTTTCACTTCAAAGTCAATCTTTAAGAACCTCTCTGCCATTATCAAGCCTGCAATGGTTTCATCCTAATCCCTCTTATGCTCTCCATTCTTATCCTTCGCTGAGAAGAAATGATAAAATAAAAAAAAAATTGACACAGAATTTGGATCCAGTGCGGAAAGATAAGCTGTTCCAAAATAAAATGATGAATTTCAATTTCAAGCATTGGTTAATATTGCAATTTTCATAGATATTTTCCTACTATAGATTGAACAAAGCATATTAGCTATAAAGCCCTCTCCTGAAATAGTATCTCCTGCTTTTCTAAGACTCCTCCTTCACTCCAGATTTCCACTTTTAAGTGTTGTCTTTCTATGGAAGCTAACAGATCAAAGCCATCTTTTTAATTTAAAGTTGAATCAAAATCAGGTCTTGAAAATTTCCAGTAGGTGAGAAAGATGTAGGTGAACTTAGGTTTAAGGTTCCTACTTGCTTTTCTTATAAGACTCTTTAAAAAATTTGCCTGCTTTAACAACTGGCATTCAGACTTGCTCTTAGATGTACTCACAGCAAGACTGAATGGGATGCACAAGTGGTCCTGAACATTTAGCTTTGCAAGTTCAGCAGTCTTTCAGCGCAATTCCATCAGAGTATGTCCATACCACCTGAAAAGATTTGTCCAAAAGATTTGTCCATTTGGATGAAAATCTCTGGTCTAATGCAATGAAATGGTCCAGAGCAATTTGGGTGGATGTGAGCTGGGAGTGTTTTGCTGCAGCCAATAGCTGGGTCAGCATCAGCAGCTGGAGATCCGTGCATCAAAATCATAGAAAACTGTATGTGCATGGCAGAGATGTAGTTAAATATACATATTTTGGAGTGAAGCAGAGGGAGAAAGGTGCTGCCTGTGGCAGCTACTGTGCTACTGGGGCTATTTCAGTCAATTTTAAGGTGAAAAAAATGTCTGTGATCGTGTGCAGCCCCAACACACAGCCGTGAGCTGTGCATGCAGAATAAGGTGCACGGATTAACACCAAATATTGAGCATGGGGAATATTAACCCTAGAACTGGGGGCTCAGGGGTCTTCTGGGGGTTCAGCTTTCTTCCCCTGTATCTCTTCATTTCTGGCTGGACGCTAATCTGGGATTAATGTCTGCAAACAGCTGGTGACAAACTCTCTGCCTCTGGGCTGCTTGCTTGGTGCTCAGGAGAGAAACAGCCACGAGGAAAAGCGGAGTCCTCCTTGGCCCTGTTCAGGTGGGAGCAGAGCTCTGCCAAACCACTGCCTGCCCATCAGCACCACTGGGATCCCTGCTATGGGATCTTGCCCTCCTGCCAGGGTTTTCATGGCTCTGACCATGAGATCACTCCCATCAGCCAGTCTCCAGCTACAAACTGCAGTGTTAGCAGCACCGTGCTGCAGCTACCAGCAGCAATAGCTGTGGAAACCAACGCCCACGCTGAGAGCTCTTTGCAAATTAATGCACAGCCCTGATGAGTACCAGTGCAGAAAGCTTGCCAAGTCCTATGCTGACGAAAATGTGCAGGAAGAATATTGTGTAGCTCAATGAGAACCATTGCTATCCCACAAAAACCTTCATGTTCGGTAGAGCATCGTCAATGGGGGCTGAGTGTCAGTGGTCAGGACTTGCAGCCTTGGCTATGGGAAATGAAGTTTCAAGTCCCCAAGCCAATGGAGGCTTCATATCCATCACGTGGAGCTGCTTCAGTAGGAGATACGGGGAGAGCTGTGCATCAGGGGCTCCTGTGTCCTGTATTCCAGTGTCCTTCTTTGTACAGAAAGTATGTTCCCAGTTTTGATGAAAACTTCATCACTGAGATACCTTCTCTCAAACAAATTGTCAGAATAATCCATTCCCATCATTTGGATGAATGCTAAATGTCTGGTTTTCAGAGAGTGTCATCAAAAAAAAAAAAAAAAGAGAGAAAAAACCCATCCTGATGCTAATGAGATGTGAATTGCTGTTTTCAAAGCATGAAATTGGTGGTGATATCTTAAGCCTGAAAATGATACACATGTAGCACGAGGAAGCGAGACCTGCTCGTTTTGTGAGATGCATGTTTCACAGCATCCACACATTTTTGTTTTGTTTTGCACATAGAACCTCTCCATTCATTACTGCTGCAATGAGGAATGTGTCCGTGTTGGGCACCTTTTCTGTTCTTGGGTGTTCTGCCCACCAGTTCTCCACCTCAGCAGCGCTCTGTGTTTTCCAGCTGCCTCTGGAAATCACTTCCATTTTATTCACCGAGACAAAATGCTAATATTCCACACTTGAGATGGTGAGGGGAGAAGGAGAGGAAGGAAGGAAGGGAGACCTCTGTGATCTGTTCATTCATTATTCCACAGAGCATGGGAAGTCATCTCTTTACATGATTGACCTGCCTGGATTTGATTACAACACACAGCTAACCTTTTTCAAATCTGGTTGTGTCATACAAGGAAAGGGTTGAAGGCTGTTGCCATGGTATTAAGGTATCTCTTGAGAAAGAAGAGAGGGGGAAAAAAAAAAAGAGGGAGGAAATGATGCTCCTTTACTTCCTCGCCAAGTATAAACAAGAAACGCACGCACATGTTTTTGTTTTGGACGAGCTTTCAGCTTATCAGGTCCCATCTATCAGTGTGTTTCCTGGGGAAGGGAAGGAGGAATTGCCTGCTCGGCACATCAGCGGCTGTTCTGCAGGCAGGGAGGGGGAGATGACAATTGGAAGGGGGGGGAATAAATCAGTCTTGCCACCATTCATGATTTATTCATGAGACACGTGAGTTTTGCATTTAAATGTGACATTCTCATGATCTCAATATTGTATATGCAAATCTAAAGATTCCTGCAACTCCTCGTGCCCAGCTTAAGTCTCGTCTCAGTGCTGGAAGTGCAAAGCTGGAAGGTTTGCACAGCTTCTCTTTTGCTCCCTGTTTATTCTGTGCCTTAAAGGATGTGTTCAATGCTCTTAATATCAGAGGTATAATTTAGATGTCATATTTTTATTCTCAGTGTGAACTCTCACAGTTAGGAAACCATCTGTAGGTTGGATAATGGCTCAACTTTGCGAGGTCTCGTCCTGCCCAGCTATCAGCGCTGCTCTTTGGGCAAGCAGCTTCCTCTTGGGACAGCACATCAGGACGGAAACAGAGCATGGGCTGTGCAGCTCTGAGCAAAGAATTTACACCTTGAGCCGTGTCTATTCCAACACCTCTAACGTAAATGTTGAAGTTGTCAGTCAGTAAGTGATCTTGTCTGGAGACTTTTAGTTAAGAAGCACTTTATATTTTAAAGCAAATAAATGCAAAAGCTACCCTGGTGCAGGGAGGATGTACCAGCGTGCATCCTGTACCAGCGGTGCTCAGTTAAATCCCAGGGCAGGGGTGCTCAGCAGGAGGGGAGGCACGAAGCTGTGGCTCTGCAGAGTGAGGCAGGCTCTGCTCTTGTCTAACCCCATGCAGACAGGTGTGTGTGCCCAGGAGACCTCTGGCCCTGTGCTTGCAGAAGTGGACTGTGTAGCAAACGTTGTTGGGGCTCTGCCTGACCCGTGCTGCTTCATGAATCGCTTACAGGTCTTCTAGCTGCTTAGCAAGAAAATTGGAACATAAGTTCTGTGCTACTGGGTCAGCTCTGTCACTAGCCTGCAGTAAATATTCCTCAGACATGTCATTGATAAACAACAGCCACGTTTGCCAATGCTAATTCCATCTGTGGTTTTTTAGTGACTTCTCACGGTTAATACTCATCTCCTGTTTTCTTGTCAATTTGAACCCAGAATTTGCTAAAGTTGAGTGTCTCATTCACTTAAATGGTCAGGGCCCAGAGCAGCTGTATCCATCCTGTTGGTTCCATGACTTTAAGGCCATAAATATTGCCTACACATCCGTGTCACCTCCTGCCCTGTCTCTGGCAGTGGCAGCCAGTGACTGCTTTAGGAAAGGGCAGAAGAGACAAAGTCTCTCTTCAGTGACACCTCCCCAGGGTATTACCTCAGACCTAGGAAAATATGAATGTAGAGAGTTCCCGAAGCTAAGTATTCAGGTCATCACTACTAATTGCTTTCAAGGACTTACCTCTTTTAAACCCACCTGTATGTTTGCTCCCACAGCACCCTGTGGCAATGAGTTCCTCAATTTAATTTCCTATGAAATGGACAACTACTTTCTTATGGATAATTTCATTCAGGTCCCAATGGCTTTTCCATTATAAGAGATAATAAAGGGCTGCTCCTGAGCATCTTTCTCCACGCTGCTCATGACTCGAGAGGTCTGTAGCAGAACTCCCTCTGTGATTTCTCCTCTCAGCCAAAATTCAGATGTGTTTCGCCATTAGCTGCTCCCCCTGTGCAAGTAGCTCACGGCTGTGATAATGCATTAAATCTGCCTAAATTTTCCAGTTCTTCCAAAAGCCTTCCTGGAAGGGGAGCACCAGGACTGCCTGCAGAACTTAAGAAGATGGCACAGCAGGAATTTAGGCACTGACAAAATGATTTTTTTTTTTCTGTTCTGTCTCACATGACAATCACTGACATCCTCATCATATTTAAGCATCTTACACATCTTCCTTCCATCATTCTCTTTCACCATGTGCTCAGCATGCTGAGAGGTTGGTGCTGGTACAGGCACCTGGAACAGGACAGCGAGCAGCCAGGCAGAGCCCTGCCTTACCAGCCAGGGAAAAGCCTCACACAGGGCTTACACCTCTACTTGAAGGTGTTTTGTCAGCTCATTATAGCCCCTAGTTTAATCTGAAATGAAAACATTTCCTTGCAGGGAAACAAACAAACAAACGTACATATGTACCAAATCCAAAGATTTGGAGAAGACTAAGTCTGCTGGGCGTTGCTTGCTGGCTTTTAGCATGGATTTAGTGGGTGGTGCTTACAGCTGTGCTCAGCAGCACTGCACTGAGCAGGGCACACCAAAAATGCCTACAAGTGCCTTCGTGCTGAAGGGGCTGCTTGCAGAAGTTTGTGTTAGAAACCAGACTGGGTGAAGCCCAGCCCACGAATGATTCTGTTGCTGTAATTTCAGCGGATGGAACAGGTTTCCCTATGCCTTGCAGCTCCTGCTGGCCTCACTCATCACAGCGCTGTGACCCAGCTGAGCACCCTCAGATGTCTTTTGGGGCTGCACTTCTGCATCAAGGGACAAAAAGAATAAGCAGAGCTGCTGCACGTGACCACACTTGATCTAATTGTGCTGTGCGAGTGGGTCTCACCCTGCAGAATTCTGCTCATTCACACAGAGCAGGGAAGTGTTCTTCGCACGGGAGGGATGTGCTCCCTTGCACACCCTGCTTTCTGCAAGCGTGGCCCCTGTGAATGCAATCAATGTTGTGCAGAGCTGCCGAAATCGAAAACAAAGCCAGAATGATCATTGTGCTAAGTTTGGGTTCCTCATTGTTCGCTGAATTACATCAGTGTTTTCTTTAGTTGCACAGTCAGCTGGCAGAGGTTTGTTTGAAATCTCGAGACTCCCCCTGAAAGGGGAAAAGCACAAATTTCCGGGTGGGGTGGGCTCTGCTCTGCATCACGGGGTCCGGGCACGGCCCGGGGCACGCTGTGAGCTCAGGGGCTCACCCAGCCCAGAGCCAGGGATGCAGGCAGCAGTGCTTCCACAGCAAATAATGGCTGCTTTTTTTAATTTGCATCTAACTTGCAGAAGTTGTTTTATATGCTTATAAAAACAATAACGAAAAAAATAACAAACCACCATCAGCCACCCAAAAGCCATTGTACCTTCAGTGCATGGAGTATTGTTTAGCTGGTGTTTTCTTAAAACTATTCCACGTGGCAAAGCCTTGCTTTCTCCAGATCCTGGAATCCCAGGGCACTTCTCCCTGGGATGTTCATGTGCCACATCCTTCAGCAGCTGTGTGAAGAGGAGCTGTGGGCAGTGGGTGCCTCAGTGGGGACCAGCTCTGGGGGCATGGCTGTGTCAATGTGCACGAGTGCTTGCTGAATGGGACCACGGCTCATCTAGATCTAAACCTCTAAAAGCCTGGTTTTCATCATCCTGTTTTCCCCCAGAAGTCCCCTCCCATGCTCTGTCTCAGAGCAAACACTTTGGCAAGTTGGAGTGGTCAGAAAATGAGCTGTAGGGACGGCCTGTCTGAGAGCTGAGCCAGCGCGTGTACAGCCTGCACAGCCCACACTGACTTCACCATGCCTTCCTCGGGGGCCAAGGTCCTGTTTTTTAACAGGAAAATGGACGTAGAATGGCAGGAGCTGGGATGGAGCTTACTAAGAGCTGAAGCAAAACCCAGTGTGGAAGAAGCCCTACAATGCCTGAGTTGTACAAGGTTCTTACCAGGGATGCAAGAAGAGGAAATGTGCCCAGCCTTGTGATGCTTCTTCCTTTTGTTTAAGATCCAGGTCTGCTTTGATATAAGAGAAGGGAACAGAAATAGGTTTTGTATGGCCATGGAGGAAAGCTGAGAGGGAGCTCAAGCCCAGGTGCCCCAGGAGAGGGGCAGGGGAAGGGGCACAGGGGGACAATGGGGGCAGAAAGGGCATCAGGACAGGGACAGTGGGGAGGGGAGTAGGAACGGGGCAGAGCCTGGAAGGGAGGGAGAGCACAGCTATGGTTTGGGTTCCACCAGGAGGTCCAGGGCTGGGAACCAAGGTCTGCAGCTGGAGCAGGCAGGCTCGTCCTTGGGCAGCGTGGGGGGAGGCAGCTTTCTGGGGAAAACAGTTTATCAGAACACCCGGAGGGTTAAGCAGCTTGTGATTAGTGTTAATTGTGCCACTGGTTTCTGCAAGAGAGAGAGAGGTGGAGGAACAGCTTGAAAATGTTTGAAATATCTCATTTAAACACTTTCAAAATGAGGCATTTTCAGTTTTCACTTTGAAAGAGGGTCTCTGCTTCCTGCCTGATGTAATCATGTTAAGATACAGAGGGCACTGAGTAATCTGAAACCTGGCTGAGGGTTTTGCCTCAGACAGGACGTTTGGGGTTAGCCCGTGGTGACTCCCCATTGGCGTTGCTGGAGCTCCCAGTGGTGCCATTGAAGGGAAAGGCCACTGCTCGCCTGGCTCAGCTAATGATGAGCACCAACCACTATTAGCACTTGTCTTTAAAAAGGAAACTTTCTGCCTTTCGTTAATATATACACATTAAGTGTGACTGGGTTGTATTTGCAGCCTTGATTCTTAAAGCAGAAATGTTTGGGGTTCTCAAGTAGAGGCGCAGGGTGTGTCCATGTGTGGGAATACAGGAAACGCATCTTAAGGACTTCTCTTCTGAAGCTGGAGTGCTAATCTTCTGCCTGGGCTGAGGGTGAATGCAGGAGCTCCCTCACACTGCCAAAATATTGAATAAGTTTAGAGAAATAAGGCAAATATTGCAAGCTCGGGAGCTGATTTATAAAACAAAAATCACTCTGCTGCATTGAGGAGCCGGAGAGATGCTCTCAGGAAGATTAATTTTCTGGGTAGAGGAGGGGAGCGTGGGCTTGGCCCCTCAGAACGAAGCAGCGAGATGATTCAACCGCAGCACTTCAGAGCGTGAACCCGAGACATCCCTTCCCAGCGCCGTGTAAGAAATGACTCCATTGCTTCGGGAGGGAGAACGCTGAGGAAACTGTTAAAGATGGTCACAGTATGTGACATCCCTGAAATCAAAAGCTACGCTGCTTCTCAGCTGTTGCACTGAGCAAACCCACCTCTGGGGCAGCACTCCTGCCAGGGGCCGGGCAGCACCTGGGATTAATTTCCTCTATTATACCAATGGCACAATGATCCCCACAGGTCACTCTGAATGCTTTTTGCAGGGTAATGTATCCACATCACCTCCCCAAGCTCCTGGGCTGTCCTGGGGCATCTCCCCAGGCAGCAGCAGAGCAAGGTCCTGCAGGCATCTCCTCTCCTCCGGGCGCAGTTTGTGAGGAGCAGCTGTGCACGACAGGGCCTGTATTTACACTCCTGGACACAGTTCACTTCTTTGCTTACAGTTTGCCTGAGGAAAGCTTACATTTTTTTCTGGAGGAATTCTAAACGTCAGGGTGGTGAGTTGGTGCTCAGCATGCCGAGGTGGGAGCGGGGCAGGGCTGGCCCCAGGATGGCCCCAGTGCCACCTCTCCATGCAGAGACACGGCCACAGCACACAGCCACGCTACAGCTCTCTGTGTGCCCACGATATCTCCCTGCTCTGAGTTCACACGAGTGTCGCTGGCCCTTCAGAGCCTCTTCCCCTCCCACACAGCACTGCTGAGGAGGACAGGCAGCAGAACAAGGACACTGCGTCCCCAAACAGCGCCGAAGTCACATGCAGAGCTGGGGCAGATGTGAGCACGGAGCCTGTGCTCAGGGCTCCCCGACAGCCTGTGTCTGCTGAGCCAATCCACGGCCTGAGGGGCTGCTCCAGGCCCTGGTGGTCGCCCAATGTTTGGAAAAATCAGGGGTGACATTGGGTGTGGGTGGAGTGGTGGGGCCAAGGACACATTTCTCCCTCCCCTCTTCGTGGAAGGGTATCTCCTCACTTCTGCTCAGCAGAAATAATGCACCTGTGAGGATGGCACTGCCAACAAAGCACCCAGCATCCCCCTTCTCCCCCCCCCCCTACTCCAGGTACTTCCCAGCTGACACCAGCCCTGTGCTGGCTCTGCAGCCCCCAGCTCCCACCCTCACACCGTGAGCTAGTGCTGCCCGAGGGATGGGTTCACCCAGGAAGCTCAGAAAGAGGCGGCCTGGAGCCGGCACTCGTGCCTCGGATCCCTCCCTCCAGCTGAGCATGACCAGCTCCCTGATGGGTGGTTGTGGTGGGTTGGGGTCAGCCTCTGCTCCCAGGTGACAGCAATAGGAAGAGAGGTGATGGCCTCAGGTTGTGCCAGGGGAGGTTCAGGTTGGATATTAGGAAAAATTTCATCTCCAAAAGAGTGGTGATGCCCTGGCACAGCTGCCCAGGTAGCGGGGGAATCACCATCCCTGGAGGTGTTCAGGAACCATGGAGATGAGGTACTGAAGGACATGGCTCAGTGGCATGGTGGGATGGGCTGGGGTTGGACTTGGGGATCTCAGAGGGCTTTTCCAACCTCCAAGATCCCATGATTCTACGATCTATAGGTGCAGCCACGTTGCAACGCTCAGCCAGGGTGAGATGTGCTGGGCTGAAGCATTGTTTGAGTTTCACTTCAAAAAAGAAAGCAAGGCGAGGTCCCACCTCCCCGCAGCCCGTGTCTGCACCAGGAGGAGCTCGGCGTCAGGCAGTGGGCGGCTGAGCACCACGTCGCCCACGGGAAGAAACGTGCTGATGTACTTCACAGCCCTGAGATCTTTTGTTTTCAGCACATTGGCATTAACGGAGCTTGTTGGTGGAAGCGATTCACTCGCAGGCATCAGCCAGTCTGGTGCTTGACAGGTGCGCAGATATTTCCACTTGGGCAGAAGAACAATGCAGGCTGATGCGTGAGCACCCTCCGTGCTTCTCCCTCGTGTTTGAGCTTGTTTTGTTGTGTTCTATTTGGGTTTCCGCAACGTTTTATCCTATCAATGACATTAATTACGGAGTAATTGCCTTAGTAGCATGTAACAGCTCTCCTCTTTTTTTAAATAGATTTTCACACAATGTGTAAACTTTGCCGTGTATGTGCAACGTTTCTTGTGTCACAAAATAATGTGTAGACAAAATAATGTTTTTCCTGTCAGAATTTCAATGGGCATCTAAAGCAAAGTGACAGGTGGTTAAATAGCTGCATTTAAAGGATGTCAAGAAGATTTTTTGGACAGGTACCAAAACCCAATGCCAAAAAGAAGGCCTAATACCATCTGTTTTGTTAGCGGAGCTGCAATTTTACGTTAGAGTTGAACTGACACGAAATGCCAGATCCGTCACCTTGATTTGAGGGTCAGGCACAGCTCGCCCGGGCTCTGCTTGCTGGCACAGCTCCTGACCCAGAGCCCTTGTAGGGAAAGGAATGCTCCTTCCATCAGACCCATTTGGAGGCAATAGGAAGCTCTCGAGTCGCGTTTGATTTCGTTCCGCGCTGCATGTGAATCCAGATGCAATGAGGATTTAATTAATCCAATTTCATTGCATTTTAATGTACACATTTGCATTGTGTTTATTGGCAGTTGGTTTTATCCATTTGTTCAGCATCTTTATGACCAATGAAACCGCTGACTGTTTAGAGATCTCCACGCTCCCCAGCAGAATGCGGAGCGCGGCTCTGAATTAAACAGTTCCCCGACATAAACTGGGGGTGAGACTCAGATGCCAACGTACAGTTGCATAATACAGTGGAAAATGGACAGCAGCATTTCAGAATAATAAACTGCAGAGTGCTAAATTATATTAAAAATAATGTCAGCAGGCATTTCAGATGGTATGTGAAGAATTAAAACGTACTTTTACAAAGAGCGGCGGTGCTGGAGGATGACTGTGACACAAAGACCAAACCCGATAAATTCAGTCGGTTTTTCCAGCTTCCAAAGGGTACCTTTGAAATTATGATTGTTTGGGTTGAGCCGAATATTTAGAAATAGTCACTGTAGAGTTTTCTCTTCTTTGTGAGGAGTCAGTGCAGCTTAAATGGGATTGCTGAGATAATCACCCTGCTCTCTTTCTGTTCCAGTGCTAACGCTAGCCATGAAATTTGAATTGTCACGTTTTCAGCTCTTTCAACGACTGAACAAGGCAACTGCAAACCTTCTGGGTTTGGCGAGGAGCCGGCTGCAGAAGCAGAACAGAAGCACCCAGCTGTCCCTACAAGGTGCCCCCCAGCCCCAGGAGCACTCCTCGAGCCCTGCCCTGAGCCCTTCCTGCAGGCATTAAGGTGCCAACCCCACACACATGGGCTGGGGCTCACCCAGTGCTCCCCCCATGGGGATGCTCCCTGCGGGTGAGTTGGGGCTGAAGCTGAGACCACCCTGACCACCCACCCTGGGTGCTGCTGGGGGGAAGAAGCATGTTGTCCTGGTGGGTCCCACATCTCCCTGCAGGGCTGTGCTCCCTGGGGTTGCTCAGCTTTCTTTCTGCTGCCGTTGGCGTGGGGCTGATGAAGAGGAGAGGCTGAGTTCTCTCTGACCCACCGGGAAGGGCTCAGAGACAGCACAGACACCAAAGTGTGGGGGCTGAGGGGCATTTAGATGCTGCATTCAAACCCACACACAGGAAATACCCCCATGCGGGTGCCTCAATTCATGAATCCCTTCATTTGGGCAACAGAGCTCCCAAAGGGAGAGACCTTGCTCCCTCTGAGCCTTTTTCCCGTTTGCTGGTCACAGTGGGGAAGCCATAGCTAAGGGGGCTCCTCCTCAGGGGCAGCTCCTGCCCTCCTCCTGGGACCCAGTGGCAAGCCCCTGCCCTCCAGGCAGGATGCAGGGCTGGTCCTCCTCCCTGCAGGAGGAAGCTCTGCACTGTTCACCCCTTCGCCTCAAAGGAGAGGAGTTCTACAACGTAACAGGGATGCCGAAGTGCAGGAGGAAAGCAGGAGTTCAGACAAACCTGCACCTCCTGGTGGGCCCCCATTCGCATGTGAGCTCCATTGAGCAGACACCAAACTGAGAGGGACAAAATACAGTGAAACATGGGGAAAAAAACAGGAGGAAGTTGGCACTCTGCAGCAGCCACAGGTGCCTGGGCTGCCCACGGTGCATTGGGAGAGCGTTTGAAGGAGAGCATCTCCTTTGCCAGCTTCCCTTGGGATATGTTTAAAAAAAAAAAAAGCATTTATGGATAGGAATAGCGATATCACTTTGTGACGCTGGAGTTTTCAGCTCAGTCTCTGTTGGAGGTCTGACAAGGGCCGACGGATGTGCAAAGTTTATTGTTGTGATTCTCCTGCTCCAAGGATCTGAGGGACATCAGCAAACCGGAGCAGCGTTTGGAAGGGACATTGCAGATGGTTTGAATGGAGCTGGAAAGAAACCAGGTGGGGTCTGCGGAGAGATGCTGCGAGTTCGGTGACAAAATGCATTCATTTCTACAGGAAACAACAGAATTAATCCTGCTTTGAGCAAAAAAGGTAATTCAGCCTTAGCTGTAATGCTGCTAGCAATATCTCTACAATATATGAAATATAATAATTATGATAATTAATAAAGATAATAATACAGTAAAACCTTGCTAATTCATAGTAATGACTCAGAGGCTGCTTACTAATTACTGAATTTTGTGGATAAACAAGCTAGAATAATGCATCGTAAAACACGCTCTGTTCCATCATTTCGACAACTCTCGTCTAGTTTTAATTATTCATACTCCCTAACACACCAGTCACTGGGCTCGGCTGGGTCTGGCAGAGCGAAGGGAGCCCGGAATTTGAGGAGCACGGTGCTGCAACAGGGAGAGGGGCCCTTCCTGGGTGGGTGCAGAGCCGGAGGAGCACGGGGCAGCTGAACGCAGAACGGCAGAGCTGTGACACAGGACATCGTGAGTCTTCATCATGCTTTTGGCCATGAGGCCTCGGAGCTGGTCCCTGCCAGAGCCAGGAGGATCAGTGCTCCACCAGAAAAACCATTTATTTTGAAAAAAATAGGAATAAATGCGAAGTAGTTTTGCGCCCAAATCAATCTTTATCCTCAAGTCCATTTTTCCAGGGCTAAAAGCTAGGGTTTAATTTCAACGACAGCCATGATTTTTACATAATCACTGCATTCCTGCAGCTGCCTTTCCCTCGAAGCCTCCTGGGCCGGGCAGGGGGTGCACATGGTGGAGCAGCGCAGGGGCTGCGGAGGAGCGGGGTCCTCGCTGAGCACAGGTGCAGAGCAGGGCTGCCCCGGGTCCTGCGGGGTGCAAGCTCTGACTGTGTACTCACGGTCGCGATGTTTTAAAAAACCAGAGAAAATAAAAGGACAATTTCCACCAGCGATCTGCCAGAAAAGTGACTCTTTCGGCTCGGCTCTGTCCTATCTGCGTGCGGGCGCACGGAGCGCTCATGGCACCGCGATGTCGCGGGGAACGGAGCCGCGCGCTGCAAAGCGCTCTGGGCAGGCGGTTGCACGGCCCGGGGATGCTCCGCGGAGGGGGTGGTCGGGCTCTGAGCGCCGGCACGGCCGGGGGGAGGCAGGGCGAGGGGCGATGCTCGCCCGGCAGCGGGCTCTGGCGAGGCGACGGCTGGCGGCAGCGGGTCGGGAGCACGGGGCTGCTGCCAGCGGCTCGGGATGGAGTTGTGGGTGGGAGGGCGCGGAGAGGTGCGGACCTCGCAGGAGCAGCTCTCGCCTTTGGGGTCATTCCGAGCGGATCGGAGGATGGGCAGCACCGCGCCGATAGGCGGCTGCCGGGCACCGGCT
>WBMW01003569.1:0-38234 GCA_013396635.1 Penelope pileata | reverse complement strand
TTTTTTTTTTTTCTCTTTTCTGAGTTACCGAACGTCATTTGCCTGTGTGCAGCGCTGCATGTTTGTCTGTGGGATGAGGCTGCTGGAACGAGGCCAGAGGTGAAGCAGGCTGACTTTGTTCCCTCGTCCCGGCACCGAGGGACCGTGGCATCGCCCCGCAGAGCTCCTCTGCCCGCTGTGGGTGCCATGGGCATGCAGGGCCCTGTGCCCATGGGCGTGCTGGGACCCTGTGCCCATTGCTGCGGGCACTGCCTGAGCACACACACATCCTTGGAGCCATGCAGGATTTTCTGTAAAACTCCAAAAGGTCCCACCCCTGTGCTCCTTCCCTGTGCTGGGCTGAGGGACTGTCAAAGTGTTTTCACTTCAGTAATCTACAGAGCAGGGTGAAGTGGAAAACCTGAATGATGCGCTCTAAGGAGGCACTGAGTGAGGAGTGGCCATGGGTTCTGCTCCCTCCCGATGCTCCAGGACCCCCCAGCAAGGCCGGGCTGCGGAGGGGCTCTGAGCCCTCTGACCTGAAGTGCTCCTCATTTCTCCTCTTTGGCTCCGGGAGGGCTGCTCAGTGTACTTCTCTGTTTGGGGACACAGGGCTGCTCAAAACCACGTGCCTGGAGCCATGGCCCCGAGCATCCCGAGGTGGATGGGGTTGGTCCATGCGCTGCTGAATGCGATGTCGTCACCGTGAGGTTCCCGATCCCCTCCAGGCAAGGCACGGGGCCTCCCTGCAGCCAGGGCGCTGTCTGTGATGAGGCAGAATTTCCATTTTTGCATGGATAAGGAATGTTCCAAGGGGTGATGATTTGGGGAGAGTGCATTCAGCCAAGGCCTCCCCAGGGGTTACCTTTGCATCCTTTCTTTCCCCACCCACACTTTCTGTCCGAGGGGCAGCTGGCAGCCAGTGCCCACCCGCAGCGTGCATGGGGCTCTGTCCCTGGTGCAGACCCATGGTGGGAGCACGTGGATGGGGTGTGGGTTGGAAAGGAGCCTCCTCCTCTGCTGGTGGCATTCAATGAGGAGCTGCGGTGCTCTGGACACACTGCGGGCACGAGGGCTGCCCGGCACCCCGAGTCCCCATCGCTTGGAGCATCCAGCGCTGCCTCAGGTGGGTGGGAAGAGGAGCAAACCCCCACCTTCCCCAGGCTGCTGCAGGCAGGACCGCTGCTCCTGGCTGCGGGTTTGAGGGCTGCGGGGGCAGTGAGGCAGCGCTGCTGCCAGCGTTTCCCACGCTGGGGTGGCAGCCCCTCACCTCCTTCCCCCAGGGCTGGATCCCAACCATGTTGTGTTGTTGGGGCTGCACAGAAGAACATTTTGGTGTCGGGCTGTGTCCGTGCAGCGGCTGCGAGGGACTGGGGACACTCATCTCGAGTGGTGCCATCTCCGAAAGGAGCTCTCACCCAGACTGCACCACCCGCTTCCATCAGCCATCTGATGCTCTCTTCTATGTCCCTTTTTTCAATCTGCACCTGAAGCCCTCTGTTTGTCCCCTTTCTCCTGGGGCATCAGTGCCAGCTGCCGATCTGCCCCGTGCCCCCTGGCTGGGGGGAGCTCTGCTGAGCCCCACTGCTGCCCGTTGGGGGGGATCTTGGCAATCTGCTTCATGGCAAGCTGCACGTTTTTCCCACTAAAAATCCAGGGAGAGCTTTCGCATTTGTTTCACAATAAGCAAACCATGGAAGGCAGCACGCAGCCCCGTAACACGGGGCTCAGCCTGCTCTCAGCTGCAGAATGCTAGCTGAGTTACTGCATGGAAGGATTTATGAGCTCTGGCATTGCGTGTGGATCCACAAAGTACAAGAAATTGGGGTTTTGTGCTCATCCTGAGCAAAGTCACTTGTGCAAGGTGTGCAACAGGGTCCCTGCGCTGAGCAGGGCCGGGGTGTGCGGGGAGCAAACCTGTGCGAATTCAGACCAAATTCAGAGCAAATTAACACCTCTCTTAGAAATCCAAATATACGTGCCTTGTTGCTTCTGGTGCTTTGGTTGTCCAGGCTCGGTTAGCACCATGCCAGGTTTCCATTTGGGGCAATGATTGATGGGGAGGAGGAGGGCTCAGCCTGGGAATGCCCAATCCTTGCGGAGAGCACTGCTGTGACACGGGGGATGCCCGGGGTCCTCGGGGAACTCCTGCAGCTGCGGAGGGGGGATGCTCACCGTGGTGCTGAGGGGGGATGCTCACCGTGGTGCTAACGGGGGATGCTCACCGTGGTGCTGAGGGGGCAGCGTGCCGGGGGAGCCGATAACCCCGCAGCTCTCCTGCAGGGATCGACAGCACCGCCGAGCCCCATCCTGCGAACGGGGCTGTGGTGCTCTGCATCTTCAAGTGCACCCTGAGCGCTGCCTTTTCAGCTGATTAATGGACAAAAAGTATTTTGCCGATGCACCGTCATCAATTATGGATAATTCAAGTCCACTGGTCACGAGATGGGTATTAATCTGCAACCGGCGCTCTCTTCTTCTTTTAAGAACCCTTCAGAAATGGGATCCAAGCTGCTGGTACGAGCCTGGGCTGATGCAATGAGTACATTGCTGCAGAACGTTCTGTTTTGTTTTGATTTTTACTGTAAATTGTAACTTGCAGCGATAAACACGGTCCCTTTTTCGCCGTTCCAGAACTGCTGTGCCATTCTGGAAGATAAAATATATTTTCCTTTTTAGTTTCTGAGCCAGCTCTGTTTTGATGTCACATAAATCTTTCTTTGGAGGATTTTGGATGGGGAACAAAGTCTAGCAAACTTTTAATTTGGGGCCTGTATCGTTCCCATTTGGCAAGCAGCTCTGCTGATTTGCAAGTGTGGATTTTAGGTCCCAAATGTGGGCATGGGCTCCCCCCGAGCAGTGTTGAAGCCACTTGGTGGGAGCAGCCTTCTCCAGAGCCACCTTTGCTGGTTTGCAGCTGTTCAAAGCTCCATTCTGCCCTGGGCTCTGAGTCTGGGATTTGGAGCTGGGTGATGAGCATCCGCCCATTGGCAGCAATTGGTGTTGTCTGTGTGCAGAGGGAGGGCTTTAATGTGGTTCGTTTGGGAATACTGGAGATACTCCGGAGACTGCTCTGGCTGGTGCACCTCTGCACGTTGGTGAGGCTTAGCTGAGATGGGCACTGTTAAGGGCCTGATCCAGGACAGTCCCTGTAGCACAGAAGGCATCAGGAGACCAAAAATTCCGATCAGAATCTCACTAGTTTCTTTGATCTATGATGCTTCAGATCAATCCTAGTCATTCTCCTTTAATTCAGTGGCCCCAAACCTGTGCGTGTCACGTGTCTGTCACCGTGGTGTAAAGCCCGGGGCAGCCCCGGGCTGGCTCTGGGGCTGGGAGCCTGCAGGGCTGCCAGGAGGATGGGTGCCAGGGGTGCTCAGCATCGTGGCACTTCTGCAGCATTTCGAGAGAATCCTGCTTGTGCTCTGCCTCCGTGTCACACCTCCCTGCCGCTCCGTGCAGGGCTGCAGGATGCACTCTCGGTGCAGAATTCCCCGTTACCTTTGTGCTCATCCTACTCGTTTGTTTCTTATTTTTTGACAGAATGAGCTCTAAATGCTTTTACCATAAGTCAGGTTATATCTTTCAGTGTAAATGAAGCACATAATTGTGTTTTCCTAGCAGCTCTACATTAAAAATAAGTTATTGCACTGCTAATGTGTTTTCCTTGACAATTTCCCATCCGGAGAGCGCGATGCTTCTGTGTGAAGCTGTCGTGTACCACGTTCCCAATATCTCCTTTATCTTTTATTCTGCATCCCTAAAGATGGGGTGAAGTGTTGGTGTGGCTCCAGCCTTGGTACCACTGGCTCCTACCTGGGGGTCTGAGCTCTGATGTTCCACCTTTGTGATTTTCTATACGCATTTTTGTAGAATTCAAGCTCCTATCTGGGGTTTGGGGGAAGTCTCCCAACAAAACTTACTGAAAGAAGCACTAATATATTAAAAAAAAAAAAAAAAATGATTGAGAACAGTGCAGAATCACTTGGCTTTGCACTCATATGGCCAGGTTTAAATATTTTAATCACCCACATCCCTCTCCCCCCCAGTTCTTTCTATTGTTTCCTGGTTTTGTTCTGATGGATGCCATTTCTTCTGTGAGAAATGGCATTGGCTCGGTGTTGCCTGCAGGCAGAATCTTTGCATTATGCTATGGAATCTTTGCATTATGCCACACTCTGCTGCCATAATCTTGTGCACAGACTGCGCGGCCTCCACAGATGGAATCAAATCTCCTGATGACAGCGCGGTGTCAGCACGGCTCTGGGGCTGTCCGTTAGCAAAGGGTTAAGCTGGGGCTCTCTGCCTGCAATTGCTATTCTGGAAAAGGTGCTTTGAGAGCAGGGCGTGCTGAGGGCTGCAGGCAGCATCTGCAGAACCTCCTGGAGGAAACGGGGTGAGCCCGGCTCTGAGCAGCCTCTTGACCCCTAATGATAGCGTGGTCACCGGGGGCTGTAAAAGGGAGATTCATCTCTATGCACATATGTGTATTTTCCTGTTGGACACCTGGCCCCTTGCTCTCATGGTGGGATTTTCTGCATTTCCAAGGAGGCAGAGGGGGGTGTTGGGTGGGACCCCATCCCCACGCGGGGCGAGCAGTGCTGTTAGGGGCAGGCAGCCCCATGTGCTCCTCGCACAGCCCCCGGTGGGTCAGAGTGTCCATTCCCATCTGGATGCACCCCGAGGCTCCATCCCCTTTCTTCCTGGCTGTCTGCAGGTGCTCTGCCCCTGCTCTCCCTTTCCAGGAGACCTGGGTCCATGGAGAGGGGCATGCAGAGCCCCAGGCTCCCCCAAAGGCTCCTTTCTTCCCAAGCCGTGGATTCTGCTTTTCTGCCCACAGAGGGTTTCACTGATGGGCGTACCCAATGGTTCCTTCCCTGATCTTCTCCTGCCCCTCCCTGGGAAGGTGCTGGTGCTGTTCAGACCATGAGGAGCTGCTGAACCCTTGGAAGCCATTGCAGGAGGAGGATGCTGGAGGGGAGGAGATGTGGTGATGGGCAGCTTGGCTTCATGGTTGCGGGCACTGCAGCCCTGGGAGGGCTCCTCTGAGCTGAAATCAGAGACTTCTTGTTTCATGGTTTACAGTTACCCTAAAACAAAGGTAACCTTGTCAGTAACAAACCAGTCGAGATGCGTTCCGTGTCTCCCATCTTTCGTTGGTGCTCGGGGCAGTCTGTTTCGATGGGGTGAGTGTGGCAGTCCCACGGGAGATGTGTGTTAGGAGCTCCCAGAACAGAGTTTCTCATCCCTGGTGTCAGAAGTGGGGCTGAGTGCACCCACAGTCCCGAGAGAAACAGAGAGAAATGGGACAGCACAGGGATGACTCCAGGAAAACTGTCGAGCCAGGGTGTCCAACCATCTGGCTTGCCTGGGGCCCAATGGTGTCCAACAGTTTGCTGCATCAAGCAAAGAGGAATTGTCTTGGGCTGCATATAATATACAATATAATTCATGTATATAACTAACAAAACTTATTTTTTTTTATATTTTTAATAAAGCATAGAAAAGATCAACAAAAACATAGAACTAGTGGGATATTTGACCTTGTTTTTATGAAACTGCATCCATCTGGTTGGATGGAAGTGGCTGCAGTTCTCAGTGAGCTCTGAAGATGCTCTGAAGAGATTTTTGAGGAAATTTTACTCTTCCTGTGCTTCATCCTTGACAACAGTTGTGATTGTGATGCAAGGGATCTGTTTCTCTGGTAAGACAGTCTTATAAAAGTCTAGTAAAGAGACAGGATCACATTTTTCTTTGAGGTGAGTATCTGATTGCAGCTCTATCCATTCCATTTGAAAATTTGCAGGTAATGTATTTTTGTCAACTGAAAATGGAGTCACAAATATACAGAAAAATTGATGTTTTTTTGGAAATTTCCTTTATCCAAGCAGAAAGCAGGGCTGCATGTTGTTCGCTGCTCACAGGACGGTGTTCAGCCAATGCACAACGTGCCCCCAGCTCTTTGCCATACCGTCAGTGAGCCCCGCACTGTGCCCTCCCCGTGCCCCGGTCCCAGCCCGGTGCCATCGCACCCCGATCTGTGGGTGCTGTGAGCCATGGGTGCACACCCGGGGCTGGGCAGAGCCGCTCAGCGGGGCAGGGGGAGGCCGCAGTGCGGCTGTGCTGGGTTGGACGTGGCTGATGTAGAGGAGGTTTTGTATGGATGCACTTAAGCTGGGACAGACCGAGCCAATCCAGTTATGTGGTGGGTGCAGAAAGCTGTTGGATGTTGTCTGAAGAAGAAAAAGCAGAAACGTGAAGCAGAGAATCCAGCACAGGGAAATGTCTGCGCTCCTGCTGGCATCCTGCTCTGTTGGCCAGCACTAAACCCAGGCAGGAGACTTTCCCCCAAGGCGTTATCTTGTCTCCAAATAGCATTCAAAGGAGAAGAAGAATGTGCTGTTAAAAATACCCAACTTTGGGAAGGGCTGCCCCGCTGATAAGCGCTGTTGCTGGAAGCTCAGACGGCCCTTGGCTGCAGGAGGAAGCCTCCCAGCGGGGCAGGGCTGCAGCCAGACAGTGAGGTCAGCGGCCTGCGGGCCTTGTGTCCCGGCCACAGCCTCCGCTACCCCAGACGGATGCTGGCGACGCGGTGGTTTTCGACCTGATAAATCTGTTGGGGCTGAGAGCAACGTTTAGGAGACGCCAAGCAACCCAGAGTCATGTTTTTGTTATGAAGTGGTAAGGCTTTTTTCTGTTTTCCCTTCAGATAAAAAGGCTGCCCAGAAGGCTGCAGGTCCCGGAGTGAGCTGGGGACTGTGTGCGGCCTTCATTAATTGACAGCCTGCGTTTCTGTGTCAAGGTGGCAAATTAATTGTGGGTGGAACAGACGGAGTTCTGCCATGGCCGTGCCAAGCTGCACGCCTGGATATTGAACTCTTTGACTGAAGCCAGACCAACATGTAGGGGTTTTTGAACAGAATTTTAAGTAATTTTTTCCACTCTTGGGCTTTGGAGAGGGGAAAAATATTATCAAATTTATTTTTTTTTAGCTTCTGTTTGGAAACTTGCAGCCATTTAAGTTCAGTGGTCAGCACGTAGTGGCCTTCTGGGGGCAGAGGTCGAACCCTGGTAAGGATAACCATGTGCAACCTCACCTGTGGAAGTGGAGTACTGAATTTATGTGAGAGCACAAAAGAAACAAGTATGTGTTTAAAATTGTAGACTGCAGGTTGGAAGGCACCTCTGGAAGTGTAGTTAGGGCATTAGAAATGGCATCTGGCCACGTCCAGTGGGACTGAGAGCCCCTTTCCGCTCTGGTGTTGGTCGGACACGGGCTGCTTTCCTGAACTCACTGTCAAAACGAGATCCCTGCAGAGCTGGCAAATCCAAGTTTATCACGGAAATGTTTCTGATTTGCTGTCCTCCACGAGTTGCGTGTGAAGCCACAGATTCAGTTCCTATTTGCTGCAGAGCACTGCTCGAAGTCGGTTATCTGGGAGCCGTGGGTTTCGACATCCTCGTGTCTCGTGGAGTTGTTTACAGCGTTGTGAAGCACAACGGGAGCTTCTTGTTTGCCTCCAAAGCTGGAAACCGTGGGCAGCATTTTGGGAATGCCAAAACCTTGCTCGGAGGCCGGAAGAGCAAGCTCCTGGATCTTGGGCTTTGTGTCGTTGTCATCGTGCCACGAGCGTGGAGACGATGCCAGCTTGGAAAGGATCCCCTGCTTGGCAGCCTGCTTTCGAGACCTGTGCTGCCTCCACCCAGCCCATCTGCAGCAGGGGGGCTGCGGGACGAGGGCTGTGGATCTGCTGCACCTTGCCCCATCACCCCGCCGGAGTGCCACAGGGCCAGATGCCCTCGGAGGCTGTGACACAGGGCTGGGGCTGACCCTGTCCTCTGGGTGTGTGCATCACAGCTCCTGGTGGCAGGGTGGCACGGGCAGGTCACCTCAACTGCTGGCCACTGCTTTGGCCACACTGGAGCCACTGGGGAGACCCGGCTTCCTTCGGGCCTTGTGCTTGTCTGGCATCAAACCCAAGGCCAGCTGGCAATAATTTAGTGCCACCCATGCTGAAGTGGCTTAAAAATCCCGACGTGAACTCGTGGGGCTGCTCAGCCACCGCGCTGAGTGCCCTGGGTCACTGCTGAGCCCTGCAATGACAGCATCCATGGGGCTGTGGCAGCTCGGCAGGAGCTGCTCAGACCTTGCTGCTCAGGGCCCTGCATGAGCTCCTGTTCCCTTGGCTGTGTTTAAGTGCCATAGGGGTGGCCACCCTGCCTTAAGAAGCAGAGAGCTTAGCCCGAGGGGGCGGGAGGGCGGTGAGAAAGGGAAAGCTTAACTCCCTCTGCTGCAAATTCCCTTTACGGAGGATTCCCCTCTCCCTCCCTGCTGGCCAAGTGTTGCTTCTGTTGCATTTGTCATTTTTTTCTTTCGCCTGGGGGCTGCTGCGGGAGGTGTCTCAATGCTCCGCCGGCTGTTCCTGGTGCCTCCTTTCCGTTGCTAATCCCAATTGTTTCTGCCAAAAATCGCTCGGCGGTGTTATGTAAACCTAGAATCACAAGCTATCGCTCCGATCCCGGGGCTCCCAAACGTGCCGCATGGGATTGGCACCGTGGGGCACAGCGTGCTGTGGGTCGCAGCCACCAGCCATGCTACCCGCAGCCATCTGAGCCAGCATCGCCTCGACGCTGAGATCTGTGGTGGGAGGCTGCAGGCACCCTGCGAGCCCCTCAGGGCTGGGATTTGAGCTGTTTGCGGAGCGTGGTACCTGCACATCAAAGCTCGTTCTTGGCACCAGGGTCTGTGTTTGTGCTGTGGGCTTGGTGCAGCGTTGGCGGGTGCTGCGTGCGTGGTTGCTCGTGGATCTTTGCATCTCCACCCCGCTGCTGCCCACGGGGTTGCTGTGCTCACTGCCAATGAGCCTGAGCTCCTGAGCGTCTTCGTGGGGATGGAGTCCCTGCAGGGCTGGATGGGGAACTCTTCTCCTGTGCCAAATTGCATGGGACCTCCTTGGGAGCACTGTTGTTTACCTGGAAAATGATGCTAGCAAAGACCTTAATGAATTTCTAAGTGCTTCTTAATGTGATTTGGCAGCCAGATTGGAGGGAGGGAGGGAACCATCATTGCTGTGTGCCCGGCCCCCTCCCCACATACTCCACTGTTTGTGAGAGATTAGAGGGAGATTAAATCCTGCAGAACTGGCAGGTGACGCTGATGGATGTTTGGAGGGGATTAGGCTAAATCCGTTCCTCCTCTTGATTTAGCTCAAGATCTGAATTCATTGATAAGATTTGCCCAGGTTACATCTCGGAGACCTCCTCTGAGCTGGTGGCTCTGCAGAGGTGTAAGTGAAGGCAGAACTTGTTTCTGGAGCAGGAAGGCTAATGAATTAACCTTTGTAAGGCTGATGGATGCTTAAGACAGCTCTTGCTTAAGATAGCTGTTGCAGTGGCATCAGCACTGCCATGGAATTAAATGGCACTGGGGCTGGCTCCTGGGCTGGGGGCTGCTGCCCACATCCCGCTGTGGTGTGAGCACGGGACATGCAGCAGCGATGGACAGGGTGCTGTGCTCATGGGCCACTCCAGCTTCAGCCCCAAACACCGTCTCTGAAAGCAGAGATGAAGTGGAATGGGTGCAGCTATGCACTGGGGTTGAACATCTAGATCCGGACCGTGCTGCGTTGGTGTCTGGGCTGGTTGGTGGCTTTCTGGTTGGTTTTCCTTCTGTGCTGGCATTGCAGCAGGGCTGGGACTCAAGGGGCTGTTCTTGGCAGCCCACGGCAGCTGCGGAACCTTCTAGAATGTCTGCATGCATCCTGCAGCATGCCCACAGGGATGGTGCATCGCCAGATACCCGGGTATTTGCTGGGCAGTGCCCCAGCATCAACGCCTGGCTTTGGGGAGCGTTGAGCCCCACAGTGACATGGTTTGGAAAGGACCATGGCTGTGGTACTGCTGGGGCTGTGGGACAGAGCCCAGCTCTGCAGAGCTCCTGAGGATGCCTCCAGCACCAGGCAGCAGCTCAGAGCAGCGGTCCTGGTGCAGGGAAATATCGTGAGAGCTGTCATTGCTGCATCCCCGCAGTGTGCGTGGTCCGATGGAGCTCCCGAGGAGCAGAGGAGCTGCTGGGAGCACAGGGGTGCTGCTCTGGGGCCTCTGCCAAAGCAGAGCCTTATGAGCTGGGGCAGTGCTCAGCAGGGTCCTTGCTGCTGGCAATCAGCGCTGCCCCATGGCATCTGCAGGATCAAAAAAGCATCATGCAATGCAGCTTTGGTACTTTGGGCTTTTTGGAGAGAAGAGCACACCTTGGAGCCCTGGGGCTGCTCACACAGGGGTGCAGTGCCCTGACCATGTTGGGGTGCCATGCTGCCTGCAGCCCTGTGCCCTGGGGTGCGTTACAAGGGGAGAGGGCCTGCAGGCAGCAGGGCTCACCATGCTGCTCCTCAGATCTGACGTTTTAAAGTCACCTGGATGCATGTCAAGTGACATACAAACCTGGCGCAAAGAGGCCAAATATATTCATGCAGAGCCTGTCTTGGCAGCATGGGGAACCTCACAGGGTGGTGGACCCAACGTATGAATTCGTGGCAGCCACTCAGGAAATTTGTGGTACCTCTGGACGTGCAAGAGCTGTGGGTTGTGTGCTTGATGTCTGCTCCTTCAGAGGCTGCTAAGGGAGCCCTGTGCTCTGCAAGGCAGTGACTTGTGTTTGTCATCGAGGAGGGGCTGTTAGTGCCAGGTGCTCTCATCCTGAGGGCCCCCTGAAGTTCCAGGCTCTGTATGGTAGGGGTGAGGGTGAGGATGGTCCGAACAAGTATCGTGGTGCAGAGGATGCAAGGAACAGTCTTGCTCTGTGTGGAGCAATTCTCCGTGTGGAGTCGCTTTGGATTTCTAGGGTGACAGCCTCACTCATCCCCTCCAGGCTGCTAGAGGTGCCGGTGGGATGGGAGCCCAGCAGTACATCACAGAGAGCTGAGAGTGCTTGAAGAGCACGATGCTCGGGAATGATTTAGAAATAATGCCACTGAAATGATGCTTTTCTAGAAAGTAGGGAGAAAGAGAGCTTGAAATTAAATATACATTAACCAGAACCACCTTAACTTCATTAAGCAAGGGGGTTGTGAGGGCAGTGTTCTGCAGCTTCTTCATCATGGTGCTGCACAGGCCGGTGGTTGCCAGTGAGTACGTCTCCGTGCAGAGCAAAAGGGAAAGTTAAATTCCCCATATGGTGGAGGAGAATATTCTATTTCTTTTTTCTTTACGCTCCCCTCCTCCCTGCAGTCCCCTCGGTGAGGAGCAGCACCTGGCCCCAGCCAAGTGGCGAAGGATTTACATCGTGTTGGCATCGCTGGGACCAGGGGGCCTGGGGTCAGCCTGGCCCCTTGGGAGATGGAGGAGCACCAAATCCTGCATGCCTTTAGGGGTTCTCTTCTTTGTTTTTCTCTTTTTTTTTTCTTTATCTCTCTTTTTTTACTCTTTTTTTTTTAAATTTCTTCTCTTTTTTCTTTTCTTTTTTCTCTTTTTTCTCTTTTTTTTGTTTTTTCTTTTCCTTTTTTTTCCTTCTCTCTTTTCTCTTTTCTTTTTCTCTCAATTCTTTTTTCTCTTCCTCTCCTTTTTCCTTTTTTCCTCTTTTTTCCCCTTTATTCCTTTTTTCCTCTTTTCTCTCCTTTTCTCTTTTCTCTCATTTTTGTTTTTCTCCCTTTTCTCCCTTTTTTCCCTTTTTTCCCTTTCTTCTCTTTTGTCCTCTTTTTTCCTCTTTTTTCCTTTTTTCCTCTCCTTTTTTCCCCTTTTTTCTCCTTTTTCCTCTTCTTTCCTCTTCTTTCCTCTTCTTTCCTCTTCTTTCCTCTTCTTTCCTCTTCTTTCCTCTTCTTTCCTCTTCTTTCCTCTTCTTTCCTCTTCTTTCCTCTTCTTTCCTCTTCTTTCCTCTTCTTTCCTCTTCTTTCCTCTTCTTTCCTCTTCTTTCCTCTTCTTTCCTCTTCTTTCCTCTTCTTTCCTCTTCTTTCCTCTTCTTTCCTCTTCTTTTTTCTCCTTTTCTCCTTTTATTTTCTTTATCCCTCTTCCTCCTTTTTCCTAACTGTGACACCGCACGGTGGGATGCAGGAGGGCTCTCTCTGCTGAGGCCGTGTGTCCGTCATTGCCCCACCAGCTCCCGGCGCTGCGAGGTGGCTGCAGGCCCCGCGTGCAGCACAGCCCCGAGCTCAGGAGGCTCCGTGCAGCCACGTCCAAGGCAGAGCTCGCTGCAAGAGCTGCAGATGCACGAGCAGCGAGCTTGGAAAACTTGGCCCCCGTTGGTTTTCCAGCAGTATCCGATGATGTAATAGAGCAAATATTAGGAGCGCAACATCTGGTAGCACTGCTGTCTCCATGCTCCTTGCAAACAATTTTTCAGACCTGTGTAAACGTTCCGTTTAGTAACAGTGCTGTGGTAAGAGGCTCGTGCAGCCAGGGCCACCTGCTCGCTGCTTTCCTTTACCATACAGCAGCAAGGACATTTTTAGTTCGGTTTTGTTTTCAATGCAATGAGTAACGCTTTAGAGGCAACTAAAGCCTTAAAAAGAGAAGTCGAGCTCTCTTTGTGCAAAGGTGCCGGCGTTCTATTCTAAGCATCACCTTGCAGTTAGTTCATTATCTCAGAACAGTAAAACAGATGGGGATGACCTGGATGTCCTGGAGGAGGGACCGATTCCTGACTGGGGTCAGGAGGGTTTCTGTGGGGCAGCACTGGGCGTGCAGTGCTGGGCTTCCTCTGCTGTGTGTGGCAATGCCTCTTTGCAGCACCCTCCTGTCTGAATGTGAAACGGAGCTTTGTGGGGGATGCTGTGCAGCCGTGACCTTATGTGGTTGGGGATCGAGTGCTGGTGAGCTCCCTGCCCCCGTGGCTGGGAGGTGCCAGTGGGATGCAAACCTCCCAGCTGCTCTGCAGTGCATGGAGGGCCCCAGCTCTGCAGGAGCAGAGGGAGCTCTGCTGGTTCGCTCATGGCCAGTGCTGGTGTAGGGCTTTGTTTGAATGTGGGTGACTGCAGAAATTGAGGCTGGACCACTGCCTCTGCGTGTGGTCCAGCAGAGGTTTGTCCGGGATGGGTTCCACTAGGCACTGAGCAAGCACTGGATGAAGGTCGGTCCCTAAGGAAATCCTGGGTTGGAGCTGGGTGATCTTTAAGGTTCCTTCCAACCCAAACCATTCTATAATCCTATGAAATGTAAGCGAGGAAGTGTGGGTTCAGCCCATCGTTAGCTCCCAGAGGGCTCTGGGGATGGGGATGCCATCAGCATCCTGCAGCTGCCTTACCCACAGCCTGGTGCAGCCCTGCGTGGTTCACATCAGACCACTGCCTCCCAGCAGCACTGACTTCAGGAGAGGCCTCAAAAGCACGGAGCTCATGAATCCTACTCCTTCCTCCCTGTAACCCCATGCCTGATGAAATTTTCGTGTCCTTCCTTCTTCTTTCTCTGTCTCTGTGCAATGTCCTGCCTTCGCCTCCAGAAGAGCAGCCAATGCTGCTCTGAGCCCAGCTGCAGCTCCAGGCCTGTGAGGGGTTTTCTCTTTAGCACGTTAGTTCTGTTCTTTTCCTTTGAAAAACTGGGAAGAAAAAATGGTGGAAGAGAGTTCGTCCACTTCCACACTCCTATTCTTGGGGCAATGACAGGAGGGTGAATGGGAAGGTGCTGCTGGAGCGATAACTGCTGCCTGCGTGGGCTTTGCTGAGTGATGTACGAAGCTCAGAGCGGGACCATGACCCATGCTGGCAGCCCCCAGCATGTAGGGGTCCCTGCATCCACCTGGGGATAGAGGCGTGGAGGAGAGGAAGGGCTTGAAGCTAGTGCAGGCTGGCCAACAAGCACGTCAGCACAAAGACAGGCAGGTTTCTCTGTTGCACTGTGCTCTTTTCATGCAAAGGATTGCAAAAATCACCAGCTCTGGAGATGTGCAGAGACCCCACCCTTCTGCCCTGGCTGTACCAGAGGGGAATTTCTGCCTGGCTCAGAGCTGGTGCCCAGGCCCCATCCCTGGAGCATCCCTCGGTGGCACAGAGCCCTCTCTGATAGCTGGGGACTTCTGTTTGCATCACCAGCACATGGGCCTTAGGCACCAACAGTACGTGTGAACCAGAAAAGAAGGCAGTTCCAGTCTTCCTGAACTCGTTAGATGTGATGTGAACAGATTTCATTTGAAAAAGAAAACCTTTAAAAGCGAAGCTCAAGAGATGGGTGCTGTTAGGGGATCACTGCTCATGCTCAGCTTTGCATGCTGAAGCTCCTGCTCGTGGGGTAACACAGCCCTGGCAGTGCTGACAGGGGTGTCAGGACCCCATTCCTGCTCAGGAGGGGTCAGGGGTGCCAGCACAGACCTGAGCACCCTGAACTGGGCTATGGCTTTGGCGATGGGGTACGTCTGCTCCCAGTGCTGCTTGAACAGGCTCTGGTTCGACCTCTTTGTGTCTCCCACCACCCAGCTCTGATGATGATGGATGCTTCTCTCCACCAAGTCATTCTGGTGGTGAATTAAATCTTTTTTTCCTCCCCCCCAATATTCAGTGTTCTGAGCTAAATTAGAATAGAAACCTTTTCAAACCATTCCTTTAATAAGGCATTTGGTTAATAGACGATGCCTAGCTCACAAAGCTTGCAAGAATCTGACACAGGGTATCATAATATTGTGATATTTAACAGCAAAACCTACTGCATTATCAACTTACCTCTATAGCATGGAGGAGGCAGCAGCTGAGGCATAAAAAACTAATGCTTCAGTATGACAGAGCTAAAATTGAACTTGGCAATTACCGCGTGCATGATTCACAGCATTGTGAAGTGAAGCTACTATATAAATCAGCTCCAGTAATCATAGGGTTTAAAATTAGTCAGTCACTATTAACTCTGCCAGTGTTAGCATATGCTGAAGAATTATAAAAGTGAAAGGTATGGAATATCTGAAGTACAGGTTTAAAGTAAACCACTTGAACAAGCTCCCAGTGGGAGGATTTGAAGTTCACGCAGAAGTGAGGTTTTGGGTACTCTGACAAAGGTTTGTGGAACACATTTAATTGCACATTGCAGCCTAATCTTTTGAATGCTTAACATCCTTTAGAAAGCACCTTTTCATGTTCCCAAGACTTTCACAGTTCACAGAGGGTAAAGTGATGATTGAATTTAATTTTTTCTCCCTTACAGATTTTTTTTTTTTCCAGAGCAGCACTATTCAAATACTTTGCAGAGCTCTTCAATGCCAGGCATAGAAAAAAAAAAGGAAACAGCAGGATAATGTTTTAAAATCATTATGGGGAAGTGAAAGGCTGCTCGAGCACAGCACAGAAATTAGCAAGCGCTATGATTGCTAGATTTTTATTCAGTGCAAAATTCATGGAATTGGCTGCTATGAAAAAGAAATAGAGGAATTGAGTTATTTTATAGGACTTTAAATTATAGAGGATGCACAAATATCCTATAGGGGGTACAGAGCTGCCAGCGTTTGTGTGTGAGCAGCACCTGGGAGCAGCTGTGCTGCGCGTGATGCTTGCTTTGTTGTCCGGCCCTGTCGCCCCGCTCTCTGGTTCACGGTGATGGCTTTAGCTTAATTTTTGAAGTGACGCTGTTTCGGTCCTGGTGACGCACGGCTTTGATGAGCACACGGCTCTGCACCTCCGAGAGCTTTCGAAGAAGGGTGAGGACGCGCTGCTGACTCGCGGCACAGCTCGTGCTGGGTGGCTGCCCTGCCAGCAGCCGTGTGCTCCCACCTCTCAGTGTCTGCTGTCCGTGAGGAACCGTGGATGAGTTGTGTGCTGTGTCAGCGATGGAGGAGGAGATGGGTGCAGGGCCAGCAGCCTGGGCCGGGCTGCTTGAGCTGCTTCCCATAGGGTGCTCACACGTGGCTTCAGCCCAGGATCTCTCCCTCCCTGTAGCTCAGCTCAGGCCCTTTGCTCTGTGCCTTCCTTGTGCTGGCAGCCCCTGCTCTCCATACTGATGAAAGATAGTCTCTGTCTCTTCCTTTTCCACATCCAATCTTCAAATTCTAGCACAAACCCATTTGTTTCTTCCTCCTCACTTGCCTCCCTCCCTGTCCGTAGCCCTGGTTTGGTTGCAGCCATGTTTGGTTCCATCACAACTTGGGTCTTCTATCCCGCTCCAGTGAAGTGGAAACGTGGCAGCAAATCTCTGCTTTATTCTTTCTTTACTTTTAGTCCCCCCATGTGTCCTAATTACTTAGTGCAATGGGCTCAGGCTGGGGGTCTCAGGATGCTCATGCTCTGGCAGGGAGGACTGGATGAGATTCGTTTTTCCCTCTTTCTTGTTTTTTTTCTCCTCTCTTTTTAATGGGGAACAGGAGTGGCGTGCAGCAAGGCTGCCCTGTGCTCCTGGTAAGCATGCAGGCAGAAAAACGCTTCATCCATCCCTGTGTGGTGGGGACAGAGGAGGCAGCAGCGAGGGCTGGATGGGTGCTGCTCCAAGCACTGTCTGTCCCTGCCATGAGGACTGAAGGCTGTTAAGGTCACTGTGCACACTGAGCCCATTTGCCATCCTACTGGGACTTTGTGTTTTGGAAATGGGCTCTGGTATTTGTCTCACCAGCAGCAAGGCGTTACCTTATCAGCCAGAGATAAACCTTGCTGCGTTCAGGGAAAGGATTTTGAAATATATAATTTTCAATTGGTTGATACAGGGTAAATTGCCCCCATTCTTTCTGCCAATAGCTTTAAGATTCAAGAAGAATTTATCAGTACATTTAACACTTCCATTGAAACTCTGTTTCTGAGGTTATGGAAATGAGCTACAAATGAAAGTCACAGCTCAAGAAGCAGGAAACATGCCTGTAAGCGAGGAAAAAGCTGTCACTGGTATTGTGAAGAAAGAGAGGTATAAATAGGGCATTGGGTTAGAAAGCAGGAAATCTGCGTGCTGTGGGTTTTACTTGGAATTTCTTCTGGTGACCCCAGATAAGATTGTTAACCCTTGTCTCTGCAGACAGCTGTACGTGCTCACTTAGGGGCTCTGTTCCTGGCTTTCGGGATTGTCTGCGTGAGCTGTTTGAAAGAGTAGCCGCTCCATTAATCATGGGTGTGTGGTTTTCACGCTTAGAAAGGATCTCTCCACCAAAAAGACTGAATTTCTCAATATTTCCTGTAGAGTACAACTAATTCTTATCCTCTCGCTGCATGTGAAGGGTCTGCTCCTACGAGCAGGGGGACAGGCATCACGTATGTGCTGTCAATTGCTATGTCAGATGGACTTCCTTCAATCAGAGACAACAATTTCATGTTTGGTTGTATTTTTGTAGCAATGATAAAATAAATAGCGTTCACCAAGAGGGACTTTTTCTTATCCTCATGGTGGACCTAAGAAGACCCTTCCATGTGAGCCAGTGCCGTGGGTGCCAGTGCCTGGTGTTCCTGCCCCACTGAAATGGCTCCAGGCAGTGTCCTGGGAGATTTAAAAATCCAGCTTCCAGAAAAGGGCATGTCTCTTCCTAAACCACCCCCTGGTCTTTCAGCCTGCTATCAGCACTGCTGAGTGTGTAGGATATCAACTAAACATGGTCTGGTATTTGTCATGCTCTTCTGTAACTGTTCAGAATGGGTACTTTTTTTCATGGTGTGCGCTGGATATGAAGACAGGCTGGGGGGAAATGATCGGGGGGGGATGGCAGCAATGGGAAAGCCAAAAGTAGAGACTGTAACCAGCAGGCGAGGTGCTGTGCAGCCTCCCCCCAGGACAGGACATGCGAGATGTGATGACCTCCCTGGTCGGAGCTGTGAGCACTGGAGCATCCCCACCATCTGACACTTGGCATTGTGTGGTGATGCCCTGTGGCTGGGGGCACCCCACCAGCCAGCTGGGGATGTGGCCATGGAGAAGAGCCATCCCATGGTGGTATATGATGGCTTAAAAACACCACTGAGACAGAAGCAATGCTGTGAGAAGTGGGTCTGGCCTCTCTGACACTGATGCTTTTGGTGTAAGTCATGGGGTCATGTGGGTCGTTAATAAAATGACAAGTGAGTATGATAGTTCTGTTACAAGTCATAAATTTGGCCTTCAGAGTTATTTCAGGCTTGTACCGTCTAAAATTGTCCTCACAGCCTGAAATCACATCTCAAATAGAAATAATAACCTCCAGTCTCTCCGGTCCCAGTGTGCTCTGTAATAAACAAATGGTACTTTCCCAGAGGTGTCATCCCAGCCACTTTCTAGGAGTGCTGGACATGCAGGGATTGGGATGCTTCCTGCACAGCTCAGACTCCATAAAAGTCGGCCTTAGTAATTTTTTGAGTACTGCCTACCCAGGCAGGGGGCATTGATCAGCTCTTGCTCTGAGTCTTTCAGAGGAAAGCATGAATGATTGCCCACGTTTCTTCTTTGATGTCTCTTGTCTCCGTGTGCTGTATCTCGCTCTGAATCCTGGTGCTTTCAGTGGGAGGCTCCCAGTGCCAAACCTGCAAGTTTCACTGCCTGATGCAGGCAGTGACTTTTCTGCCTTTGACTAGTGCTTTCACCACTAAAGCTGAGCCTTTCTGGAGAAGATTTTGCATTGCTTGCAAGCCCCTTTGCAGAACTCATAACTGAAATCAGTGGGGACACAGCAGTTGCACCTCCCTCGTCAGCGAAAAAAAGCAGAATTTGTCTCGTCTCCCTCCAAAGCACACAAACATGTACTCTGTGGGCTGCGCTGCAGCGTGGCTCTTCTGCTCGTGCAGGTTGTTTTGTTTCCTGTGGTGTCTGTGTTGCTGCTGAGGCAGTTCCACGAACCTCCTGTTTCTCCCAGGGCTGTTTGCATGGCAGGTGTTTGCAGTGATAAAATATTGACGGGGAGGAGGAAGGAAGGCTTCGTGCTCTGTCTCTCTCTCTCTCTCACTCTCTCTCATTGTTTTTCAGGTGGGAGGTATAAAAAAGGCCACATTTTGATTTAAAAAGAATTGAGTTTAAAATGCAGATTGCAGGGAATTTCTAGAATTTGAACCTAACTGTGGGTTGGTACAGCTTTGGACAACTGTTAAATCCCTGCCTTTGCTGGGTACTGCCAGGCCTGCTGGGGTATGGGTGGAAGAGCAGAGCAGAAGATGCCGCGGGCTGTGAGATGCCTGGGACATGTGTTGGGCATGGGGCAGCACCTACATAGAATAACAGGTGTGTGCAGATGGCCTGGATGTCCCCAGAGCAGAGGGAATGTGACCATGTCTGTCACTGATGCTACAGGTCCTCAAATGCCCCCAAATACAGCACTGTTCCCTCTCTTGTCCTCGCTGATGTCATGGAGCTGTAAGAAAAGTGGTGAAGAAATGGTGAAGGGAGGCTTGAGGGGCTGGAGCAAGAAGCTACACTTCATTTCAGACTCGTTCTTTTCGGTCTTCATTTCAGACTCATGTTTCTTGTTTAATAAGGTGAGTTTGTACTCAGCAGAGACTATTTAGCACCAGCCCATAACCTGCAAGTCAGAGCAATTCTGCCCTCGGTGCTGCAGGTGGCCAGCTGGAAAGCCAGGGCCTCACCTCCCAATATTTCCCTTTTTCTTCTTGCAAAGCATGTTGGATGTTTTTTCTCTATTTCCCAAACAAGAACAAGCTCTGGTGCTTCTGGTCCAGCTGCTGTGTGAGTATTGAGCAGCATCAGCATGACCACGGTGAAATCAGGAGTGAAGGTGACAAAAGCCAATAAAGGGAAAGTGGGTTTGAAAGTCTCTCCTGGCAGGGAAGAGGGGACCTGGGTGCAATGAAAGCAAGGTTGAGTGTGGTCTGGGGAGAGCTATGGAAGCGAGTCACTGGGTTGCATTGGGAAGGCCTCCAGTGAGCCGGGTGAGGCCCAGGCTGCCCGCCCGCCACTAGGCCCGGGGCCTGGCCTGGCCCTTGGTGGTGCTGAGTAGTTGTGGTGGTTGTGTTGGTTTGCCTGGGGCATTTTTTTGTTTGATCGTTGTTGTTTTTTTATTTTATTTTTTAATTTTAATACTAAAACTACAAGAAAAAAACCTGTTTTTGTCTTAATTGAAACAAAAACAGGAGGTGAGTGCTCCAGAAATGACCCTGGGCACGAGCTTTAAGTGGCTGTGGTTTTGGTTTTTAGCTAGCTATTACTATCTGATGAACTGTTTCTCTTGGGTTTTCTTTTCCATTTTTTCATTCACTAATGTTCCTACGTGAAGGCAGACAATATTTCTGGCCTGTTTGTGGCTTGGCTGTCCCCAGCTCTCACCGTTAGTGTATCCACTCTCAGTGCTCGTACTGCCAGCAAGGATGCTAAAGGGCTCCAAAAGCCTTCCTGATACATGGGTTTGGGCTTCATTCTTGGTCATAATAACAAACACTTCTCCTTCATACTTTATTTCCCTCATTTCTCTTTACCTGTGCACTTGCTGTTCCTGATTATTGTTGCCTGTGGCTGGGACAAAGCAACAGGTGTTGGCAGAGCCCGTTCACCAGTGCTGTTTCAGCTGATTACAGTTGTAGGTTGTGTATGTTTTTATTTTGTGTCATTACCCAGATGTCATGGTTTCTGCTGTCAGGGTGATTTGATAGCATTTGATTTGATTATGACAGCATAATGGTTACTTCCAAAAGAAGGGCATGGAACTAATTGCCTTGACCAGCTACAGCAAATCCTCCAGCACAGGATTACATTAAACTTGAATGGTGTGACTGGCTGGCTAAGTTGGCATGTGGGCTTTGGGAGTAAATCCCAGGGCAGGAGAAGAGGAAAATCAAGATCTATAGTTGGATAATGGGAATTACGTGTTTCCTTCGATATTTGGCTGTTAAATTAGGGTAACAAGGTGATATCTTCACCTTTTGCCCCACCGCAAGCATAGATCTTGTTGAGAAAGGGCTTAGCAGTTTTTGCTGATTCATGCCTACAGGAAAGTGGGGAGGGGCTTTTTACAAGGATAGATAATGACAGAACAAGGGGTAATGGTTATAAACTGAAAGAGGGTAGATTTAGACTGGATATAAGGAAGAAATTCTTCACTGTGAGGGTGGTGAGACACTGGAACAGGTTGCCCAGAGAAGTCGTTGATGCCCCCTCCCTGGAAGTATTCAAAGCCAGGCTGGATGGGGCTTTGGGCAGCCTGGTCTAGTGGGAGGTGTCCTTGCCCATGGCAGGGGGGTTGGAACAAGATGATCTCTAAGGTCCCTTCCAACCTGAACCATTCTATGATTCTATGATTCTATGACAGCAGCGTTCTGGCTGGGGCTGCCCTTACAAGAAGACTTGAGTCTGGACAGCCTTGCACAGTCCTTAAGTGGCAGCACCAAGCTGCCAGAGTCATGAGACAGATTAAAACTGTGTAAATCTTTGATTCCAGCATTGCCAACAAGTGAAGGAGAAATGACTCTTGGCTTAACACTTCTGACACTTGCTTGTGGTTTTTGCCCTGGCCTTGTTCTGGTGAGGATGCACTCAGCGTTAGTCATGACTCATGATTGGCACTGAAGCGTGCTCGAGCTGCTGGAAGTGCTGCTGATCTCAGGCTTCCGCTCCATCTCTGCATTTCCCCTAGCACATCTTGCTGGGGCAGCACCACGGAGCCCACCTCTGTGGCGTGAACATAACGCGGTGTCTTCTCCATCCTGTCCTCTTGCTGGAGGCCAGGTGAACGCCTTCTGCTGATTTCATTTGCTCTCACCCTTAGGAGATTCCGGCTCCTGTTGTCATTGGCATCTCATTACAAAGAAACTTATCTACACGTTATCAGATGAATAGGAGAATGTTTCTGATAAGAATATAAAGACAAAGGCCTTAGATAAGATTCTGTTGAATTATGGTGCAAGTAGCTTATTCTTTAAGGTTTTCAACCACGGTTCTCACTTGATACAAAACTGAAAGTCCTTGTGCATCAGAGCAGCAGCAGATGTCAGCTGAAGGACACGCTGAGTTGCAGGCAGTTCGTGTGCCAGGAGAGCAGGCCAAGTCTGTAATTGTGAATGAGGCTCCTGTGTGACTGATTCTTCTGTCTGTTCACAAACTGTGTGCTGATGCTGCTGTGTTTTGCTGAATGTGTTTGCCTGGAGGCATCGTTTAAGAAGTAGCTTTATGTGCCTGAGTCCCAACCTGTTGGATACTTGCAAGCAGCTTGATTTGGTTATTTTTTGCTTTACGTGTGACTGCTGTGCAGATGAATAAATGAATGCTCCCTCCTTTGAGTGCTTGCAAGAAGCAGCTCAGAGCCAATGCACTGCTCTGCGTCCTGAGAGCAGTCCTGAGCTGTACCAGAAGAGATGACAGCAAAGTCACTTCCTGGAAAGGAGAGAAGAAAATAGTTGCTTTTAATAAAAGTCTCGTGGGGTGCCATTTTTAATTACTGTTATTCATTCACGTTGCTGCCACAGCTCACCACTTCTATAGCTTGTGCTGACCTCTGCTCAGAGGTGTGCTGCTGCTGGACCCCCAGACTGGCTCGCAGGTAGGAGCAGCAGCAGCAGCTTATAAGGGTCTGAATTGGCCCAAAGCAGCAGTTTTCTGCTCCTGTGACTGCACATATAGTCTCCATGAGTCTTCTCTTTATGGAAGTGTGTCTGGCCAACCCAGCTGATTGCTTTGCTTACAGACTCCTCCTCCTCTGACCCAGCAGCTGGGTCTGTTTCAGAGCTACCTGTGCCAGTCTTTCTCCTCTTACTGGGACAATGGCACATCTGAATTCTTGGGAGCCCTCTGATGTGTTCAGGTGTTAGTCCTGGTATGTGCCCTGTGCTCCTGTGACCCAGAGGCATGCCGTGCTCCATGGCTGTTTCTGTTCTTCTTGAGGCTGGAGGGAAGCTCCCCGCAGAGGAGAGGGAAGGCTATTCTCTCTGCAGGGAGCATCCCTCTATCCTGCACACCCAAAACGCTCCAAGTCATCGCATGCAGAGTGCTATCCTGAAGTTCTGTCGTGCCATAACCACCACCTTCCTCTCGAGAACACAACGAGCAGATCTCCAGATCTGATCAGAAGGGGCTGTGAATTCCTCATCAGGGAGGATCTGAGGGTTTAAAGACAATTAGCTTTTATACCTCTGTGTATGGCATGTGGCTCAGGACCAGCGTGGGGCTGGGAGGGCAGCATTTCGGTGTTGATTTAAGCCCTTCCATAAGGCACAAGATTTTCTACAGGAATATTGTTAATTTAGCAAGCCTCTCAAGTGCCTGCTGCCCTGTGATCAATATTGGCATGACTTCTTCCCCCTGGGCAGACAGATCAGCATCCACATCGGGGAGCTTAGCAGAGGCAGTGCATCCATTTCCAAGAAGTGATGAACAATCTGATGAACAAACCTGGCCAGCGTGAGGGCTCTGGCACATCAGGTTTTGTTTCAGGTAAGCTCGTGGCATGAGCTGGTTGGCTGGGTGACATGAGCCGGGCTCTGTCTTGGTTAGCAAAGACTACAAAGAGCAAACGCTTTGCTTATTTATGCAGCCCGGATCCTGGTGTGACGGGGTGCTGCACAAAAGCTAAGCTGACAGTAATTAGAACAGATCCCCACTCAGTGACCCAGAGAAAAGTGAGCACTTGGGAAGATAATCATGGGTGAGAGAGGCAACACAAACCAGAGAATGGTGACAGTTACAATTTGAATGAGAAAATGAGCTCCTAAAGCAAGCTAGCTCCCAGAAATCCCATTAACGCTGACAAATACTCAGCTCCAGGATTCAGGAAACGTTACGGTGAACATCTGCTCAGGTAAATAGAGGGGATGAATCCAGTTTCTGTTTGAAGATGCTGCTGGCTCCTCTGCTTGAGGTGAGTGTTAATATCAGCGGCCTGTTGGAATCGCTCGCTGTCACGGCAGAGTTTGCATTATGGGGTTCTGCATGGTCGGGGATTAGCAGCACCTGGCTCCGTGCAGCCACACTGAGGATAGCCCATGGTCATGGTGTTAAGGGTGATACCTTCCCAAAGAGCAGTTATGGTTCTGAGCCCTCTGAAAAGGGCAAGGTTCTAGGAAATTCAAGTCCGAGTGCTGTTCTCATGTGCTCGCTGCTCAATCCAGTGATTTCTGGTCAGGTTTGAAATTGGAACAAATTTTGGTCCTCTGTTATTTCTTGAAACTCTTCTGGGCTTGTTTGTTGTTTTTTAACGAGGAGGCCCAGTCATGAGATAAAAAAGGATCTTGGAGACCCTATCTGAAAATGGCTCTGATTGCACTCATTTGAGTGGAGGAACTGACTCAACATCACCGTGTTGTAGGCATCCGGAGCAAATTTATGGCCATAAAAATAGCTCTGAGAAGGAACCCTGCTCATCCAGGAGAGCTGGGGTTGGGCCACCGTTGGGTCTGCCAGTCCTGGTGGCTCTAAGGTCTTCTGGTTGGCTCAGAGGATACCAGGAGGTGCTTGGAGACCTGACTTCTCCAAGGGCAGGTGGGTGCTTGTTTGGAGCCTTGCGTCTTGCATCCATGGTGGTACGCCTCCATGGGAGCTATAAAGGGTGAAGCTTGGAACCATCAAACTGAACATAATGACAGTTTGGTCTCAGTTGCCTCCCAGCTGGAGAACAAAGCTGTGGAATGAGTCGAGAGGCATTGCTGGGCAGGGGAAGATGGCAGGCTGGTCCGAGTGTGAGGGGACAGCAGTCGCTTGGATCTCAGTGGGATGCTCCTCCAGGGCTTTATTCATGTATGGGACCATTGGTGTGTAAAGGAAAACAGCAACGTGCTGGAAGCACAGCAGCTTTTGTCCCCACAGTGTGATCCCTGTGGGGCTTGGGGGAGCCCTGCAGTGAAGGGTTCTGAGCTATGTCGACACACCTCCCCGCAGCTGGTGCAGGCTGGGCATGGCACAGGGAGATGAAGCCAGGCACCAAAAGCAATGTCATCAGGTTGAAAAAGACCGCAGTAGAAAGATGCAGCATGGGCTACATTTTTGGGACCTGACACCATCCCTTTGCAGGCACCTGATATCCTCCAAGGGGAATTTCTGCCTGCAACACAACTCCAAGGTTTCTCTTTTGGCTCCAGCTGCTCCCCAAAGGCAGTGGGTGCAGGGGACCGCTCTGCAGGGTGCACGAGCTGGAAGAGATCCTACTGCTCTTCTCTGATTTTATCTTAGCAAAAAGGATTTTTGTTTTTGTTTTTGTTTTTTTTTTTAATGACACACGTGGCAAACAAAGCATGTCAGCAAGCCTCTTGTCCCCAGGCTGGCTGACAGCCCTCTGTTCTGGCTCGTTTTTGGTGTCATCAATCACAAGCACCACGACAGCAGCCTGGCGGTGCCCTGCCTGCTCCGCGGAGCTCATTGAGTGACCTATTAGTGCTTCCAGTTAATTCTGCTGACATATTTATAGCAGGGAGATCTACGGCACCGATTTCCTACGGGAGGCATCACAGTCTGACATCAGATTAAGTTATAGAGTACCCTTTCCTGGCTGGATCAATGGGTACAGTCAACCAGAGCCTTGTCGACATGCAGATGAGGAGGATTAGATTTAAATTGGCAAGTGTCACTGATGGCTGGTTTTCCCACCAAGGGAAGAATAGGCAGGGAAAAATTTCCATCATTAATAATTGAAGTTTATAGAGGGGAAAAAATGAACGTATCATATACTGCTCCTGCAGATAACAGGGCCCCGCTCCCACTGATAATTCTGGCTGGCAGATGAGTGCTAAAAAATTACTGTGATTACAGCCAGGTTTCTGGATCTGTTATGAATCTGTCAGGGAATATTTTAACAACTGCCCTTTTTTACCAGAGCTGAAAATGCTATCGATAGCCCAAAAACGTCCACAGAAAAATAAGGACAAAACAGTTGGAAGTGAGAGTGGGTACAATTTGTGGAAATGAGGAGAAAAATAAATTCTGGTGTGGACTTTGTAGAGCTGGGTGATGGGAATGGGGGTGGCTGGTGCCCTGCGCGGGGGGTGCCAGGGATGCAGGAGGGTGCTGCAGGGAGCAGTGATGCTCTGAGAGGCTGGCAGTGCCCAGGCTTAGCAAAAGACCTGTGGGAAGAAGCTTTTTAAAGCTAGTTGCAATGGAAAAAAAAAATGCGTAAGAAAGTTATTTGTACTTCTTTGTCACATTTTCTGCAAAGGGTCCCAATGGGAACCATTTTCCCATCCACAGAGCATTTTGGTTTCCCCTTGTTGTTGCAGCTCTTTACGCTGCTGCTGATTTCTCCAGGCTGCAGAGTACTACAGCTCATGGTGCTCTGCAGCCAGCTTCTGTGCTTCGTGCTCACACGATCTCTCAGCACCCCAGAACCTCAATCCCAGCAAGTATTCAAATAACAGCAGCGCATGTAAATCGAGCAGGAAATAATACATGAAAAGAAGCGAGCGTGAATTTCTAATTAACTAAATTTGCAGCTGGTTCACACAAGTTAAAGGGCATGTGATTTATCACCTGTCAGTAAACTATTGGTTATAGCTCATGCTTTCACTGCTGTGGAGTTAAAGGGCACCGGATTTATTGCCCGACACTGGCCGTGCTGGTTGGAGCCATCACAGCCCGGGCTGGCTCTTGTGGCACAGGGCTGTGTGTCTGAAGTCAGCCAAAATCTCCATGCCAGCCCCCATGTCGTGTTTGTGGCTCATAGCCTTTGCCTGAGCATCTGACTTGTAATGGTGTTTAGGTGCTAATAACGCTCAGGGGCAGTTAATCACATCTACAAATCGCTGTGGATGCAGAATTGGCTTAAATCTACTTTTTTGGTGCCTGAAAGAATAAGTGGGGAAGCTGTGATCAGGCTTTAGGATTTTTTTCTGGTAATCTTTCCTGGATTTTAGGAACGTTGGTTGTGCTTGTTGGCCTCAGAGGAACTTACACCTTCAGTACTTGTGGAAACTGGGTACTTGTGCTGCCAACAGACGGGTGAGCAATTTCACACAAGTCATGCATTGCAGCACACGTAGAACCAGCCCATGGAGTAGAAATGTCACTAGAAAATTGGAATTCATTGAGTCTTATGCAGAAATGGCCGTGCAATTTTAACAGGACCAGTTCAGCCCGGTATCTCTGTGGATCAGATGCTGGTTTCTAAAGGGTCCATGCAGAAATCTGTGGGAGCTGCATGCTCGTTGTACGTGGGAAGACTGGCCAGGCTACCAATAGCGACTTGCAAATGTCACCTCGTATTTCTGTATCTGTGTTTTCCTCCATTGTGATCGGGTAGACGTGAGGAACGTTTTGAGCTTTATATACTTTCTTTGAGCCACAAATGCTTTCTGAGAAGCAGCAGCTAAAAACAGAGCCAGTGAGTTTCTGCTTTCTGGTGAGCCTGGGCTGAAGTGGAGCTCCTCCTGCCATGGGAGCTGTGCAGCAGGAGGTGTGGGCTGAAACAGTTCCTCCTCACCCCTTGGCACCCCAAGTGGCCCCAGGACCCTCTGGCAGCCCATCCCCACCTGGGCTCAGTGGGGTCTGCCACAGGTTCTCCACCAGAACTGGTGGGCAGTGCTGTAGAGCTCAGTTTGAGAGGGATGTGAGCAGCGATGCTAACGCCATTCATAGGCTTCGGGTCCACCAGAACGCAAACACGTTGTGTTGGGATCATTTGAACCGAGGTTTGCCTTTACAAGTTAAGATAGTGGGGGATTTTTTTGTGTGTGATACGGTCATTTTTGGAGAATATGGAGTAAAATACTGAAAACTTTTCTGAAAATGTTTGCGCGTGCAGTCATCGCTGTTGGTTGCATCAACGAGAATTGGTAAGGGAGCTCTACGGACCACAAAAACCTCATTACATAATGTCTGGAAATGCAAGTCATACAAGAATTCAAGTAAGAGCTGCAGTAAATTGTGAGACTCTTGAGGATGGAGAAAACTGTCTTTTAAGCATATCTTCATTACCAAGCTCGAAAAATCTCCAAACCCAATGCTGAGTAGAAACAGGTGCTGACTGGAAGGGCTGGTTGCTGGAGCTGATGCTTTCAGCTGAATCAGTTTCAGGATGAGGCCTCCAAAAAGCCACTGGGGGAGATGAGCAGCAGTCCAGGGTGGTGGGAAGCCCTCACCTCACTGCTCCCCATCCTTAATGTCCCACAAAGTGTAGGGAGTGAAGACCTGTGCTGTCCTGCTCTTTTCCTGGGCTCTCTGCTGCAATCCCAGCCCCTCAATTCCATTTTTTCATCCAATTGGCTTGGTTCTCCTGCTGCCCCAGACCCAGCGCACACGTCAAGGTTTAGTTGCTCTTGAAGTTTCTTGTCTTCCTCCTCCTGTTTTCCCGTATTCCTCTCCTGAATGTTTTGCAAATCTGGACAGCTCTCAGCACCCAGATTTCCTTCTAGCAAGGAAAATATTCCACAAGCTTCATATCTTTTCAATACAAAACCAAGCGTCCTGTGGGGCCTTTGACGTGGCCAGGGTCTCAGAGGGGTGCAGGATGAAACATGGGCAAGGCAACAGCATTTGGCTTCTGCCTCTGCTGAGAGGTGGAAGGAATGAAGGTAACAAGTTTATCTGACAGGGAATATTTTGTGTACTTGTGTAATCTGTTGATGGGAAAATTAAATCGCTTTCTTCTCCATCGTCTGTGCCATTGATCTTGGAGTCATTAGTGAAAGAACAAGGCGTCACTGTGACATGTCCCCTGCCTCGCACAGCCGTCACGGAGGAGCACATGCATCAGCAGATGCTTTTATTCACATGAGTCAAGCATGGGTTGTGCTTGCCCAAGGACCGTGTTAATTACAGGGGAGAAGAAAAGAGCTGGAAGACTTCTTTCGAATTTTTGTTTAATTTTTCCCAACAGTTGACTTCTCCCCGGTTCCCGGTGGGTGTCTGCCATGCTGGGATGGCACTGGCCCCAGCTGGGTGCCTGGGGCTGGGCAGAGTGGATGGAAGTGGGGTGTGGTGGGGTGCAGGGGGGCTGTGTCTGTGTGCGTACCCATGTGTGTGTATACATGTGCACAGAAATAGATAAGCATACACAGACCGTGTGTGTGTGTCTTTGTGTGTGTATGTATAACTTCTGCAGTATTTTAGCTTTGGTCAGCTTTACGTTCTGGATTCTCTGATTGTAGAAACATGATGAACTTATGCTGTAGATAAAAATGAAAATTTGGGAAAGTCCATTGCAAAACATAAGCAATGATTTATTTAAACATTTGCTCTACAGCCACAATTTGAAACAACTTTGTGTTTTTAGGCAAAAGCAATATATTTTTCCCTATCAACCATCTGTCTGTGCATTTCCTGCTGCCCCTCCTGAGCACACCTGTGCTGCAGGGTTGCTGCCCTGCTCCCCTCTGCACAGGTCCATCTATCCCCTCTCTGTGCACAGGTTCCTGCTGATTTTGGCTGGAGCTGCTGTGAAGCCGTGGGTGCCCCGGGGAGGGTGGGTGCAGGAAGGAGGTTTGCTTTCCCCCCATGCTTTGGGAATCAACCCTGCTATGCAAAGCCCAAGCTGAAAGCGAGATGTGACGCTGGGTGACAAGCTGCCAGCTGAGAGGAGCATGGGATTTGGGGAAAGGGTCCCAGCTTTGCCATCCATGGTGGCAGGAGGCCAGGCCATGTGGGCACTGTGTCACCATGGGCACCGCTCCATCATCCCCAGCCCAGGGCTGGCACCCGCTCCTGAGCATTCAGCATCCAGAGGAGCTTTTGTGCTACTGAACCTGTTATGGAAACCCTCTCCCAGCAAACCCCAGCTGGGAGCAGTCCCTGAGAAGCCCTGGTCTGCTCACTGGGGATGAAGGCACGATGAGCCCTGGCCTAGGGGCTTTGTGCACCCAGCCCGCGGGGTGACGCCCCATAGTGGGGAATGGATAAAAGCAAGGTAGGTGTCAAAACATAAGGCAAAATAACACGACATTCAGGTTTGGCTCTTCTACCTGCTTTTAGTTTTGTTATTTTTCATTGCTATACTGCATGGATGTGTACCATGGGTTTGCACACAAGTTGTGGGTTGCCCTGTTCTTGTAGGTCGGTCTCTGGGAATCACACTCCACTGATGTGGATGGAGTGTGCCAGGTGCCCCAGCTCCTGTGGGAAGAGCTCTGCTGGGAGCCCTGGAGGGAAGGGCAGGCAATGGAAAAGCAGCACTTCAGAGCTTACTGTAACTTGGGTTCGCTTTCCTATTTCATTAATTATTGTTTTGTCATGTTAGGAGCCTGGGGAGGAAAATATTAATCACAGATTTGGCTGAGTGCTGTTTCAGTAAGTAAATTAATTGCAGACGGGAAGCTGGTTTGTGTGGATGCTCAGCCCCGTCCCGCTGCCAGCTGGGGGCACGATGCCTTTCCAGGACGCCCCGTTTCTCTGTGACCCAAAGGCAATGCACAGTGGGATGTTGCAGAGGGTCCCGTGCCTGCTCCAGGCTCCCTGCCCCATTGCAAAGCCCCTCTGGCCCCATGCCCACTCGCAGCAGGCAGGGGGGCTCCTTGCTCCTGCCCTCCTCCCAGCCCTCCCATCCCCAGACCTGCCCAAGCCTGGCAGCACCCCGGCTGCAGCAGGGCCCTTTCCTTCTGCACGCAAACGGGACGTTGGCAGCTCTTTCTGTAAATCAAATCCAGCACTGCTTTGTCAAGGGAGAGAACCCGAGGTGGGTGGGACCGATGGCAGCAGTGCTGTCCCCGGGGTTGTTCCCTCTGTCCTCAGAGCCATCGGAGCACGGAGCGGTTGCGTCCCAGCCACCACAGCAACCCCCAGCGATTATTTTGGGAGAGGGCTTTGCATCCTCTCTCACTTCTGGAGCCCCTGACCCCAGACAAAAATAAATACCGCCCAACTGCTCCAGCCCGGGGTTATTTCTGGCAGCCTCGCCAAGTAACTGAATTTCAGAGTGTGTGTGTGAGTGCGTATAAAACAGCAGATCTCAGCAAGATAATCAATTATATGCAAGAGGAAACCAGAACTTTTTCCATTGGTTTTATCAGATATTGTGGTCAGTGGAGGCAATTCAAAGCAGCTCAGAACCCTATTACATTCATTCTTGCTGTAATCACTCCATCTCTGTTTACCATATTCAGTTAAAGTGGCTTGTTTGCTACATCCGCTCTGCTGCCAAAATAACCTCATTTACTCTTGCAAACGGCTTCTGTTGCTGCTGCCGTAGTGTTCCTGCATTGCAAATACATTCTTGGCCGCAGCGCTGAGGTTTGGATATATTGTTCTTTGAATCCTGCCAGGGAGTTGATTGGTTGGCATTTTCATTCACTTTCAAACAGCATTTGAATGACAGGGGTTTTTTGGAAGCATGGGCTTCGCTTTCACCTGCTGCAGAGCTGAGCTCGGGGCTGCTTCATCCCTGTGCTGCTGTTGTTTTTCTTTCTTGTGGTTGCTGTTGTTTTTGTTGTTTTTGCAGGTTTCATCTTCAAACAGAAAAGTCTGTTAAAAAAACAGAAAACAAAACAAAAAAAAAAAAACACAAGTAACTGCTTAATGGAAATTTGGACCCAAAGTTGTCAGGAGCCTGCTAAACCTGCAGCGCTGTGTATGCAAAGGCAGGTTTTGCCTGGATGGCACGCAGGCGTTAGCAAGTGCTAGCTGCAGCCCTGGGCTTTGCAGAGCTCTTGTTTTTTGTTGCTCAGCCCCATTTCTCCTGCACCTTGGTTTTGCTTTTGCCCCGTGCAGGGAGCCCTGCTGTGATGCCTGCATTGCACAAGTCGTTGCGATGAAGCTGGAGATGTCACAATGAGGAGGAGAAGGAGGGTGGGAAGGAAATCTGGCCAAAATGATCAAAATCTGTTTGCTTTTGTCTGTTTGCTTGCTTTTTCCTGGTATCCTGTCTCTTTGCTATAGCTCAGCTCTTCCTCCTCCTCCAGGTGGGTGACGTGAGCATGGCCAAGCACTGCCCGGTGCCAGCTGTGCCCAGGGAGGGAGTGGCAGTCCCAGACCTCAGTGGGGTGTGCAGTTCTGTCCCACCCCATGGCTGTGCAGCGCAGTGCAGGTGGTGTCTGGTGCACAGCTTTTCCCTTTTGCAGGAAACTGCTTCTGCTGTGAGTTACTCCATCGGTGATGGATGATGGGCCAAAACCTAAGAGTCGTGCAATGCACTCAGAGCTTTGGGACACCTTTTGTGCATGGTTGGTGCAACCACAGTCATGGGATCATGGCTGTAAACCCCGTAATGACCCATGGCAGGTCCCTGGTCCCCATCACTGCACCTGGGGCTGTGGAGCAGCCGGGGTGCTGGGGCCAGCAGCGGGGTTGTGTGTCTCCGTCCTGGACATCTGTACGTGCTGCTCTGCGTCCTTCTGCATCCTTTGCCCTTCCTTCCCTCTCACTGCTGGCTTTGTCTGGTAGAACGTTGAATTTGAGGAGCTGGGAGAGTCCCTTGCTGCAGCGAGCAGCCCTTGGCCATGAATGGTGATGGTGATGCTCAATACGCAGATGGGGAAGAACCCACGCAGGTCTGGTCCCCAGGTCAGAGGAATCACAGAATCATAGGATGGTTGGGTTGGACGGGACCTCAAAGATCACCCAGTTCCAACCCTCTGCCACGGACAGGGTTGCCAGCCACTCAGTCAGACACCAGATCAGGCTGGGGACAGGCTGTCACTTGGTGACATGTCCCTTTGCTGGAACCAGCTCCCTGCAGAGTCCTCCCCGGGTTCTGTGGACTCGCAGGCACAGGGAGCTGCCCGCTGAGGAGCAGCGCTGCTGGGGGCACAGTGCAGGCTGCGGCTGCTGGGGCTCAGGAAACAGCTGCAGAACAAAGCTCCCAGCACAGCCTGCACCACGTGAAGGCTTCCCGAGCTGTGTGGCTCAGAGCAGGGCTCCGTGCCCCAAAGTGAACTGTCCTGAAAACACTGTGGGTTTCTGGGAGGAAGGTGGAGTGAAGTTTCTCACTGGTATAAATCTAAAGACCAAGGTAAATTTGTCCTCTTTTGTTTTCCTATAGCATTACCTTCTGCTTTGGGATCCGTATGTAATTTTTGTCCTGGCACACTGTGCAATTCTGTCTTCAGCAATAGAAGTCTCCATTTATGTTGTAGTGAATGCGGGGCAGACCCAGTCTTGAGCTCTGAGGATGCTCAGAGGCTGCAGCACCTCTGGGTGGGGACAGGCTGAGAGCTGGGGGTGCTCAGCCTGCAGGAGAGAAGGCTGCGGGGAGACCTCACTGCGGCCTGCCAGTGCCTGAGGGAGCTCATCAACAGGAGGGGGAGGGACTTTGTACATGGGCAGACAGTGACAGGACAAGGGGGAATGGCTTTAAACTGAAAGAGGGGGATTGAGGTCAGATGCGAGGGGGAAATTCTTTCACTGAGAGGGCGGTAAGGCCCTGGCACTACCCAGAGCTGTGGGTGCCCATCCCTGGAGGTGCCCAAGGCCATGGGTGGGCCCTGGGCAACTGAGCTGGGGGCACCCAGCCCACGGCAGGAGTGGGGCTGGGGGCTGGGAGGGCCCTTCCGACCCAACCATGCTGTGATTCTGTGGTTCTATGGATGAGCAGAGCTGAATTCTGTACCTGGAGCAAGCGTGTGCTGACAGTTCGGATAACAACATTACAGTATTTTCTCTATTATTTCCTGGCCTGCTATTTTTGCACTCTATCATTTTGCTATTGCTGTGCTTTCAGCAGAGGTGGGCGCGGGGCGGTTGATGTGATAGTTGGTCTTATCGCTTAATGTTCAGTTAATTTAAAACCTGCCCGTGTCTGGAAGCGTTTCACACCGCTCCTTCCTGCGTGCGTTTGTCAGCCTTGGTTTCTCCTGCTTGCTGCTGCCTTCTGCTTGGCTTGGTGGCTCTGCAATTCCCAAGACTTCCCCGTTTGTAATTAACCTAAATAACGTTCTTTTCATCTGCAAACTTGGTTTCACTGCGCAGCCTAGTTTCCAGGTCATTAATAAGGATATTAAGCAACAGGAGACCTGGTTAAATACTTGTGTTGGTGTGTTGGTAATTATTCCTGCCTTGAAAAACGAGCAGCACGCTCAGTCTTGGCTCCTTGGCTCTCATCAGCATCGGGTCAGTGTGCAGCATCGCACAGACAGAGCCCAGTCTGGTTAAAGCAATGCTTTGGTTAAAGGAAAGTCCAACCTGTTTGCTGGACATCCGGGCTGACCTCCTGCTATAGCCAGATGTGTTGTCCCTCTTCTTTAGCTGCTGCTTGAGGTCAGCCCTGGGCTGTGCAGGGGGAACGCTGCTTGGTGCTTATGGCTGATGCAGGGATAACGGAGGGGCTGGTGTGCAGCAGGAGTTATTGCTCTATCTGCCCCTGCCAGGCTGTCAGGGCTGGGCACTGCAACGAGCAAACAGCTGGAGTGGCCTCACAGGGCATGGGGACACCTTCCTCGGGAATGACCCAATGGCTCGGGGATGTTCCTCGCACTGGAGATGCTGGAGATGGTGCTCCCCAGGCGTTTCCCCGGTGCTTCCCTAATGTTTCGGCCCTGTAACCTGAGCACTTGGAGAGCAAAAGCTCAAAGTGCTCTGTGGTGTGTGTTAAGGGTAGCTTATGGTGAAGTACTTCCTAAATCTTGCTCCGCAGGGATGTTTGGGGTGGGTGGTGGAGTTCAGCATCCTGCACCCCAGGGCCATGTGGGGCTGCCCCTGCCTTCTCCCTGCAGCGCAATGGCAGCAGGAGCCCCAGGTGGGGCAAAGCTTCAAACCCAGGGGAAATCAGAAAATGCAGTTGGGTTTGTCATGGGGCTGGGGAGGGCGCTGGGCAACGTGGCCAAGTGGTGCATGGACGCTGCTGAGCCCAGCGGTGGTTTCTGTGCTGCAGAGTTCCCATGCAGCTGCAGCCCCGGCCCCGTCGGGCAGCAGCGAGCGCGATTGGTGTTCAGGTGTTTGCCTGGGGCTGTTGGTGTTGGCACTCACAGCATCCTTCTGATCTGCACCTTGCTCCCACTGCAGCTTGCAGAGATTTATGTGTGCATTTTAAGAACAACAACGACGCTGGGTTTCAAGAAATAGAAACTAGGAGCTTTCTGCTGTTTGGGAGATTCATTACGTTTTGTTTAAAGGAACCAAACTTGTTTTCCTTTCCAAGGAGCACGTGCCTGTCTGGTCCCAGTTTCTGATGAGAGGAGGTGATTAATTCTTCTGGCTTTGTAGGCAACAGCGTAACACGGTCGGGCGAGGCGTAGCAGCCTGCTGGGGCTGCGCTGTCTGGCACAACGGAGCCTGTAATTAGGAGGTGGGGAAGGTGCTGCACATGCAGCTTTAGAGGATTGCAGGAGAACACAGGGAAACGAGATTACGGCCAGGCAGCGCAAATTAAGTGTTTTCACCTCTCCAGGATGCTTAAATCTTGACAATAGGAACTCCAAGGAAACCTTCCTCGAGGTGGTGGAGGTTAACTCGTGCAGCCCGCAGCTGTTGCAGCGCGTGGCACTGGCACGATTCCTGCTGCCCCCCGTGAGTCCAGAACAAGGAGGCTTCGTTCTCTTAACAGTTACAACAAACTTGTAACTGGGAAAATATTGTAACTTTTATAGAGGTGCAGCTGAAATATAAATGAAATATATCCACTGGAGGGCCTGAAGTCTTGGCCTGACTTCCAAAATAGGGATGCAGAGCATTTGGTGGAGATCACTTTCTCCCTGTAACTGCTTTTGTAAAAAGCATGAGAGAATAGCCTAACTTGCAGGCAAATGCCAATTTTAAGTGTCTGACTTCGATGCGAAGGTCCCAGTCTCTGGCAACACCTGTTTCAGAAGGACCTCGGGGGCACCTGAGCTGAATGTTTGAGCATGGTCTCATTAGTGCCTGGGTCTGGAGGCGCAGTGCCACGGGCAGCAGCACATCCCTGCCTGCTGCAGGAGGACCACGGCACCTCTGGGCTGGGCTGGGGAAGGCAGTACCCATCTTCCTGTGCCCTTGGTGGGCACCACAAGGATCTGGGGAGCAGCAGCAGTAGGTGCAGCTCTGTTGGACGTGGTCCTACCTCTGCATTCAGATCCTTGGGGCTGGCATGTCCCTCTCCTCCCGCAGCTATGTGAGGAAGGAAAAGCCACTTTTCCAATGTCCTCTGGCCATGCCTTGTGGGCAACTTCTTGCCCAAGGCCGTGCATCATGGCAATGCTGTGTGGATCACTGCTGTTGTTTGCTCTTTGGTCAGTTGGGTCCGGCCTTCCTGAGCTGGATGTGCCAGGGGAGATGCATTCTTCATCCTGTGGCTCAGAAAAAAATGGCAGCCAAGAGGGAGATGCTGCTGCTCATGCTCTGTGCATTTCAGCTGGGGCACTGTGCTGGGTCTGAGCAGCAGTTAGGGAGGCAAAGGATACAGCCCAGGAACAACACGGAGAGCAGAACTCCATCACATCTCCCCCAGTCCTTCCTTTAGCAGGCAGTGTCTGGACTCTGGGTTTCCCACCCCATGGCAAAGCCATTTTTGGCCATTTCTCTAAATAAAAGGGGCAGGGTGACCATAAATCCTGCAGGATTTGAGGGTGAGGTCTCTATGCGGAGAGGCAAAGATGGGAACTCAGCTTTTACATTTTCCCTTTGTCAGCACATGTTAATGTTGAACAGGGCAAATGTTCTCCTGCCAGAAGGAGCCTGGCAAGACCTTATTTGTGAATATATGAATAGTGAGTTTGTAAATATTGCATCTGAAGTTATGAATGATCTGACACTGACTGGCTGAAACTCTGTAATTTTATTGCGTTAGATTTAGTAGGTCAGCCATATACGTGCCAAGTCAAAATGACCTAGAAAGCCTCTCTAGGTCAAAGTGCTGCTTGAAAAGTTGTCTTTTTCGAGGGCAAGGCCATAAAATTTCATGCTTACTCTGGCACATTTTCCGTCTAACATTGCAACATGAGTCTTTAGGACATAGAAAATTTGTCATCTCCTACACTGAGAAGAGAGAAAGAAATGTGATGAAGGATGTTACTGATTTCTGAATGCAACTGGTCCTTTCCTGGCCATCTCTCTTCTCCCGAGGCAGTATATGGGATGCCCCACAGGCAGGATTTTGGCTGGGAGCTGTGACATCGATTGCATGAATGCCTTCGTGTTTCCATCTAAAACCTGCCAGAAGCTCCCAGCTCCAGCAGTCAACACCTCCTGCCTACCTTTGGAGATCCAATCCTTAATTGTCACGAAATCATTTATCAAAAAGTCCTTTTTCCTCCTCTGTAGAGGCTCAAGGAAGGCTGGTTGATGAGGTTTGCGCAGGAGGTTCCCTCTGCCCATCAGGAAGCATCTCTGTGCTGTGCAGGTGCTGGAGCACAGGGACAGGGACCAGGGAGAAGCTGGGGTCGCTTCCTTGGAGATCCCCAAAAGCTGCCAGGATGTGGGGCTGGGCACCAGCTCTGGGTGGCCCTGCTGGGACAGAGTGGGACCGGATGGACCCAGGAGTGCCTCCAACCTCAGCCATCCTGGGATTCTGCGAGGGGTGGCCGTGCCCCGTATCCCATCCCAAACCATGCCCCCTCCCCTGCTCCCCTTCAGTTCTGCAAACCCCCCAGGGTGAAGCCCGTCAGCTCCAGGTTTGGGCACAGGGACCAGCAGCATTCCCAAAGGTTGGCTCACCCCAAGCTCCACCGGTTGCAGACTGTTCGCTGAGCCCAGCCATGACCCACTTGGGAGCAGCTTTTGCCATCCCCAGCAAGTGTGCGATCCGAGGCTGCGGTGCCTTCTGAACAATTACAGCTCACAGCAGTCCAAATGAAAATGTTTGTTGAAAACAACATGTGCATAATTAAGGCTTAATGAGCCCTTGTCTGTTTGGAATCTGCAATTAGATTTATAATAGAAAATACTAGCAAATGCCAAATAGCTTTAAAAGAAGCCGAGATAAAAGATAATTTTGCTGCAAATCTATAGTAATACTGTAATTTAATGAGCTGGAAGTGGTGCAGAGAATGACTGTAAAAGCTTTGGACAAGTTTGTATTGTGCATGTTTATCTTATCCGCCCATTCTCCTATCTATAAAGCTGTCAGTCTTGCTTTTAACTGCTTGGAGAAAGGCAGGACTTTGCTAAAATCGGGAAGACTCCCTTTGTTTATTTTTTATTTAAGCCACTAATTAGTCGGGCAAAGCTGCTTTTTCTTTTTCTCATTAACGTGCTTTAAACTTCTTGTTAGGGTTAATAATAGTAATAATAATAATAGTAGTAATAATAGTAATGATAACTCAAGTCAATTATTTACAGTGAGGCAGAGGCAGAATAATAATCAGAGGTGCCTTTTTTTCGTTAGTTTCATTAATTTCCATGAGTTTTCAACTGTCTTTTTGAGCATGGGGAATTGCCAGTGCTCAGGTGTATGTTGTAATGAGTAAACGTGGATTGTCGCCTTGTCCTAATGAAAAAGTTACAGAGCAATAAAAAGCACAGGAAAGATTAGTAGGATGAACGGAGAGGTGCTCGAGGGAGTGCTGCTTTGTTGGGTTTTTTTGTGCAATGGAACTTGTTAGGCCATGTTGGAACTGCTCCTTGCACTGAGCTCCCTGTGGGATTGCTCTTCCTCAAGGTCAGGGTTTTAAGGCTTTGGGGTATTTTCCCCAGATATTAGAGAACATTGTGTG
>WBMW01003568.1:89909-174885 GCA_013396635.1 Penelope pileata | reverse complement strand
TAGTGCTGCACAGCTCCCCACAGCCACCACGGGGCATCCTCCCATGACTCTCCCAAGGATGGGTGCCCCTGGTATCCACCCCCAAGCCCCAGGCATCTCCCCACCTGCACCCACTTGGCCGTGTGCCCCCATGCACAGCGTCCTCGCTCCCACCCCGAGGGCCAAATGTTCCCCAGAGCCATGGGGTGACACGGGGGTGCCCCGCTTTTTGGGGGTGCTCACAAGTGCTGCCCCATCCCCTGCTGACCCCAGTACCCCCAGGCTGGAAGCAGATCCCCCCTATCCATTTGATTTGGGGTAAGCACCAGCAGTAATTTGCACAGTAATTAGGATTTACTTCCACTTTGGGGGATCTCTGCTTGTGTTACCCCCTCCCGAGGTCTCTGCAGGACAGACCCCGTGCTGCTCCCCCAGGGGACAGTCAGGCAAGCTCACGTGGGGCAGTGCCCACGCCATCGCCCCGTGGGTGCTGCAGGGCTGGCGACAGCGGGGCTCATCCTGGCATCCCCTCATCAGCCAAAACCAGGGGAAACCCCCCCCAATAAACCAGGACAGCCCCAAGCGCAGGTCCCAGGGGCAGCTGCTGCCACGGAGCTCTGCCGGGCGCTGGCGGCGCAGAAAGGGTTTCAGCCATGTCCCGCGATAGGCCTGTAGCATCTGGCGTTTCCCCAAATACAGAAGGGAAACAGCTATTCAGCACTTCTTGTGCCTGATTGCTATTAACAGCTCTACCATTCCTATTCCTTGGTGGACCGGTCCTACCGCTGGGCAGCTGCTTCTTTTTAGAAAATTAATTTCCAACAACCCTGTTGTCTTCCCTCTCCTCCGGTGCGGCACTGACCCATGCTCCCTGTCACCTTCCTGTCTGCCACCAGCACCCGGGGCTGCGCTGGTGTGCTGGGAAACGGCACGGCTGTGGCTGGAAGAGCCTTGGGATGGCCACTGAGCCCCCGGGGATGGCTTCCCCAACCCCATGGGCAGCACTGGGGTCCCACAGCCAGAGCCGAGCAGCCCCAGTGCAGCACAGCACGGACCCGAGCACCGGGGCACGGGGCTGCTTTGGGCACCCCAAACACCACGGGGGGTGGCAGGGCCACGAGTGGGGCTGAGAACCCAACTGGAAGATGCCCATGGACAGGATGGCTACACCGTGCCCCAATTCCGCAGCAATGGGCTCTGGGAGTCCGCTCAGCACCAGGGGCTCTGGGTCACCCTTGTGTCCCCCGGAGCCACCCGGAGGGGACGTTGGCTGGTGCTGAGCCCCGCGGGCCACCGGCCTCGGAGGAGCGGGGAGAGGCTGGCGCTGGGAGCTTCGCCTGCTGCTCTGCGCTGACCGGCTGTTTTATATCAAGGCGGGAGGGGGGATTTGCTGTTCTAGATGGTATTTTAATGGGCAGCCAGGCAGCTGGAGCCTGGGAGAAGCCTGCTTTACATTGTTTGGGGTTGTAACAAATAAATTCAATTAAAGGCAAATGGCTCCGCGCAGCCCCCACCCTGCGCCGGGGCTCTGCCACGCCGATGGCTGTGGGAGCAGCAGCCCCAGCTGCGGGGTGGGGGCCCATGGCTTTGTCCCTGCATTGGGGACACCCCGAGGGTCTGCCCCGGTTTGACACTGGGATGGGGTGGGAGTCTTTGTGCAGCATCCGGGCACAGAGATGGGGCACCCAGAGAGGGGGCACTGAGTCGGGGAGCCCACGCTGTCCCCATACGGCATATCCCACCCCACCGCACAAATGGGATGGGGGAAGCCCTGAGGACACCACAGCAGGCAGCCCCCGGGGATGGGGTAGTAAAGGGGGCATGGGGCAGGGGTGTGGAGCCGGAGGGAAAGCAGAGGGGACTCAGTGTTGTGCCAGAGCCTCTGCACGCTGTAAACAGCCGCGGCCGCAGCAGCAACTCCTCTGCCGGGAGCCAGCGCTGGGCGTTCGTTAGCTGGAAACCAGATGGTGCTCTGCGGGGCCGCCACAGCCGCCTGGACGTGGGCTCCCGAGGCCCTGGGGCTTTGCTGCCCATGGTCAGGGTGGCCGGAGGGGTGCAGGAGGTGTCAGGGTGCCCTGCGGGATGCTCTGTGCAGCGCTGGGGGCTTTGAGGGGGTGTCCCAGGGGATGCTGTGGCCCCAAGGGATGCTGTGACCCCCAAGGGACGTGGCATCCCCAGGGGAATGGTGTGTCCCCAGGGGGATGCTGTCTCCCCAGAGAGGATGGGGAAGGCAGCCCCAGTCCACCAGAAGGGTGGGGTTCAAGATGGGGCACCCACACCACTGTGTGCTGCACTGTGCCTCAGTTTCCCTGCAGCTCCCTGGCAGCTGGGGGGTCTCTGGGATGGAGGGGAGGGTGTCCCCAAATCAGAGTCTTGTGCCCAGGTCAGAGGCCATCATGTCCCCAAATGAGAGGCCACCAGGTCCCCCCAGATGGCTGTGGTGTCATTGGGGAAGGGATGGAGCCCCATCCCTGAAGCCAGGGAAAGCCCTGGGGTGGCAGCAGAGCAGTCCCTGCTTTGTGCCACCTGGGGTGATGCTGTGGGACACGGTGACAGGGACAGGGCCTGGAGGACCTGAGCCCCTTTCCCGAACCCCAGCCATCCTGGGGCAGGTGCACTGAGGGACATGGCCAAACCCATCTGAGCCCCCGGGTTTCGGGGGACCACAGCATGCAGGCAGACAGCCTGAGCTGGGGAGGGGACAGGGGGAGCACTGCCACCCCGGGGGGGTCCTGTGGTGTTTACAGAGCTTGAAAACCGCCTAAGCCCTGCGAGGCCACAGTGCACAATAGCGTGTGGACGTGGTGACACCGGCCGTCCCCACACCACCTTGGAAGACAGAGGGCCCTGCCACCCACCGCCAGCACCGGGATTAATTATGATAATGTAGTTCTTTCCCCCTTTGTCACCCTAATGAATGGGCCCCTTTAGGATTTTAAGGCCTTTGTTTGGTGCCTCTTTACTGCGGTATTGTAGGATGGGGACTAGCAGGTGGCAGGTCCCCAAACAGCCCCTTTTGTCTCCTTTGGGGGCTGTTTCGTGGTGGGGTTGGGGAGGGGGTGCGAGGATGTGGGCGGGGGCTGTAGGGGGGCTCCGAGACGCTCGCCCCACCCGGCCCTGTGCCCCACACCACACGCCGCCATGTCAGGGCCGTGGGCCCACAGCACATCGCTGGGCCCACTTGGCGGGCAACGCCGGGAGCCACCGCCTGAGCACCGGCCTTGATCTTTTACTGCCTGGGCAAATCAATTACCCGGCAGAAAAGTCCCTAAATCCCACCATAAAACCCGTTTAGCAGCCGATGTGGCGCGGCGGCCGCTGGTAGTGCTGGCTGGGCCCTGGGCAAACCTCAGCCATTTGCTGAGGGGAGGGTGGCTGCCAGGGACGGTCAGGCAGCCAGCACAGTGCCTGCATGCTGCCGGGATGTGGGTGGGGGCTCAGGGGAGTCCTGGCTGTGCTCAGCCCCCCCTCCACTGCCTTCCCCTCCGCACCACCCTGTCCCCATGCCTGGGGTGCAGCTGGGGCCGTGCCAGTGCTGGTGGTGGCACTGGGGATGGGGGTGAGGACACGGCTGTATGGCCAGCCCCAGGGAGGGAGCCCTGGGGAGGGGGTTTGGGGTCACAGCCATGAGCCCATCACCACCATAGTGGTGACGAGGAGCCTGCTGCCGTGCGGGAGCCTCTGCAGGGACAGCAGCGGTGTGGGGACAGATGGCTGATACCGCCCAGCTGGGAAATGCCTCCAGGGCACCCAGGAGCACTGCATGGACACCTCTGCCTGGGGACACTGCCAGGCACTGGGCACTGCGGATCCCTGTGCCTGGCAGTACCTCCCTGCTGCCAACAGTGCGGGGACCCTGACTGTCCCCATCCCATGGGGCAGAGGGGACTGCGGGGGGGCAGATCCCGGCCCAGCACCGCCGGGGGCTGCGAACCGGTGAGCAGCAGGGTGGTAAAACGGTGACAAGTAATTGGTGTCCCGGCCGCTCCTTTCATGCCGACGCCGTTTTATGGGTGAGGAAATTGCTTGTGAGTCAGGAACACAGGAGACAAATTTAGGAAGTGCTCTCTGAATGTGCTGGGGTCAGGCGCCGAGGCCGAGCGCTTGAAACCTGGGTGGCCTCCGCGCTCGCCCTGCACCCCCCCGGCCCCTCAGCATGGGAAAGCAGACCTTTTATCTTATCTCTGCTCTTCCGCCCGCACCGGCTCCCCCCGGCCCCCTCCCGGCACAGCCAAACGCCGCAGACACAATGCGAGCCCCAGGAGCCAGCATGGGGGCTGCCCCCACCCACCAGCGCGGACCCATGGAGATGCCATGGGGAGCGGGGACGTGCTCGGGGCAAGCTGCGGACATGGCAACGGGGAAGGGCTGGCATGGGGCACTGAGGGGTTTGTGGGCACCCGGCATGAGCTGTAGGCCCCACTACCGAGGGCAGCGCCCGCACCCCCTGGGAGAGGGGCCAGGTTCTCCCGTTGGTCTGTTGGCTGCGGACTGAGCCAGGAGGAAAGGCCACGGCCCCACGAGGACGCGTCCGATCGCTACCTTGGGAGCGCAGCCCCTTCCTCGGCCACCTCCGATCGCACCGCGTCGGGCGGGCCTGATGTATTTTTCTTGATCGCCGTCCAAGCGCTCTCTCCTGCAAAGCAGCATGTTTCTCATTTTCTGTAGGTTTAACTCCAAATTAATTTGTAAGCGATCTAGGTTTCCCGTTCCCCGAAAGATACCCAATAGCGCAGGCAAGTTCCTGCCAACCGAAACGTCTCAGCGGGGCGAAGGAAAAGCAGTAAAAAGAAACCCAGGAACTGTGACCCCTGGTGGGTATTTAACAAGGTGTCAGGTCGAGGGATTTTCGGAGCCCTCTAAGTGGATGTGACACCGGCCCCGCGCCTCTGGCCGGGCACAGGAGGGTCCCACCACGGGGATGCTCCCGCTATGGCGGTCCCGTCCTGACCCGGCGGTGGAAGGCGCTGGGACCGCCCGTGAGCACCGGGGAGGATGGGTCGGGGGTCCTGGGCCCCAATGCATGGGAAGCGGGCACGGCTGGATTGGGCACACTGCCGCCCGGCGGGGCCGGCTGCTGGCAGGCGGACACAGGAGCTTTTGTCTCCTCGCGCTGCCGGCACCGGCTGAGGCTGGCAGGGCCGGAGCGGGGCAGCCACCAAGAGCTGCGCTCGCCACCACCGCAAGCAGCCAAACCCATCCCGGCTGCCCGGGGTTTAGCAGCAGGAGGGACCCCTGCCCTCCTGCTGGCCATAGGTCGGAGGCAGCTGGATCCCTTCTCCCCGGCCCCCAGCGCAGAACACCATCTGCAGAAAGGCCGGAGCAGGGAGGAGACGCCGCTGTTGCTCAATGACCCCGCGAGGGCCCCGGCCCTGGCTCTATCCCATCGCCACCGGCAATGGCTGAGCGACACGGCCAGGCGCCGCGCGCCCCAGCTGCCCCACGCTCTGCGGGCAGCGTCGTGGTGGCCAGGACATCCCATGGGCAGCACAACGCAGACGGGATCATCCCTCACATCTCCCCAACCACAGCTGGGGGGTTCCTGGCATTCCCTGCCCAATAGCACGGCAGGGAGATATTTTAGGGAGATCCCAGAGTTCGGGTGAAAATGAGACGTGATGAGGTCAGGGTCTTTGCTGGGGTCTTTGCAAGGCACATGGCTGTGTCTCACCAGCTGGACATCCCCAATGTGCCCATCCCAGCACCACCAGTTGCCCCATCCCCACCTCCATCCCCATCCCCATCCCACCATCGCCACTCGGTCCTTCCCCATCCAACCCTCCAGCTCCCAGCTGCGGGAGGATGCTGTGCCCCGGTCCCTCCACACAGGTGCCAGCACCGGCACTGGGGATGGCACTGCCACACCTCCTGCCACCAGCCACCCGAACCCCGCCGCAGGGTTAAACCCCCCAACAAAACGACAGAGGAAGATAGGAAAAACAATCACAAGAATTTGTTTCATGCTGCCTGGATCCCTCCCCGCACGCAGCAGTGTTTTTGGACGGCCGATTTATAATCAGCAGTGTGGAATGTTGTAAATTAAATATTTTTAAACAACTTTGCTCTCTCTCTGGTTAAACATTTCAGAGATCGCTCTTTCTTGTCTGTCTCTTGCTGGGTGGTCCCTCCATTCGCCCGTACATCTTCCTCAAACACAATTAACCATTTAGATGTTGCACAAAGGAATAGCTTATGCATACAACACCAGTCGCTCGCTGCTCCGGCGGTGGGGGAGGGAGGCAAATAAGAAGGCAGCTTCTTTTATTTTCTACTAAAAACAAAAACAAGAAAATCCCTTTTTCCTTCCCAAACTATCCCATTTTCCTTGAATTGTAAAGGCACCGATCCAAGCTCATCAGCTGTCTCGGTGCTCACTCCAACAATCCCCTCGCTTTTCCCCCTCCCCTGAAATTCAGCATTAGCATTTTAAAAGCCCTAAACATACAAGTTTATTTAGACCCAAGCTCTCTCAAGCTCTTGCTTTCTATATTTATATACGTGTATTTCAACGTATATAAAATGTCCGTCCATAGGGTCTGGAAGGAAGCTCTCCTCTACCAGCCTGTCTGGGTGCATGGGTGCATCTGTGGACCAAGGCTCCCAGGATACGGAGTGAAAATCAAGGGGATCCCAAAGCAGCCGCTCTGCTGGGACCCAGTGAACCCCAGCTCTGGGATGGGGATGCTGAGGGTGTTCGCTGGGACCCGAGGGCAGTGCCACGTCCCCCAGTCAGCCCCATGGGTCACTCAGAGAGAGCGGCCCTGGGCTCCTCTGCATCCAGTCCAGGTGCCAGCACATCCCGGGTTCTGCCCTAGGACAGAGCATGGCAACACTGACAGCCCCACCTCTGATACCGAACCCCACATCCCTGGGGTCCCACCTTCCAGACCAGGCTGAGGAACACTGCAGGTGTGGGCCAGCAGAGCCTGCAAGGCTCCTCCTGAAAACACCGACGGTCCCAGGACCCACAGGGTTTTATAAAGAAAACTGTGGTCTCTTGGGATGAGGAGGCCCCATCAGCATAGTGAGAGGGGTGGTGAAAAACATCCTTGGGGGCAGCCAGGGGAAGGGCAGAAGATAGAAGGAAGACAGCAGGAGCAATGTGGCTCTGCACGGTGCAGCTGGGAGACTGGAGGCAGGAAGACTGCCAGAACCTTCTCAGGTCCACCCAGCTTCTGGACACCCCTGTCCGGAAAGCACCAGCATCCACTGAGCTGGGAAGCTCCATCTTTTCAGAAACGCTGCCTACAAAGCACTGCCGTGGTGTTAATATCACCGTGATGGGAGCAGCAAGCACAAGTCAGACCTTCATGACCGCCTGTATGACTTAGGGCCAGAGTCGCATCCCAAACAACGTGGGAACAAATGCATTCCTGAAGTCACCTCCCCATTCTCCTCGAAGACTGCCACCCTTCTCAGGCTGTAGATGTCCCACCTCAGCCCACCCTCTGCTCACCCGGTGATGGCAGCGGCCCTGAGACCAGGTGAGATGGGAAGGGTTAACCCGCTGCCTGCCTTGGGATTCCTGAAGGCCCTATTATCCCGAATTATTTTGCTTAATTACTGCCACACACGTAGACTACATCAAGAGTGAATCTTCACTTTGATAATTTGTGCTGCGAAATCTCACTTTGGGATCTACTTTTATCTCACACCAAACACCTGCAGGTCGTAAAAGGCAAAAAGGAAAAGAAAACGCCTCAAATCCTGGCCAGGTTTTCAAGTGTCAGGGAACACTAAATTAATGCTGAGCTCCAACCGACAGGAGAGCCCCCCACCCTCTGCTTAAATGAGCTAAACAAAAGTGAGACGTTACCATATAATTAAGCCACGAGGAGGTGAAGCGGAGGGGAGGCTGACGTTTCAGAAGTTGGATGGATCTTACCAACAGCCACAGAGAAAGCTTTGTGTCTATGCGCAAGGGCCAGGAGTCAACATGCCTGTGTCTCTTGCTGCCTTCCCCTCCGATTTCCCCACCGAGGTAATTGAGCTGAACTCTGCCTCTGTTTTACACACCTGAAATGGATGCTCTGCTCCCTTGCCTCAGTCACAAGAAGTCTGTCAACCTTCACAAGGCCTCTGTGATCCTTGGATGGAGAAGGGCTCGCAGCTGAGGAAGACATCTGCACGCAGAACCTTTAGCACAAAGCTGAGCTGAACTGCAGCACGTTTCTTCCCTCTGCCACTGGGAAGGGCCTTGGAGCCAGAAGCTCACCCCCAGCCGTACCTTCCCTTCCAATCTGGTCCTTCAAAGTTGGGGTTTTGTTTATGGAACGCTGGGAGCGTCTGGATTATAATCTCTCTTCTGTCAAATTAGCTACGGAACTGTAATTTTTCTCAGGGGATGCTGGTGCCCATGAAGCACACATTTTAAATTTATCACTTTAGTTAATGAAATATCGTTCCAGCCAGCTGCTGTAAGCACCTCTGGATGTCAAACTGCCAGGCTCAGATAAATATCCCGTTGAATCCTACCAGATTCCAATAAACAGCTTTTAGGTAGGAACTCGTGTCCAATTTACAAATGTTAAGGAACAGCTTGTGTTTCAATCCCCTCCAGGTGCTTTACAATCCTGGCACAACCCCTGACCACAGGGCTGTGCGTTTCACATTAGTGCTCCCGACCCATCTCACGTACACTCATCCGCAGAGCACCTGGATGTGGGAACAGCCCTCGGTCTGGGGCTGGGAACAGCAGACAGACAGGAGAAAGAACCACCAAAGTAAGGCAGATGGCACCCACTGTTTATGCCCTGCTTTCCCTCCACACCCCCATCCCTCCAGCTCCCTCACATTGCTTTTGGGCAGGATTTCAAAGCAAGGGACCACACTCAGCCCCGGTGCAAATGGACGCCAAGCTCCTCAGCTACATCACCGAGAAGCAGAGGGGCAGCTCCAACCTGTCTGTGCTTCAACCTGTCTGTGCTATGGGGCGGCACCGGGACAGACGGGAGGAGGTCAGTGAGGCCCCAGGGCTGTGAGGAGCAGTCCACACCACCGCTGCCCACCTGCTGCATTGAGGGGATGCGCAAGCAGCATCCCGAGCGGTCTGTCCTGGTATCAGGGCTGCAGGGACCCGGTCTGTGTCGCTGCGGGGTCGGCTGTGTCATTCTCTGGAGGGGGCACAGTCTGTGTGGTCCCCGCTCTCCCTCCTGCTGGAAAAGTACAGTGCGTTCGCTGGGGCAGGGACCGATATCACCCGGCACAAACCCCGTGCATCCCAATGAGGGGGGGAGGGCTGGCGGACACACCGCTCTGTAAATACTTCTTTATTAAGACATAAATACAAGGCTGAACAGGAAAGGAGCAGTGACAGGGTAAACCATGCCAGTACTGATCTGTGCGGATGATCTTACGATGCTGAACATCTGGTCCTGCTGCTGGCTTCCATAAAATCATCTTTAAAACCTAGTTGGGTTATATCTCCATCAGCTGTTCGGTGCCCACAATGACTTCATTAACGTGTTTGGCTGAAAAGAGAGAGGGAGGAAAAGAAGAGGAATTGAGTTTTGCAGCAGCGTTTCAGACTTCACATTTTTCCAATCTGCATCTTTAAAACAAATGAGAAAAGCAGATTCGAGGGAACTCGAACACAGATTCGCTGCCCTTTTTTGGTCTCCAGCGTCTCTCAGACGGTATCCCACACACATGGCAAAAGCCTAAACAACTGACTAAACATCAGGAGGTTTCTCTAATGAGTTTTCACATGTATGTGTCACTACCAAACAACAGAGGCCCGACGGAAGTCACAGCTGCTGCTGACAGGTGTACATCTAGGTCCACGCAAAGAGCCATCGACATCCAGCGGGCAGGTCTGACACAGAACTAAAGATTTGCGATTCTCCCTGGCCCTAAGGAGTGCTGCGTGCCCCCACACTGCACCAGGGCTGGGAGGAGAGGGGCTGCTCAGCATCAGGGGGAATCGCCGAGACAGCGTGAGACCCTCTCTCAGCCATCCCAACTCAACTCTGGCAGTCCACAAAAAATAAAAAATAAAATAAAATAATTAAACTTGACTTCTCCTTCCTGGATTCAAAAAGTCTGGATGGACCCTCTCCAAAAGCGTTCAGATGAAGCAAGGTCTCTGAGCACAGCTGTCACCTCTGACATTAACTGCAGTCAGCCCACCTCAGGCTCCCTCAAAGCAAATTTGCTGCAGGAGCAACGCTGCAAGGTCACTCCTCCGCCTGTTCCCAGCATTGGCGGACACATTAACGTGCCAGTCCCTGCCCCAGCACTGTTAATGCACTGCACTGAAAGAGCCTTCCGTTTAAAATGCAAAAGCAGCTTGTCAGGGAAGGACTGCAAATAAGGGATCTAAAGCCAAAATAATAAAAACACGAAACTGAAAGCCCTGTGCCTAAAAACCCAAGCATGTGGCCTCGGAGCGGGACACAATGCCAGGGTGCTCAAAGTGGGTGTCCTGGGGCACCGGGTGCCTCCGGAGATGGTGAATCTGAACAGCTCCCTGGAGCTGGACTCCTATTCAGGTGGAGCTCAGGTGCTTTGAACCATGCCCTGAGGCTCTCCATCCCCCTTTTCCACTTCTGTACATTCAGAATAACAATTGGCTCTTGTATCTTAGGTGCTTGGGATAAACCATCAGGGCCCATCGCAGACGGAGGCCGTGGTGTCCCCAACACATTACGCAGCAGTGGGGGCAGACAGCCCAGGATGGTGGAAATAACCAGTTGTGTTTTATTTACCCACCTAAAGCTCCTTCCCTCAGGGGAGCAGATTTTGCAAGACTGCTGCAAAGCAACAGACACGCTACGTACAGAAATTCCTGGCAGTTCCCAAACTGGCCAAGCTAACACGATGCTTCTCGTGGTTTAGAACACAAGACATTATCTTTGCGCCGCGCAAACCGTCACTCCAGAAGTGGTGTGATTAAAAACTGCTCTATAAACTTCAAGGAGTATTTGGACTGCGGCGAGATAACTTCCACTACAGCCCTGACCCCACGGCCATACGGATCCGCTGTCTCTGCTCTGCCTGGGGGATGGAGCTGGGTTGGCCACATGACTGCCTTCCAGAGATCCTCTGGGAAGACGGAAAATAAGAACAAGAAGTCGCTTCTCACTTTCAGCATCAGATTGAGTAATTTATTCCTGTGCTTGGGGCACTGAGTGACAACCGGCAATTAATCCCGGAGCCTCGTGGAAACTTCTTGGATCCCAAAGCTGGAGCTGGAAGCTGGAGCCCCATCTCCAGCACTTTGGGCATGATGAGCAGAGGTGGATGCAGCGCTCAGGAAAATGAGGGACTGACTGTACGTGTGCCAGGTGTGAGCGTGATGTAGGTAGCACCACACAAACTCTCCAGCACAGCTCTGCCAATAGCCCCGAGTCCAGCCTTCAGCTCCTCTCTCCTCCCGTCCTGGACCCCACACAGCTTTGCCAAGGTACCTCAAACCCAACCTGCAGCACTTCTTGCCGTAACATTCCTCACCCCCAACAACTTTCCCAATATATCTCAAACAGGCCCTGTAGCAACTCCTGTGACTCCATTCCTGAACCTCCTCCAAGCAGACTACCTATCACGTTGATTTCTGTGATGTGAATAAGACTCTGGCCAGCATCCAGTGAGAGTAATTACGTTATGCCTCCGCAGATTAAACATGCCTTCACCTAGGCTTATGAAGAACCGTGTCAATTTATGGTTCTATATATAGGTTATCTGTAGCAATACTTTTTAATAAGGAACTTCTTGCTCCACTTCAGACAGCCTCCTGCACCGTCCTGAACGTGCAGAGCTGGGATGGGCCCTGTCGCATACCTTGCTGCAGAGGTGGTACCAGCTATTTGCATTTCGCACTGACACGCTTGTAGCCTCCTCCTGGTATCTCACATTTTCCATCTGATTGGCTCGAGATGCTTTTCAAGAGCCGGTGAGTAAGAGCGTTCCAATTTTACAGATGGAGAAATTGAGGCAGCAGCAAGCATAGAGAGCTCACACAGCACGCACACCTTCCCCGATCTCCCATCCTTCCTTCCCTGATCCACAGGGCCCAGGCTCTCCGCTGCCGGCACACGCAGCATATCACTGCTTCCACCAAACTCACTTCTTTGAGTTTTCTTCTAGCCCTGTACAGGCTACAGGGGAACACATGAACGTGCCTGCCTCAGATCCACGAGGACGTTTTTAAGGGATAAAGGGAATGGTTTTGCTAGAAACAAAGCCTGATTCCGCACCCCGGGGGGACGCGATAGGCAGATAAGGATTCACCCCGCTTCCCCCTTCCCTCCCCAGAGCCCTCCGTGCCCAGGGACGGGAATCCAGGCTGCGCCGTGCGTGCCAAGGAGAGCCGAGCTGCGGATAGCGTTTCATTACCAGCTGTGGCTGCCAGCTGCCAGTGGCTCTGGCTGGTACCAGCAAGCTCAGTTCATGCAGGAACTCTGCCTGAGACTCCGGGGGGAGGAGGCACAAGTACCTCACGCTAAGCTGCCCGGCTCCCTTCTCCTTCCCCAGCTCCCCATTCGGGATTTCTTACCAGGCTGCCTTTTATCTGACACTGGCAGGGTTACAGATGCATTCAGCCCACAGAGAAAGAAGAGGGATTAGAGAAAGGACTTTTAGAAAGCCTCAGAGTTGGACTCCGCAACCTTAAATCTTGTTCAACGCGATCTTCTCAGATTGGGAGCATCTGGTGCTAAGCAAACCCAGAGCTGATCAACACGTTACCCTCCTGATTAGTGCTTGGATTCAACTTGCTGACGCAGCCCAGCCCGAAGTCAGCCTGGGCGCTTGAACCCAGCGTCCACGGAGATTTTGCTGTGTGCAAATCAGAGACCTGTCACTCGTTACGGACGTGTTCCTGCCTGGGAAGCCACCTGTTTGCACATACTGTACCTGAGATCCTGAAAAACATATACACACACCGCCAGGGCTGGGGAGCAGCAGAGCCTTTGGTGCTCGGCTCAAAACAAATTGTAATGCAAATAAACAGAGGGGCGGAAATGACTGCGGAGCCCAGCACAAACCCCACCACCGGGACAGGGGCTGCGGAGCTGCGCTTCCCTCCCCGGCGCGGCCCTCCTGGCAGGTTCCTGCGAAGCTGCTTACAGAAAGGGGATGCCGGAGCATTCCTTTAAAAGCCATGTGAAAGCATCTCCTTGTTGTTTGCTCAATTAGCCCCAGACAGATTGCTGCTGCTGCTGCTGCTGGTGGCAACGCTGGGTTGTAAAGGAGGAGGGGAAGGAGGGGAAAGGCAGAAAAAAAAAAAAAGAGGGAAAAAAAAAAAGGTTAGGGCCTAGGCCCAGGACCACCACGAAGTTCCAGCCCTCAGGGGCTCCAGAAAACGTTCAGTTTACTCACTCAATTACATACACTGTTTTATAAACCCTTTAAAATAAAATAGAAAACAGTCCCTGGCACGGAATTACTGCTCTATTATACAGCAGTGATGAAAGCCACTGCTGTGTATTTGCTCTCTTTAAAGCAAGAGATAGTTTAACTTAAAAACTGGGCAGGGGGAGGGGTGCCTGCAGAAACGCATGCACGAAAACACGCCGTGGGTGGCTCCTACCGCATTCACCCAGGACAGAAAGGATCAGAGAGTGGGAGAGAGGAGCGACTTGTCTCTGCAGCAATGGTTGGCCCTGGAAAAGCAGCCAGGTTGTGGGGGGAGAGGAACTAGAGGGGCTTAAGGGGATGGGAAGCAGCTGAAGCTTGACTTTGGGAGGCTGGAGGGTGTTTTAAATTACATGTGGAGATAAAGAAGGGAAGCAGGTGATGGGGGCTGATTTGTTTGTGTTTATGCAGCAGTGGGGGTTTCCAGTGGAGGCCTGCTCTCTCCCCAGCCACACTGTACTTACGTGATCGCTAGCGATTGGGGTGACCGTACCGTGGCCCCAAAGGCCAGCAGCATCCAGTGGGTTTTCCCCGAGTGCTGGGGCAGTCCTGCTGTGCTTGAGGGGCTCTGGAGTGATGGTCCCCACCTGCATCCCAGGGAGCGATGTGCACCTCTGCCCGAGGCACTGGCAATAGGGCTGGAGAGAGCTTCAGGCACATCAACACTGGTGGGCAGCTGGGGACCAGCCCAGCCTCCAGGCAGGGAGCACACAGAGATCCCACTCTTGTCCTACATCACTCCCAGCAAACACCCATGCTCAGAGCCTGTGCTCACCTGGTTCAGCTTCTATCACCAGAACTGTCACAGAAACGGAACAGTTTCGGCTGGAAGGGACCTTCAAAGATCATCCAGTCCAAGCCCCTGCCACAAGCTGGGGCATCTTGCACTAGATCGGGTATTAATCCCTTTTCCCTCAAATCCATCCAGGGGAACAGGCATGTCTTGGGAGCGTAAAGGTAAAGGCAACAATGAATTCAGTGCCTGAAGAGAGTTGAGTTTAGCATGGCTTTAGCAGATGGACAGGGTGGGGTGAAGGAATTGAGAGAAGTGATTGCTTGGAGTGTTAGGAGGTATGTTAGTGAAAGGAAAGTGAGATCGATAGACAGGGATGTGCACAACAGCAAGTTCCTTGGGGACAGGGAGGCACCACAGCCTAGGACTATGGCAGCATCCTAATAACCATGTAAGAAGGGGACTGGGTTATACTGATGGATGCGTTCCTACTGGGATATCACCCCCTCGCAGCAAATCCTAGCGAGGATCTCAGAAATGCCGATCTGAAAGCCTCTGTCCTCACTTCCCACTAGGATGGCAGCGATGCCACATCTGCCTGGATACTGCTGCCTGCTGCGTTGGACACAAGCAGAGGTCCCCGTCCCCTCTCAGGCATCCATCAGGGTCTCCTTCCTGGCTCTTTCATGTGGCTGAGCTCTAGCAGAGCACAAGAGGTTATTTTCTCTGCATGGAGCATGTACAAATATTTCCACAAGGTTACGAACTGCTGCCTTATGGGTAGACTCCACAACCAACACGCTGCGAATGTGGCAGTTCCCTGAACCCCCTCACTCAGGAAGCCTGAACTTCCCCAGCTGGGAATGACACTGTGCTCGAGTGACAGTGTGACAGTGCCTGGCGGCAGAGGGAAGGACAAAGCATCACTGACTGAATATTCTAAGGAATTTTTATGCCACCACTAAGACCAGAACTCACAAACTGTTTTTATACAGCTTGCAAAGCAGGATTAGGATCATCTAGACATGTGTCACTGATGCAAAAAAGATGACTTTTAAGAGATGCCTATTTGAACCGCCAACTGATATCTGTGTCAGGGACATTCAGCAGTTAAACTACGTTAGCGAACAAGTCCTATGGACCTCTCAGCTTCCCTATGAATTGACACCATTCCTGCTTTCCAGCTCATCTTGCACCCCAGTGCACGACATACATGTGTGCACTGTTTAGTCTGTGTCTGTTCTTCGCGAGCTTTCGTAACTCCCATCTGCACTGCAGCATGCTTTCTGATCCCGACCTTGTGTGGTGCTAAGTGTTTTCAGTTCCCCAGGATTTCACCAGGAGGTACTCAGCATCTTGCAATAGCAGATGCTCGGCTCTACTGGTATGCAGCAAGAGCATCAGAAAGCCCATCAATTCCTTCCTGTTCCTATCTTGCTCAGTCTTGGCTGGGGTGAGGCATGCTGACAAGCCGCTCATACGTAGAGGCTCCATAAACTATACCTGCCTTCAGAGGATGACATTAGAGAAAAATGTGCTCTCTGGCCCTCATTAAAATAAAACAATCTTACTCTGTTTCATTCAGAAGTTGTAGGACTCCAAGCTTGGAACAGGACTTGGAAAATGATCGGAAACAGGAGCCAGTCCTCACTGGATATGTGCCTTTTTCTGTTCTTGTGAGAAACCACACACTTTTGGCTACGTGATAAGCCTCTGGAAAAAATCTCCACTTGCACATGTTCTCAGGAGGGTAGCTGAAAGCTCCAGAGACTGCTTGCCCTGAGCGCTCTCGACCAGGGAAGCGCAGGAACAGCGCAGGGCTTCCCCCACGCTGGTGTCCCTGCTCTGGGAGCAGCACTCGGCACAGAGCCGCTTCCTCCAGTGCCCGGAGTGATCCCACCTGGGCACAACAACAGCATGGGAAGGGATGCAGCCTGCCTCAAAGCAGTCAGGGAATGAGTGCGAGGTGGGAAGTGGAGCACGGGACTGTTAGGCAAGGGGACTGGAAATAGCATCTCTGGTCAGAGCAGAGGAGTCAGGTGTGTGTCTGGGCATAAGAGAGAAAAGCAAAAAACTCTGTGGGACTAAAACAAGAGGAAGAACCAAAGACAAAGCTGGGAATGGGATAAGACTGGTTGGGCGCTGTGAAGCAGGAGTCAGGATCAGATAGGAAATAGGTAACGCAGTTGGGGCCCAAGGGGTGATGCTGGGGGCAGGAGCAGTAAAGCCTACAGTGACTACAGCCTCCTGCTCCAGCACCAGGAGGGAATCTCAGGGCTGCTGACACTCACGGGCATCTGTGAAATCCCCTGGCAAAGTTCCTCTTGCCTCACTCCAAACCCAGCTCCCCTTACGGAGGATGACCCACTACTGTCAGTTCCCATCAGCTGGAACAGCAGAAGCTGTATAATGGAGCTCTAGTTCCTGGCGCTGCTAATGACCCACACACGGGCCAACATGATCCCATATAAAAAAACCTTTTTTTTTCTGTAGTGGACTGAACCCTCCATCCCAACATGGACAAAGAAAACGCTAAGGCTAAAATGCCAAGTCTGTAATAGCTAGGGAATGCTACATGTAACGTGCAACTATAGCACTGAGGTTGGGCAGTCAAAATAAACGGGCCCACGACCAGCATCTCTCTGTCTCTCAGGTCTTCTTAAAATAGGAGGAAAAACCAACCATATTCATGCTAAGGACATGAAAATGAGGTTGTTAACAGCTGCGAAGCACTAAGATGACAAATGTTGCAGAAAGGCCACAGAAAAGATCTTGTTTCTTACATAGTGTACAGTAATTAAGGTTTCAGACTCAAGCTGAAAAAAGACAGGAAAGTAAGAACTATGGAACAATCTTGCATTCAGCATGCACTCAGCAGCACTTTCTGGGTGCTGTCTGCATTGTGGCACCAAGGAAAATAAAAATACATGGTTGCATTAAAAATGCACAGGAACAAGCACAGGGAAGTCTTAGGCTACATCCTGGTCACGGAGATAATGATACTAAGTATGTACCAGGATGCCAAGCTGAGATTACATCAGCATCCTGAATGCTGATATTTTTTCCCTTTCTGCAAATACCCTTTCTGGCAACGACACTGCTGTAATACACTTTTTGGGTGTACAATGACTCAAGCTGTCCCTAAATGACATTGGCTCCTTGCTACTCAACGCACTCAAAACATCCCTGCCCTGAGGATAGCAGAGATGAAGATGAGGGCTAAGGTGGTGAGCTTTGTGTCAATTTTGCTAGTTTTATCCTCTGTGTATCCCTTTACTACCTCTGCTCTCTATTTCGCTTTGAAGAAAGGTTAGGCCAATTTATTGAGTATGCCTCTTCCTGACTAACCTATACCAGATGTATAGCATGCTCCCTGATGAATCTGGCACAGTGACTCCTTAGGGAGTTGTACTCACTGCGCTCACTAGGGCTCATTGGACTCCCCGACCAGCCCATCGCCAGCACTCCCTCTCTCTGGTCCTACTTCAATTAGTACACACAGCTTTTGAGCTCCTCTTTAAAAACAGGTTCATCAAAAAGGCTGCAGTGTACTTGTAATAACTGTCTTAGAAACAGTGACTGAATGCTCTGTGCAATTAAGCCCTTTCAGAACTGCTGCCTGCCATTTCCCATCCCTCTAATAATTACCTCCTTTTTAGGTACCAACATGTTTTTCAAACTGCTATCTGGGTGAGGTAGCTTTCATAAAGCCTGTCTGTTAATTCTCTGCTAGCAGGTTTCGAAGTATCAAAGAGGAAGGAAAGTGGATGCTTCCTAAGTATGGTAATAAAAGCAGTAGGAAGAGAATAGCACGACTCTCAGGAGGCATGGGTTGCAAATCCAGAAGTTTAATAAAACTCCACATCATGACTTTAACAGAGGCACTTAAAAAGTACCAGGTCTGACCAGTGCTGTGATGGAGCCTGAAGTCATTGCTGACAGCTACCTGGCCCCTGTGCCTCTAACTCGCTTTTCAGTTTGAAATTAATGGGCTGCATCTGATCTACCCCAAAAACCAGTGCTGGAGCACTCCCTCTATTTAGGTGTCCAGAGCTTTGCCAAGCCCATTATTAAGTGATGAGGTCTCCCCACCATGTCCCCAGGGAGATTATCCCACAGCCGACCAGACCACATCGTTAGGAAAATGTTCCAGATATCCAACCTAAATTGTGTTTAATTCAATCCCATTACTCCCAGCTGTACCATTTGGACCACCCTAAATATGCCCCTGCCTCTCCTGCAGAAGGAACAGGAGGAGAGCTGGTTTGAGTTACATTTGCTTATCATTTGTGGGAGCTGTTCTTCTGCCATCCTCCTTCCAAGGAACCGGAGTTCACGTTACGAAAGGAGGCCAGTGGCTCAAAGAGCTCTTGTACCCCGAGCTGCCTGGGCAGCATGACCAGGACTCACATGGTGGAGCTGGGAGCAAACAGCCAGTTCTGCAGCAATGTCAACTGTGAGATTCGCTTGGGGCTGCACAGGATGATGCGGGGATCTTTGTACCTTTGATGAATCCTGGCTGATGCTCTGGAATAAGGAACTGCTGTTTTTTTTCTTTAATGTTTCTGGGAAGGTGTATGCAGCTTTGCTGAGGAGGTTTCTAGCGTGTAGCTCCCAGACTGGGGTCAACAGCCAGCTGCTACCGCTTACGTCTGCTGAGGTGTGATCAGCTTGCAACAAAAGGTGGCTGCAACCCAAGAGAACCAGTTTTTTGTAACCTGGCTGTGAAGGCTGTGAGTTTGGAGAAGGAAAAGTTACCAAACAGAACAACACAGCCAAAGTCTTGATGAAAGGGGGAATATGGAAACAGACTTACAGGGCCACACCAAAAGCTTGGCGCAAGGTACAGGAAGTCTTGGGCAGGAGAAAGGAAGCCATGGCATGCTTTCACAGTGAAAAAGAGAGGGCCCAGTTTACTGTGGGACCAGGCAAGGTCAGAAGAGACATGCTGGGCTGGAAAGACTCCACAGTTCAGGAAATAAGTCATGAACTTCACAGACAGATCCCAGACCACCGAGGAGAACCTGACCCCCAGCCCAAAGAAATTCCAGTATGGTGAGGAAACTGAGGCAGGGAAATGAACTGAGGCTTTGTTATTTTTTCTTGCTCAGCATAATAGTGTATTCATAATCTACCTGAATGTCTTTGCTAGCGTCAGTCATACATTCCTGAACAGTTTAAGCAGAGGGCCCACAGACTCATTGAGACTCATTGGTTTAAGCTTTGGAGAGATGGGCACGTGGCCCTACAAGAATAGGCAAACGAACCACGAGTTCCAGCCCTGTTCCTCTCCCTCCAAATATGTTGACAAATCCTGAAAAATGTTCAGACAGGCATGACAAGGACAATCGTGAAGAAAGAATGGTTTCCATACTGAGATCAACCAGACTAGGACCTTCACCCTGGAAGAGACTACTGAAACAGATGTGAGTGAGGTCTAAGTGTGACATCTCTCTTTGAAATGATCTGCTAAAGAAATTGAGCGTAGTCTCATTGCCTAAAATACTAGCTAAATCTACACCCTGTTTCCTCATAGTTCAAATTTCAGATTAACAAACAAATGTGACCTGACTTAGCTCTCCTACTGATTCATGCTCAGGAGGAGGCACAGATAGCACATCCTGAACAGCACAAATCCTCAGGGACAGGCAGGCAATGACCCCACAAGGGCCACTGATTCAGACTGAAGCGATGAGCAGAGCCACGAGTAGGCAGAGACTGTGGAACACGGGGACTAAGATCACAGTGCACACAACACTCACTGGGTATTTCCTACAGCATCTGGGACTTGCAATTGTAGGATCAACGCTTTGTTTTCATGAGTCTTTTTCACTCCTGGTTTTAAATTAAAATTAAATTTGCCATCTGCATAGCTGGCAGTAGGTTATACCATACTACATTAAGTGTAAACCCTTCTCTGAGGACACTTACAATTGGGAAACCACCCATATACTATAAAGACAAAGCAAGCAAACAAATCCTGATCCGACTAAATAACTTCACATGGTGCCTGCAAAGGAACTTACTTTTGTCCTCAGTCCACACCCTAGAGCAGAGATCTGCCAAACCCCAACCATAAATATTCATTAAAAAGCCCTCTGCTTGGGATGCAGTCACTGAGACAGCCATTTCCTGCCCATTATCTCTTAGGGCAGGAAATCAACAGTTCCACTCAGGCGGTTACCAAGCCCTCACCACTCACAGCTTGACTGGATGGCCTACCTTTGCCCAAATTGGGGCCACACAGTTGTAACCTCTTTAAAACCCCAAAAAGCATTTCATTTCAGTAAGGCAGGGTTAGGGCTAGCTACCCTTTGGTAGCTGCCCTTGAAACTGCGAGAAGCTAAGACACCTTGTATTTAGCACTGAACACAGCAGCTCCCAGTATGCTTGGAGCAAGATGGAGGGCAGCAGGCTGGCACCTGTGGCTGCTAGCATTCACAGAGAAGGATGGCTGTGCAACCACTAATTGGACTGCATCACCCCGGACACTGACAAAAAATTTTTGTCAAAACGACAGCTCCTTCTGCTGAGGACAACTCCAAGCTGATCTAATTGTGGTCTCTGGAAAAAGACTGTCTCAGCACCCAATCTTGTTCTTTATAATAACAACAAAGTTTTTCTGCCAACTTCAGAAGAGCAAGTCCCCGAACTGTTCTTATGCCAGGAAGCTGTGCTTTCCATGAAAAACAAATCTTAATCTTATGGGACACCACACTGCAGAACTGCCGCTGTTTACTGGCACTTTATGAAGAAACAGGCAGAAAATCTTGAGGAGGAAATTCTAAAATCAATCACAAATGCAGAAAAACAGCTCCTCCACTTACCTTTGGTTTCCAGCCTCTGATCACTTCCAATCAAACAGTCCTTGATGTCTGCACCCTTCTCTATCACAGCATTATGACAAATAACACTGCCCTGAAGACAGCACCTATAACACAAGCACAAGGTAGAGCAAGAAAATGATTTAAAGTGACAAGTACAAAACAAAGGTATCCACTGGAATATCTAATAAGTCTCTGACCTGATCCTGTAAGTAGGTTCAGTTGTGCTTTTTCCTCAAACATTTTGCCATTCTTGTCCTGATCCTCACACCCAGTTGCCAGAATATGTTTGCAAAACAGGGTTTCTAGTTTTACCTCCTTTTAGAACAGTTTTCCTGTATGTTTCCTTAACAGAATAAATACCACTAGAGGATTTCATAGACAGGACACTGGGCTGGGAACTGGGACCTGGATCAAGACTTGTACTTTCCACAGACAGTGTGAATAACTGCAGGGGTGACTCCTCTCAGTTCTCCAGTTAAAATGCAGAGAAGTAGCCCAGTCCTTCCCTGTGAATTTAGCTGAGAAGTTTCCTATGTTCCAGAATGTGAGGCATCAACAAAGTGCAGATCAATACCTTACCTGGTTGGCTTTGTTCATATTACAATCAAGCACTCACACATTCTGCAGAACTAAACCAATGAAACCCACTCTGGAACTGCTCTACCTGCTTATGACACATCCACCTTCATGTAGCCTTTGACACCAACACAGGATGAAGCTTTCTTGAGCAACAGTAACCACCTTCCAAAATGTTTTTGAATCTGAGCTCCATAGTTTACCCACCTCTGTGACACCCCTGTGCAGCCATTCCCTACCTTGGTCACAGCTCTCACCACTGCTCCCTGCACCAGCAAAACACTGCTGCACTGCACCCCCAGGCTGCCTCAGAAAGAGATGGCTATTTTGGAGCTAGAACTAATAGCACAGAGGGGTTTCGGTACCAAGTCAGAGCCCTGAGCCTCAATTTTGCGCTGAACGGAGAGCTAGCCAGTTAGTGGTCCCAGGAGAAAAGAGGAGCGTCAATCCTTACTCCAGACTGCCAATCCTAAAATTAATTCCTAGTTATTTCCCTACTCACACATTGCCACTATCTAGTATGCAGAATTTGCCATTACACATACAACAATTCTGTCGCTCATGTGAGTCAGAGCAGGAACCATCTGCATCACAAACACGGCATTAATTCTGCAGGAGCAGAAGCAATAAAAGCGGACCTCAGCCACGGTGGTTAGCAGTTACGACTCCCCTTGAGCAGACTGTCCCCTCTGAACAATCATTCTTTTAACTCTCCTCAACTCCCCCTCCTCTGACCTATAAGGAGGCAATATGAGCAATTATGCTACAAGCAACCAGCTCAGGTTGCCTTGGCAAGGTTTTTACTAACATGTTAATATGATAAAAAGTGGCAAAGATACACAGCAGACCCCTGCCTGCCTTTGCTCTCGCACTGTCACAGGCTGCTTCTTTCCAATAGCCCCATGCACCACACAGACACTCAGGCCATCGTCCTGTGCACCAGTATTTGCTGGGAGAACACAGCACTGGCAATCGTGCTGGGAAATGAACTGGTGGAGAGATGGCTGCCCATCACCACTGCCATCCTGAGCTGGTCTTCAACAGGACCACAAAAGGTGATGGAAGATTGCCCACTGTCCTCTGAAAGGGCCCCTATCCAAAACACATGCTCCAAAATACCTCCTCTTCCTTCTCTTTGGACCATTTCTCTGTGACTTTTAGGTTCCCATCATCTATCAGGTTCAGAATGGATATTAGGAAAAACTTCTCCGAAAGCGTGGTAATGCATTGGCACAGGCTGCCCAAGGAGGTGGTAGAGTCACCGACCCTGGAGGCGTTCATGAGACATCTAGATGCGGTACTAAGGGACACAGTTTAGTGGTTAAATGGGTAATCTTGGTGGACAGTTGGACTAGATGATCTTGGAGGTCTTTTCCAACCTTCATGAGTCTATGATCACTGCTTCCAAGCTCAAATAGCCCTGGGTGTGCTAGGACCTCCCATGCCACCCAGCACAGAGACTAGATGATCTTGGAGGGTGCAGCTCACTCTGGAACACACTGGATGTGTGTTCCAAGCCTTCTTGGGATAGTTTTTCAACTCCTGGGGAAAGAACAGCATTGTAACCAAGAAAGTGCTGATGACATTAACATCAAAGATAAGGGGGTTTCCTGCCAAACCATTTGTTGGAAGGACAGCCCAGGGAACCAAGACGGACGCGGCTGTGCCAGGTGCTCGCAAACCTACCCTGCCCCGTGCCAGCGCAATGCAAAACCAAGGAGCTCTGCCACCCTGGGAGTTCCTTACAACTTACATAAACCCAACCAAACGCACAAGTTTTAAAACCATGCTCAGCGCTAAGATTACCCCAATCGCACAAACCAGCAGCGAATCCGGCTTTTATTGCTCAAGTGGAACAAAACTTCACAAGATAAAAACACAATTTGTGGGTGTTCCCTTCACCCGCTGACAGATGTAACACAGCCATTTTGAAACCACTTGTAAATGCCTTTTTTTTTTCTAAAAAGTATGTTATAAAGCCTGCCAAGAGAAGTATTTTGTGTGTTTATTTAATTTTTACTATTTTTTTTTTTTTTTTTACATCGAAGAGTAAGGAATAAACTTTTATTCTCTTTGAGGGTAAACATCACATCTCGGGGTGATCCTCTGTATTTTCCATGGATAAACAGCCACCGTGTTTCCTGCCCTGTTCAACAACTGGGTGCTATCAGTCCTCAAAGGTGCTCTGACAGCACTCAGCTCTTGTTGTGTGTGCGCATACGCACAAATTTGATGTACTGCTTTATAATGCAAACCATATTTATTTCTTTTCCTAAAACGTAGTATATTTTTAAACTTTTCAGCACTGTGAAAACGGATATCTTCTGACCTTAAAATCCAAAGAGCATGTTCAAACCCACAAGAGGAACTAATTTGGGGCATTTGATTTATGGCTGAAATTTCAATTTGAATTTGTTTTAAGTGCAATCACAAGCTGAAAGTCTCGCAGCTGAGCGTTTTTCAGAAAATAAATAAAAATATTCAGTGTGCGTCTGCATTCTGGACAGAGCATTTTACAAGCCCGGTCCTGCAGTGGTAACAGATGTAGATGTCGGCCAGCTAAGACATTAATTTGTTATACAGGTACAACGTGCAAATGGAAGCAATGAGGGCGAGTGTGTGTGTATGTGTGTGTGTACGGCTGTGCATGTGTCTACGTTATGTGCCTGCATCTGAGAGACAGAGGCTGACTCTGGGGTTTTGGTTTTTTTTTTTTTTTTGAAAGAACAAGAGCAAAAGGAGTAGTGGCCAAGGAGGCATGGGGGGATTACAAGGATTTAGGTCTTTAAACTGCAGACCACCTAACAAGATCACTCTGAAATGCCACTAATTTCAGTTAAGGCCACAGACCTCCCTTCCTCTGCCCTCCCTCTCTCTCCCATTGTAAACAACTAATCCCAGCAGAAAACAACAGAGAGCAAAATGTACACACATTCTGCAACATTCCAGGTCCTTCTTTATCTTTTATTTATTTTTCCAAAAGGTCAGAGTATGTATGGAGGGAGGGGGGAGGGGAAGAAAGCCAAAAAACCTCAAGTCCATCTCTTGTGTGGGCTTGAAGGAAGCTGGGAGAAAGCAAAGTCCAAGAGCATACAATATGGAGCTTTTATAGCGCAGCAATTCCTGGACTGGGCTTGCTTTCCCCTCCCTCTATTTGTGGCAAAGTCACATAGCTTTAAACCAAAGGACAGGGTGGTCGATTACATCTGAAAGAAATGTAAAGAATTGAGAAAGAATTCCATCTCCTGTCGAAATTATAAATAAGGAAGTATTAGTCCCAGAGACAGGCTGATTTATGCAGCCCTGGAACTGCTGACTTTCAGGCTGAGTATCAGTCTATAAATCAAACTCTTAAATCAAGTGTGTCAATCGCTGCAGAACTGAGACACTTAAGCAAAGAAAGGCACCTACCACTGAAAGCAGGAAGATTGCCAAGGGACAGAGGTGCTGTACCCTTTTTAATTTTCTGGAGTGTAAATCTGAGATCAAACATCCTCTGGGGGAACGGGAAATCAAAATAGCAGCGCTCAGCACACCGGGAGCAGGCTGCAGGAGCCCAGGACACAACCCCCTAATTACAGGCTGCCCACTGATTATTTAGGACTCTGTGATTAAAGTGATGAACGCTCTTGGGAGAAAGGGGCTTAAGTAACTGAGGTCAAGACCCCAACTGCAGCTCTCGCCCTGGTTGTGCAAGCTTAGGAAGGTATGAATGTCACAGGTTTGCCTTACAGCAAATCTCCTGAAATGCCAATGGAAGTTATCCAGGTCTGCTAGTTTAATCCAATTGTGCCAAAAAAACGACATAATCTCTGTTGGGCAGCAAAGCAAATGAGGTGTCTAAAATGCAACGCTTAAACCTACAGGCTCGAGAGGAAGAAAGAGCTTGAAGCAGAGAGCTCAGGATGGCCCGTGGGTGATGCTCTGCTGTGCCAAGCCGTCAGGACTCCTGCTGCTCCACATGAGCCAGGAAGCAGAGACAGACTGGGGAGCTGGAAGCCAAGGGTGACATGCCTCGGCAGCTACTTTGCTGACTGAGGGGTAACAGCTGTGGATTCCCCTGGGAGCAACATCCCATTCCGCCTTGACCAAGGAGGTAAGAGCCACAGCAGCACCTTAATAACAGCGAGAGGTGGCGAGGGGAGAGCTCTAAAACCTACCAGCAGCCCCTCAAGGAGACCTCCCAGAGTCAGAGTGTCAGTGGCTGGGACACACGTCACAGGAAGAGGCACAAAGACCATGGGAAAACGGGCAGGAGGCAAAAACACTATTAGGAAACTTGAGAACCCGTGGTGTTGCCTTCACCACCATTTATTTTTACACACTAACAAGCCAACTCAGGGTACTGTGAATCTCACGTTATACACTCAGGTAAATACCAAAGACTACAATAGATGCCAGCAGTACATGCTATAATTTATAGATACGTTTCAAAGAAAGCATTCTTAAGTGAATTTGGGCTTTGATCTCCAGTTTTTCCCCTTGGGGGTAACAAAAACATTCTACCAACCCCCTAAATTCTTAACCCGTCTCCGAGGGTGTTTTTGCTAAGGAACTTGTTTCATGTCTCTCTGCTAGCCAAGCTCATCACTGTGGTATGGCTCCTTTACACTTCTTCCCCACACCCTAAACATTTTGCATTACATATTGCATATACTTGCCAGCACTCGTATTTTCCAGTGAAAGTTCAACTGACCTTAAAGGATTGCCTCAAACCTACCTTAACTTGTTTTATTAAGTGAAGTTCAAGCTGCTGCGGGAGGTAGCCTGGAAGGTTGTGCCTCACCTCTGAAACTTCAGATCAATCCAGCTGATCTTGGAACAAACAAATTGGTGGCCTTTCATGTAGCTGAACGCCTGCTTCTGCACACTTCAGCAAAAGCACACGCTGAAACGAGTCTTACATCAGGAAACCCTACACACGAGCCAACCAACCTCCTTCTGGATTTCCTCCTGTATGGAGTGGATTTCACACACACACAGCTGATGCCCAGGAAAAATAATGTCTATTTTAAGGTAACCAAGCCGAAAAATTCTATCTTCACTCCCATCTCTGGGTCTACTCAGCAGCTGGTGCGGTTAGACTGGCACAGACAACTGACACGTTTTCTGGGAGTTTCAAGGGCAATTTGGGACTGAGAACTGTAGACCTCCACAGGATATTATTGGTTAAATCAACCAATGTTGTATGGGCTAGGCTGACAAGGAAAAGAAGATTTTGTAAACGCCACCCTTAAAAACTGAGACTGGTTTCCTGGTGTTAAGCTGAACTTGTTCAACCACACGGTCCCCTCCGGAACTGAGAGGAGCAATTCTGGCACAACGTGAGAATTTCTTCCTTTTCCTTACCCAGGCTAGGGAAGACTTCCAGGAGCACCAATGGCACTTACACACAGATTCCCATCAAATCCCAGCAGCAATCTGTTGCTTTGAAAACCTGCACGCTCCTCTTCCATCAGACCCATGTGGCTAGCAGGAGGCAGAAGCTTATTTATAGCTCTGAAGTCAGACCTAACTCCGGCCACCTGAAGAAGCAGATCAGCAGAATGAGAGGAGCTGTTTGAAAATGCCACTTTTCAGAGCTGACCCGTGCTTTAAGTTCAACATTTGACGTACAAGATGTTTGGAAAATTGGAAAGAGCTCCCTGCACTATCAGGGAAACATCTGTATCTGAGTTTAAGGAACAGGTGATTTATTTAAGATGGATTGATGTACCAGGAAGCTAGCCAGAAGAAAATGCTTTTTGAGGAGCTGCTAGTAATAATGGTTCAGAGATTCACAAGATAACAGGTACGAGATGAGAAACATCCTAAATACAATAGATACAGTGGAATTCAACTTCCACTGAGAGTAAGTGGAAACTACCTGTGCACGTAGCTCAGCTACTTTCTGCTCACTGCTTTCCAACTTGTCCTCTCTCCTTCAACTCACCTTCCTGAGAGCAACCTCTGTTGGACCAGAGGTTGTCTCTATATGGCATGTGCATTGCATTAAATAGGAGAACTACAATTATGGTTCCTGACCAAGAGTTTACAGCATAAAACCAAGAGGAGTGACAGAAAGGACAGAACGTAACTGCTAGACATCCAAGAGAAATGAGAGCCCTTTTTACAGGCAAGCACTATAGCTAGCTTTATTCATATATTCACTTATCCATGTTCACAATATACTTTATTGGCCTTGTGAGACAGCGTCCAGAAGACAACAGCCATCTTAAAAAACGGTTCAAGATACAAAACATTTGGAAATCCCAGCATAAGCAAAACTTAATTTCCAGCTTTGCAAGCTATAGTGCTGGAAAGAACTTTATCTCCTCATTCCTTCTCATGAGGGAATGTACTGTAAAATATATTTTACAATTTCAACAAATGTTGCCTTGGCAATAGGATCACTCCTTTGTACTGCTATTATCCAATGGGAAAAAGACCACTTATGTGCTGAACCCCTATAAATGCTCAATTCCACCCTGGTTTTAATTAGAACTTTCTTCAAACCGCTCACTGTTTCTACATCAGGTGCTGATTTGGCACTGTTGAGGAAACAACCAATAAACTTCACAATCAATCTGCAGTTAGTAGTCAATCCAGCTCAGCTTGCTTGTTGTTTTCTTCCTTTGTACATTTTCTCACAGAAAGTAGCAATAAATTGGAGACATGTGGCAAACTAGAGTAGTGTTTAACCAGCCACACGTGGTCTCACTCCAGTCCACTCACTGAGTAACAGGAGTGTCTGCACCCTCTACTTTAACACTGGTAGCCAGAACATCACTAACAAAACCCAACACATAACTTACGGTCTTTGCATGACTTCAACTCAGCAGGTAACGCCTAAAACTCTCTGGTCTGTGCCAGGCAGATGGCCAGACATTTCATGTATCTTTACCATCTTGAAAAACGACCATCCCCAATGAGCACCTTGTCCGCTAAAAGTACAGGTGACATAGGCTGAGCTTCCTTATTTGCTCTGTGACAATCTGGTACCTCCTAGCCATGGAACCTAAATCTTGATGCTAATCTCGGGCCACCTGTGTCTTGGTTCCATCATCTCTGATAATCACAGAAGTCTATTAATGGCTTCCATAAAAACAGCTACCACCATTGGAAGCATATTGCTTTGCTGTATCTCCTCGAATAAAGAAAAGAAGCAAAATGCTTCATTTCAGAGACTAAATCTGCCACAGAGCCCCTAGGGCGCTGGCTACCAGCATGCCAAAAAGGCCATTTCAAAGCATGGCTTTTTGTGGACCTCTGGTCTGGACATTTATCTGAACTTTTCATGCTTGCCTCCTCTAGAAACCTTTTAGTCCAAAGATCAGTTTGTTTTGGTTTGTTTTTTTTTTGTTTTGTTTTTCCTATTATATTCCCATCTCGTGAATGTTTCCCAGGGAAACATTCCACTTCCACAACCAAGGCACAAGGATATGCTGTGCACATGACATGGCAAAGTTCCTTTTGTTAAGTGTACACACTAACAAAGTTTTACTAACAAACAAGAGATTTTGAAATCTTTATCTGCTAGCATGGAATAAAGGACTCAATGTGCTTTTCCTGTTAATATTATCTGTAATGCCCAGAGCACTTCAGCACAAGGTCTTGTACGACCAGAACAGTTAGACAGCTCCTGCTGCCAGGATCTAGAAAACTAAAAAAAACTACAATGCTTTTAAAAATAAAGCCTAGGTTTGGGAGGAAGGAAAAATAAAAAAGCTAAATCAGGAAGCTAAAACCAAATTCCTCCATCCATATCTAGGTCTCATTTCAAGGATGCTAAGGGTGCCTAAACGTATCATACAAAACAAAGCTAGCATGCTCAGGTCATAATTTGTTGCAGGATTGTCTGCAAGCCCCAGCAGCAGCAATTTCTGTGAAATCAAGGTGGATCAGAGACATCACTCTTCATTTGCAAATGGCACAATCTCCCTACATACCTAGCTTCAGTCAGTCTGCCAGCGTCACAGACTGCTCCCTGAGAAGTGAACTATAAAATAAGGGCTCCTACACCAAAAGCATACAAATGTTGGGACCCTGTTGTACTGCACTACATCTAATGCAAACTGAACAAACAAAAAGGTCACCACCAAGACAAAATAAAGACTGAGGACGCATACAGCTACTGCAAGAGCATTCAGATGCACAAAGTTTTCAAGTGACTATCTGTACTTTCAGCTCGATTGGTAGGTTTTCTCCAAGTATGTAACTCAGTACACTCATTTGTCACTGAGCCCAGGGGAGCAGTGCAGAGGGAAACAAGAACCGTTTCCCGCTGCAGCCTGTCACCTGGGCAGTCAGCATCTCTCAGCACTTGCACTGGTGTATAAATTACATCCCTCCCAGCTTGGTCAAGTATGTCCATCACTCTGCACATATGTAATCTTCGCTATTTTATTATCTCATTGATGGAAGAATTAGCTCACAGTGGGAAACACATTAAGAAAGGACTGCCAATTATTTTGCCTGTTTTACTTACTTCTTTAATCCCCCGTAATCTCTTCTAAGGGGGGATTCATATGTGCTCAAATCACTTCACAGGAGACATATGTAGCATAACAGAAGCTCTACACACCAGAGCTGGGAAAACCAAAAACCCTGCTACTGGTCCTCCAGAATATCAGACATGTCAGCCATTGCTAAGAATGGATTGCAGCTTGCAAACAGGATGCAATGGCACTATGCAAGTGAAACTCAGGTCCTTGATCCACTCAGTTTCAAAGGAACTGTTTCAAAAAGATGATGCCCTCTGTTTCTCCAGTAATGAACCAACCACAGCCTAACAATAAGAACCTAGTTCTGTAATAAATCCCTTGCGGTACATCCATCTGCCCAGAAAGAATCTGTTCATCCATTTCAGAAGCTGATATCAAATGTCGTAAGGCTATGTGAAACCTTTACCTCATTTGGAAATGTAATTTGTAGGTCCTCAGGCCCCAAGAACCATGGCAGGTCCAACAGCATCCTCAATTCACAACATTACAGGAAAATCATCGAGACAAAAGAATTTTCATGTTTTCCTTTGTATTGACACAATGAAGAGAAGCTGCTGAACGCTTTTCCAGTTAAGATGCAGCAAAAAACAGAGATTCAACCCAGAGAAGCTAGAGGTGATGTAAGCAGTAAAAGACTTAACACGGCACAGTCATGCATAATCACAGCTCTTGATAAATGAACTTAGAATGCTAAGCAACTCTTGCATTTAGTTGTTCTCAGACTCCTGACTTTCAGAAATGATTTACCTGATCTTTCTTTCTTCTCTTGGTTATCCAAGAAACTGTCTTTTCCACAGTACGTGCCCTATAGCAGTCTTGTCATCCTACTGCTTCAAGCTGGTGTTACTGCAATGAATGGTGCTGGGATGAGCCTCCAGTGATCACTCACAGATGACTAGTGCACAGCTCAGTAGTCCATTAGTTCAGTGGAGCTGCTCATGTCATCATTAGAATGTATATTCATTAGATGACACAGTTTTATCCACTTCTCAGAGCAATTCCACAAGTTTCTCATATGCAATGCCTTAGATGGTGTTAAAACTGGCTTATGTTTGGAACATTCCCTATGCAATAAAAGAAGATAAATTAGATCTGCTAAGGCACTTTATTATGCTCATTTTGACTCAGATCAGCCAACATATGCTGACTTTCCAGCAAAAGTGGAAGATGTTTTCTGAAGTTGGTGATTAGGTAAAGCCTGAGTTACTTAGAGACGCTTGGGAGAAGAGATGTTTGGAAAGCAAAGCTGTCCACTGTGGGCAGTTTAAAGCAAAACCACACATAATTTATTCACCTGTTGTAAATGGATCCATCAACGTGTTTAAGAATCATTAAGATTTTAACAAAAATCTAACAGATTTAATCAAATACATGAAAGAAGGTCAAAACACACAGAAACTGTTTTTACTAAGTTACAGGCAAGACTTCTTTCAACAAAATTTAGCAGTTGGATATTCCTGTATCTCATCACCTGCGCATGCATGACTTCACACCTCTCTAATCACAAGGATTACCATGACGCAATAAGAAATACTTTATCAGTACAGTATCTCTGCAGATCTACACAACATTAATTACAACATGCTTTTAAATAAAGCTCCACAGTGTATAAGCTTAATTTTGGCTGGAGAGGAAAGATTACAAATTCAACTCCAGTGCATCAGCATGCAGTGACTATTGAGCAGCTATGGGGGAAACTCCAGGGACTGCAAGATTTATCACTCATTGGTGAAGACATTGCTTTCACTGAGAGTGAGCAGCGATGAAACAGGTTTCCAGAAATTCACAAAATATTACCCAAAAAGTTGGTTTATAATATCTTAATATCTTCATAATGCCTGAGGAATTTTGTGGTGTGCTTATGATACTGACTCTGAGCTTGATTTAGGACTTAGAAAACAGTACGATGTAACAGTGCAGACAAACACAAGCTAATTTGGGACTCTTCATAAAAATACCACTATTTGTACCCTTAGCTGCCTCTGTGGTAGAGCTGCTCACCTCGTAGGCAAAACCATACCATTATGACTGTGGCATCAATTCATTAATCAAAATGACAGAAGGTCTCACGATCAAATGAGAGAGGTTCTGGTACTTCTTATGACAGTAGCACTTGTGATACAGCCACACTGGATCCATTTGCGATTGAACTGGAAACCAGCTATTTTCTATACTCAAAGGAATTCTGATTTATGATGTGCTTGAAATTACTGCGGATTTCTATTAAAGACAAACACTTGGCAGTAAGGTACCATACTTACCTGTAATTTAGTTATGTAACAGTAGTATCCTCCATAGACCCCACATCCTTTGGGGTTTTTTGTTTTTCAGATATGCAACATTCAGAGCCAACTTGGCATTTTTTTTTAAGAGTTTGGCCTTTTTCCTGAGGCCCTAAGCAAACCTCAAGCCATGAAGGAGCAGGGAATTTATACAGGCCTGCACAGACTCAATCAGCAGTTTCCTTTCCACTGACATCCACAGGAAGCCAGCTTGTATGGAAAGATGGGGGCACGCAGACATCAACAATTACAGATAGGCCACTTTTCCCACATTTGGAAATGAACAGCTCAAGGCTACCTATTTAGTTAGTGTCTTTAATGCATGGGAAACCTCTACTAGCTGGCAGATTTTCTCTTTGAAAAGTTTACTCGTTTATTCTATTACTAAGCATACGCAATGGTAAAGTAAAGCTTGAAAGACGACAAAAAAGGACTAAAAGAAAACGACATTTTAGGGAAAGTTGTATGGTTCAAAGGTGATAACAACATTTCTAGTTGGTAAGTGCACCACTTTCAAACGTATGTCCTGACTCAAATATTTTAGGTATACTCATAGACGCAGCCACTAAAATAAAGCTTGGAATAATGACGCACAAGCCCATACACAGTCATATATTCACTTAACTTACTTCCACATTCTGAAGATGTTATCTCTCAAAAAACATGCTTCTCCTCTAAGAAGAAGAAACTGTGGTTCAAGACTGCAGAACTTTCATTAAATCACTTCACTTGTGCATTTGTAGCCTATTTATAGAGACAATTCTGACTTGGTCCTTAGAAACATCTCCCCAGTGATCATCTGCTCTGATTGAGGAACACTTTCAAGAATTACAGACTGAGAACCCAGCTAGAAAAGGAAATAGCAAATTCAGGGAATCAAAATACAAAGAGACAACATACCCTTCTTCAATTGTAACAGAATTCATGATGATGCAGTTTGTTATCTTAACTTTGTCTTTTATGGTACACATGCTGCCAATGATGGAGTGTTTAATGGATGTCTTCTCCCCAACTTGTGTGGATGAGCCAATGATGCTGTCTGAGCCAACCTATGGAGAAAAGAATGGAAACTAGCAAAAGGACCTGGAACTCTCTGATATATGTTCTTCGTAGATGTGTTCCAAACAGCGTGTCCCAAGCACTCATCCACAAGGCACAGTCTACACTAACCTCAGGGGGTCTTGGCAGAGGAAAGATCTAAAAATTTGGGGCCCAAACCACAGGCAAACAGTTGGACAGTCTTCCCGAGGCCCACCAGCTCAATAAAATTTCATTAGCATGCCCAACTTGGTGATCCTCACACAGTAAGGTAAGCACTGTGTGAACAGCCCTGCTGGCACTGACTGCTTTCATTACTGTTTGACTGGTGATACTTGCAAAGAGAAGGCTTGAAGCTGATATTCAACCAAAATGCTTTAGCTGAAAAGCAGAACTAAAATACTGACCCCTCCTGAGTCTGGCGCCCTTTGGGAGGCAAACTGCTCAAATATTATGAATTGCCAGTAGAGAATAAGAGACTGCAGTGTCTGACTTGACGGTAAGGTAGAATTTTTACAAAATATGATTAAAGAGAGAGACTGAAAGGAGGAACCTATGGGCGAATCTACAAGCAGACTCTGGGCTGTATTACTCACGCTGTGATTCTGTCCTTCTGAACTCAGCTTCACAACCAACAACAGGACTGAATTTTAGGAAGGGGTACTTCAAGCAAAGGGCATGCAGACTGTATTAAAACAGCAGAGACGGGCAAAGGGAACGCTTACCATGCCTCTGTCAGTGATCTGTGCAGTCCCATGAACCAGTGGTTCTTCCAGACCCAGATTAAGCAATAGCTTGGGAACCTGGACGGAAAAACCAACATCACAAGTTAACAGGTAGTGCTGTATCTGTATGTTATGTAAACATGGATGGCAATGGTTTCCATTGTGCTTATATCATAAACTTATTAACTTATAGGAAACTGTAGGTTCCTGCATTTTAAATCTGCACCTGGATATGTGTGGTTTATTGTCTTCCCATTTTGTAAAGGAGGCAGGCATACTTCCGTGTGTGCTGCATGTCTCCCTCTTAACTCAGCTTCCTGCCACTGGAGAAGCAATGTATATAATCAGCAGCAAGCAGGCTGGTTCCAGTAGGACACAGTGACATCCCATGCGCTACCTTAGAGGTTTGTCCATCATCTGCTATTTTAAATGCAACTCAAAACGTTTTATATAATTCAGTAATGCAAGAGACTGAAGCAAGTAGTATCAAATATACAAGAAAAAAAAAACTGACATAAAAAGATGGCTACGTTCAGCCCATTCACTAAGGTAGCGTGCTGAGATACAGGCAACAAAAAAGTCTTTCGGAGGTTTAAGAAGAAAGAAACTGAAGTTGATCAAGTAGCTATTCCAGATGGTAGAAAGCTGCAGAAGAAAAGGATCTTGACAGAGAGAAGACAGGTGTGAGATAAGCAGACAAGACAACAATGGTAATAGAGAGACACATGGACCATGAGCCAAGAACAAGTCCACAGAGAGCAATTCTGAGCTGGCTCCTGAAAAGAAGGGGGAGCCAGTGCTGTAGGAGGATGGGATATCAGTTTATCATTCCCCCTTTTCTGGGTGAAGGAGGAGCCTGAGGCATTCTGCATCTCCTGGCATGGGGCTGGGGCCAAGGTCACACACCACAGAGGAGGTGATGACAGCATGGATGACGATATGAGGCGAGGCAGGAGGCTCACAGCACGGCACAGACAGTGCTGCACGGAGTCACACAGCGGTGATGCAGTGTACGACGCAGCTTGGTGTGAGAGAGATGGCAGGCAAAGCAACACACAAGATACAGAAGGTGACAAATTGATGTGTGAGTGCAAAGAGGTCTGTGTCACAGCAGATCGTGTGCCTGAGTGAGAAGCAGAGCATGTGGGGCTGCTGTGGAGCCCCGCACGTGCTGCTAGGCCAGCCAGGATGTGAGTGCTGTTCAGCTGGGAGGGCAGCACGTGTCTCAGCACAGTGATAGCACAACTGGGATCACCCAAAGGGAGAGTCATTAAGTCTCTCATTTCTCTACCTAGGCACCTGTTTTGACAAAACTCTTAGGAAAGCTCTATCTTTGAGATCTCTGCTGCTGTTAATTTTTGCTGAGAGTTGGCAGCAATTTCCACCCTTGCTATGAAGGAACTGCCATGTAGTATGATTGTGTAAAGTGGCTTCCTTGGAAAGCTGGGATAACAAGAGCTGATAGCTAGGGAGTGAACCTCAAGAAGGAGATCCCACAGAACTGAAGAAGTTGGGATCAGATCAGAAAAAAGTATCTCAAGATCTCAAATGAGATGATACTTGCAGGAAATTGTTCACATATTCATAATATGAGCAGCACGTTTCCCTTCCAGCAGGCAAGGATGGGTAAATAGTCCTGTTTCTCACACAATAAGAATTTTCACAGTTGATACTTCATTCAGATGAGTGAGATGAGCTCAGATGAGCTCACCCCTCTGAGCCACCTTTTCAAGTTGCCTGTTGTCCCCCAGTAGACAGTCTGCCCCTGTAACTCTTCACATCTTGGAGATGGTCCTTCCCACTAGACTTGTGTTTCCTTTATTTTTTAAAAAACAAAAATGCAGGTTAGATCCTTCATTCCAAGATGCAGATGGTACAGAGAACCACCAGCTAACCAAAATACCACGCTGACAGGGAGCTAGGCCAACCCAGCTGGATGACACACTGGTTTGGTGAAGGGAGGACACTGACCTCACCTGACACACAGCAGGGCTGCCACCAGATAGATCCCAGAGAGGAGTTCACACCAAGTCATACCTACAGCGTAGGCTGGAAAGATTCCCACTGTCCAGTGTTGCTCTGTGGGAAGGGAAAGAAACAAGGAAAGGCTCTTGCCCTCCAGTAGAAAGGTGGTGTGGTGAAATAAAGAAAGGATTTTACTGGCCAGAGCGAAACCCTTATTAGAATCAGTCAGTGGTAGTGCAGCCTGAGGGGCGACCCAAGAAAGCTACCAGCTCAAGCATTTTGCTCTGAAAAGGAAGGTTAGATAGGGGGCAGGAGTCAGAGGGAGTGCCTGGGTCAAGGGAAGGTTTAAGATGTGTTTGGATTTAATTCATCTTACAAAGAAACTATTTCCTGCTATTGAAGATAACTCCCTCCTGAACCCACCTGCCCACACACAGGCTGCAGGCATCCAGAAACCCAGCTGGAAGTGAAATGATGTGAGTAAAGTGTTTCCTCACCAGAAGGGCAATGGGTTAGGATGCCATTCCTTCCCACGGCTACTGGACTGGACTGCTACTGCTCCGGGAGCCTGTCCTCGTGGACAGGTCCAGGCTTTGCAGGCAGTGAATCAGAATCTGGTTTGTGAAGACTAAGAGCCAACAAGACACCAAAAGTCGTCTTTATAGACCACAAAAACAAGGAAAAAAAGGGACATAAAAATAAATGTTTATATTTTATCAGAATTAACAAGAGAAACAAAATACAGTGGCACTGAAAAAACAACTCCTTTCTCACAACCCCTCCTTAAAGACCTGTTTTATGCTTTATTTCCACATAGTTTCCTCAGAAATTGTACCATTCTGTTAAAAAAAGTTAAAAATTCAAAGAAAATCTTCTCCAATGTTGAAGGCCCCAGTGTGATTTCAAAACACTAATTCCATGTACCACCCAGGAGCAAACACATTTCCTGAACTGACCAAAATGTAGAATATTTAGGTTAAAAAAAAAAAAAAAACAACAAAAAAAACCCACATGGAGTCTGACTGGCTCAACTCAATAACATTTTACTGAAGTGGCTGCTGCCAAATGTACACGCACACTTCCCCTAGCGAGCAGTATTCCCCTTAACCCTTTGGGCACGTTTGTTCCTGATGTTCCTGGGGAAATTTTTCCCTTTCCAACAGCAGTGCTGCCTCCCTCCTCACCATCTCATATCCCTAACTGCAAAACAAATCACTTTATTTCTGTGCTTGTCTACAGGCAGCAAAGAGAAAGAGCTCTAGCGTGTCAATTCATTCTGCCATGCTGCAATTTTAATTTGCATAAATTCATTCATCAATTTTAGTAAAAAGAAATCAACTCAATCCAAGAGCAAAGGCAAGGAAGTGACCACCTCCAGGACTCCCAATACAACTACTAGCCCGGCTGCTTCCAGAAGTCCTGAGCCTTACCCTGCTGCACTCCCTGTCAGTTTTTCAAAATTAGAGGAAACTGTCCACTTCTCATAGCACAAAGTTCATCACTTGGAGAGTGAAATGAGAACTTCTAAGTTGCATCAGCCAATATCGTTAAAAAAAAAAAAAAAAAAAAAGCCATAATACTAGGAAAAGAAGCTTATAATAATCAGCTAATTAGCTTTTTCTAATTCTCCCCTATTATCTTTTATTATCTGAATTCTCAGTTATGTGACAATAAGTGAAAGCTGCAACAGATCAACATTTCACCTCTGTATTTACCTGGAGTGCAATGGTAGTGAAACCTGTTCTTAAAATAAATCTTTCATAACAGAAAGCATTAGGCAATCTGAATGTATGGGTAGTTTAAAGACTTCCTGCAAAACATTACTAATCTCTGTCATTATCACTTAGATAAACATCTGCTAGGAAGAGTCCAGCCAGAACTGATCTTACCTTTACAGCATGGAGGCCACTGACTAGACGACCTATTGAAGCTACTTCCAACCTTATTTTTGACACTTCTTGGCTATTTGGCTGCAAATTTTGTCACTCTCCAAAAACAGAAGAATATCTGGGGTGGGGGTTTTCTTGGCTAAATCAAAGCTATGGAGGAAATTAGCGACAGAACTGCTTCCTCGTCTCATGTCTCTATCCAGCAAACAGGAAGGTGATGTGCCTAGATAACATGGCACTGATTCAATTCCCACACACTGCTCAGCTGTCTATCACAGGAATCCACTCCTGGAGACTAAAATGGCCCATAACCTGCTGTATTTCCACATGACAGTTCACTTTTCTCACCTGCCGGTTGGCTTCAATATACAACGCAAGAGTATTCACTCGGTAGCACAGTCCCTCTTTCATTATATGGACGTAGCAGCGTATTTTTCCTTCGTGGAGAGTTTCATTCATATCTCCTCTGTGATCATTCCAACAAGAGTTATCTGGAGCAGGTTTCAGCAAGCTATTATCTTCCTTTATGAAACTATAAATGTCTGGAGAACACACACATGCATGAAGTTAGACAGGATTTACTGAAATGCTTTCTGAAGAGGAGTACTATTAAAATACTGTTGGTGAAGGGAAATCTTTGTCCCACATCATCTGAATGGTTAGATACTGAGCAATCATTCACAGACTTTATCACATGTAGTGAGTAAGTGCTTATTTTTATTCTGCAGGTGAGAATCAAGGGATTGGGACAGATGCAATGTTTTGCCCAAGGTCACGCAAGGAGACTGTGGAAATGCTAAAAATAAATTCCAGCGTCTGAAATTCTGTCCAGTTCCCGGTGCAGAGTGGTTAAGGCTTTCTCTGTTGCCCTATACAATGGAACTTCCTCCTAAAATTACATTTACTTATACTGTATTCTGGAAGAAAAAAACACAGAGCATCTAGTTGATTTGTTCTTGATTTATACCAAACTAAGTGAGGACAAAAGTATTTATAAAATGCACAATACTGTTCAAAAAAGAAAATTACTAGAATCTTTGCTATCAAGAAGAGAAAAATATAGTATTGCAGTCTAATGCTGTACTCTATACAATAATTCATCTGTAGCATATGGGATTTAAAACCTTCACTGAATTTTTGACACTCATACTGACCTAGGGATGCTTGTTCCTTTTTCTTTCGGTCCTCTTCTTTGTTGTCTAGTCCCTGCTGCAATGATGTAGGAGAAGAGAACTGTTTCCTAACTAGATGTGGAATCAGTTCACTCCGCAGAGATGTGATTGTCCTGGGGAAGGAGATGCACATATGAAGTCCATGAACACTAGAACTCCATTTTCTTTGCATAACATTAACAGACATTTTGCACATTTTTGATGAGGACAGACAAAAATGCCAGGTAGTCCAAGACGTGGCACTAAGGCAATGTTCATTAGTCATGCGCTTCCTTAATGCATTGAAATGTAAAGGAAGACTCAAAATGAGGAAAAAGCTTCACCTTCACAGCACTAATTCCCCTATATCTTAACAGAGATGTCTATAATTTAATAAGGCATCACCCTGCAATTCATGCTTGTGTGCAGCTGGAATGTAGAGCAGTGCCAACATCATAATGGCCACAACTGAAATCCATTTTATGTGGCTTAAAAATGGCATCTGTTTACAGGAAAAGAGAGAATAAAGAGCCTATAGGGGAAAACCCAAAGAAGCTCATTTTGTTTATGACTAAAATATGGAAATGCTCAAAGATATCTGAAATATCTGATTCTTAAATGAAGATATTTATGGTATAGATATTAATGATGGCCTCCTGCTCACATGAAACACGAAAAACATTTTAAAGACTCACGTCTTCTACCCAAACAAAATCAACACATTTTAATAAGCTTAGGTCCCAGGAGTTTCACACTCTTTAGGTGCCCTGATCCAAAATACATCAAAGTCAGCAGAAAAGTTTCCAAAGACTTCAGCTGGCTAATTATCCTCGTGTACAGGTTTCACTTCTTACTCTATTAATTTTGACACCCTAGTACCAGGGTCAGAGAAGTCAAGAGAAGTTTGTGATAAAGCAGGGACTTGAACCCAAGCCATCTATGCCTTAAACAAGGACCCTGATAACTAAATTATCTTCCCTCTTGCATTGATTTATACACCACAATAAATCAAGAAAAAACCTTCCCCAATAGATAAATATCAATGTAGAAAGTCTACTGTACAATGGATTATAACCCTTGTAATTTAAACTATTAGAAGGTAATTTTATTTTTCAATAAAGTATTTGGAATAAAAATCAACAAACGAATAGTTTTTACAGTTGCAGTGCATGAGCTGCAGTCTTAAAAGAGCTTTATTGTTGTTGTTTCATTATTTTAACAATCTGCATTTTTTGTTACTGAATTGTGGATTATTGAAAGTAGTGCTTGGGAAAATCGTGCGGAAAATAAACTCAAACTTGGCACGCATAACAGGAAGTGCTAAACTTCAGAGCAGGGATTGGGAGAACTACACAGAGAGCTCGGCTAAATGAACTCATCAAATGATAACTTGCAAAGAAGAGGAGTTATTTGCAATGGAAAATAGCAAGAATAGGCACAAATAATAGGTTAAATCAAAAGAGGAAAGTGCTAGAATTAGTTTCCTCAAAGAGAAAAGAGTTGGGAAAATCTCCAGTGAAGTGGGATTTTAAACAGTTCACGCTTTAAGAAACACAGCTCACACCCCTCGCAGGTCCCTGGTCAGGTGAATGACAGGGAAACAGAACTAAAGGCCAGGACAATATTTGCTGTCTGTAACTTCGGTGGGAAGATCCAGATGTGATCACTGGTTCAGCCCTAAGAAGAAACACAGCGTTTTCCTTTTTCTCTACAAACCTTTCCTGCAATCCTTCACTGTAGGTTGTGTCACATCCTCTAGCTGGCAGCGGGATCATCTGACCTGTCCTAGCCCTGAAATTCTGCACTTTTTTTTTTTATCTTTTTCTTTAAAGAAAACATAAACCTCTAGCTACAACCTCCCTTCATCCTTTAAAACATTATAGACATCTTCAGATAGCTGTATTTCAGGAACCAACGAAGCAAAACACCCCATTTGTTACTCACAGAATCTCAGCACTAACCATTTGCAGGCGTTCCACCACGGCTGGGCTGGCCTCGCGTCCCCACACACGTGTGGGTGTGCAGATGGGCAGTTTACTAGCCTAAAATGTTTGCCTGCAGCTGTGCCATTCAGCAATGATTTCCTGCTCGGGTTTTATACTCCATCCAAAACCGACAATCCTGTGTTTCCCTCAGAGGCTGGCCATGGCATTTATAAGATATATTACCTATAAAATATCCAAGTATTTGGCAGTCTCAAATAGTCTGATGCAGAGGACAACACAACACAGTAGGAAATGAAAGCAGTGGAAAGGGGGAAAGACAAAGTTTTGCCTGGTTTTTGATGTTTTACTCTTTACTGGCTAAGTCCCTGAAGTTTTCCTGCAATTCTCTGAAGTGTTAGCCACATTCCTGCAGCAAAGGTGGAGAAAACCTCTGGGTCATCTATAAGATGTGGCTCAGGAACACACCCTTCTTACTGGAAAAGGAAAAATGGAAACATTTGCCTTTGCTTGCTGTCTAAGCATAATATATTTGCAACATTAAAGGAATTTGCCTTTGGAAAGAATTAAAACATTTGCAGTCCGGCTCTTAGTGACAAAAATTCAGGATTTTTTTGTGACAGATCTTGCAGTTGTGGAAATATGAAGTGATAGCGTGAGAATATTATCTGACTGTCAACAACTGGGCAAAGCAAACATCTGCCTGGGACCGGAAAAGGAATTCAAATCAAAGCAGGGATAGGACTGAAGAATCTTCGTCAAAAGAAAGAAAAATTATCAAGAGTTTGGAAGAACCAACTAGCCTGTATCCTAGGTTCAGGAGAAAACAAACAGAGGAGCTTTCTGATCCAGTGTTAAAAACTTTCTGAACTACACGTGCATGTATTAAGAAGTGTCAGACTGTACATTCCAAAGAAAGCAATGTTTTTTATTCTCTTCAAATTGTAAAACTTGGCATTGCTCTAGTTTCTAAGCTCATTATTATCTGTAGCACCAAGAAGTAAGAATGAAATACCTGCTGAGATCAACAGAAAGAAAAATCTAACTATAAGCAGGAGAAAGAAAGTGGAGGGGTGGGGAGGAACACAGGAGGGCATCCGAAATTTTGGCAGAAACCCAGTAATAAGCCAAATCTGAGTAACCATGGTCTGACACCTCACAGGCAAATCCAGACGGCAGAGACGCTGAAAATGAACCTGCTTTTGAGAAACATTTGCCAAAATAAACATGCTTCCGTAAATTCCAGCCAAAGTGACAAGCCTCCTTCGTGGTCTTTCACTCTCTATAACTTTATTTTTGAAGTGATATCTGCCTGTTTTCACCTGAGCAGAAAGTAGCAGGTTTTCAATGCAACTGCCAAAGACGGACAGTGCCAATAGACTGCCTCTTGTACAGGAAGGGTACCAAGCCCTGAAGCGCCTACGTGGCTTCAATCCATTGAGAACAACAGGGGATGGCAGCAGTTTTGCAAGGGGTCAATTCTGGTAATGTTTTAAGTATGCAAAAGGAATAAATATATCTGGGATGGAATCCTCTGTTCAAGCAGTAGGTCACAGCAAGACGGGAAATCAGTGCATCATGAGACAGGGCATACACAGGGGGAAATGAAGACAACAGGGCAGCTGAAATCATGTGCAAGAAACAGCTGCAAATTCAAGAGATTATGGGTTTTTTTTAGAACAGGGAACCCCAGCAAAAGTCTATATTAAACCATAGCTCAGAGTACACATCATTCATTTACAGTCAGCTGTTCTGCACAGACCTGGTAATTCTCCTCAGACTTAGGCACTACAAACTTAAGATATTCACGGATAAATTTATTTAAAATCTAAAATGTCAAGGTACTTGGCCAAACAACTGTAACTTTACTATCACCACGGGAGAAAGAAGCACCATGCTTTTAGAACCCCTTTATCCCTGGTCCCTGTGCACTGTATCTTCCCAGTACTCCTGGCACTGCTGTATGACAGAAAAGACAGAGCCCAGGTTTGTGCTGAAGTCAAACTTCTAACTCATTAAGAACGTTAAGTGAAAATATCCTGCATCTTTAAATTTCATATTTAAACACAGAATCATTATGGTTGGAAAAGACCTCTAAGACCATCTAGTCCAACTGTCAACACAGCTACACCAAAGCTTTCGGTGAGTTTTAACCACAAATAAAGTTAGAACAGTCTGTGACATGGCAGAATTAAGTTTCTTTGGATGCGTTAAGTTTGTATCTCTCTACACTGCATACATTACATTACACACACTATGACCCACAGAGGGCCAGATTTAGCTTGCTGAAATGCAGCTGCTTCTGGGATGCAGGCAAGTTTACAGAAACTTCTGTGAGAAATGAAGAACAATGGGAGCAACTGAAACACAGGAAGAGTTTGGGAAAAGCAAGCAAACAAACAAACATGAAAGATGTAAAACAAATGTATTTCACAGTTACGCTTCAATGGGCTGTGATTTCTGCTCTTTAGATGTACATATTGCTGGAGGCTGTCTTTCAGATGCCACAGAATAATGGTTCTGACCAACGCTGGTAAAAAATAAAAATAAAAATCAAGTACTTCATAGTAACAGAACAGTCTGCTTACATCTAAGTTTAAGTCATCTTGCAAAAGTCTAGGTACCAGGAGATGCTGTTCGGCATGAGCTGCTGCAGGAATGGGAGAATCCACAGCTTCTGTTTCCTGCAGCTATTTCTTACAACCCTGAACACGACTGTCAGTTCCATTTACCGGCTGTCATTCATCTTCATTTTCCATGTTTAATGTTAAACACCATAAAAGAGTATTAATGAGTATTAGCATTTTAATATCCTCCTTTTCTTATTAATTTGTGAGGAAGCGTGAAATCTACCACTGCTGTCAGCACCCACCTGTGAAATCTGCTCTTCCCCTCCCCGGGCTGGTTACAGGGGGGCTGGCTTGCTGTCATTATCAGCACAACCAGCTATTTCTACAGGTGCTGATAGTGCTTGTGATTCACAACTACAAGCAAGCAGATCATGAGCTCTTTTGTTGCCTGGTTTTGTCTTTTTTATTTTTTAGTAGTCTGATGTTAGCCTTTGTATGACTCTGCAAGCACACAGTGGGCTGGGTTCTGATCTTAGCTCCATGGCTTTCCAGAGATTCTTCAGATCACATCAAAAGGAGAATATGAGGCTGTATTTCAGACTGGTGCTCATAATTAACGTTAGAAATGTATACATAAATACAACTAAACAGATCCTAAGGCACTTATATTTTTGGCCAAAAAGAAGTTGCATGTTTATTCAGAACAATAAAGATGTAAGAAAAAGGGAAAGAGAAAGGGGGGGAAAAAAAAAGAGGGTGTGTTGGAAGAAAGAGAAAAGTTAATTCTGAACCCTGTAGGTACATAGTTCATGGTTCTCATCGCTTAAAGGATAAAGCCAAATAACATTTAAAAATTCCATGTAAGCTGGGAGCTCTCTTGTTGAATCTCAACGTTATTTTCTCCTGATCCTTTGATGGAGATTAAAAATTTCCATGTGAATACAAAGAAAGAAACAACAGTTACTCTGAGATTTTTTCCCGAGCATTTAATGCTCCAAACTAGAGCAGCCAGCCACCATTCCCATCTCCTCCCCCTCCTGAAGAAAAAAAAAAAAAAGTCAACTCACTTTGAAGAAAAGACAAAACAGGGTCAGGGCAAGGGGGATTAGGGAAATGATATTTATATCATGGACCAAATTAAAATGTCAATGCAAGAGGCAGGCAAACAGCCCTTGCCACATATATACACCAGGCATGTTTCCTCAAGGAAACAGGAAAGAGATTTGAAAAGAGTTAATGCAGTCCTGAGTTAATACCACCTGCCTCAGACTCAACACCACTTAAAAACAGTGTTTGGGTCCATTTCCCACAATGTGGTTTTAACAAGCACAATGGAAAAAGCAATTACAGGCCTTTTCCCCTTCTTCTCACTGATTCACTGCTAAAAATGCTGGAATTTCTGAGACATGCTAAGAATGCGCAGAAAGCAGACAAGGAATACATACAAAAGGAAAAAGTATCAAATGATAAATTTATAGGGTGTGCCACATCCTTGCAGAAGGCTAATTCTGCCCCTATATCTTTCAGTGATCCTTTTGCCCTTTTTTGGTGTACCCAGCACTAATCACAATAAAGGAAAGCTCCAAAATAACCAGGCAAGCCAATAAACCACCAGGCAATTACTTGTGCCTAATTCAAAAACCCCCAACACCACTCACAACATCAAAGTGATGTTATTTCTTGCTACATTCTAGTTGTCCCGCTCCACTCTCAAAACTTCTACTACAAAAAGAGTAAATCTCTTTCACATCCCCCCAAATTTCATATTAATTAAAATATTTCTCAGTGTCTTTTATTATCTTTGGAGCTAAAAACCTATAGAGAACACAAGGAAACTTTGAGAAATGTTCTACTAAAAGGCAATTCCACATGACTGCATTTGTGCTTCATTGGTCTGTCTTTCCATACTATTTTCTGACCCAAACCCTCAAATCTGATAGGAGCCTACTCCCACACTCCTAACAGCCATTGCAGAGCAAACCTACAAAGCAGCTCTGCTTTGTAGGCTCCAGATTATGAATGACTCTACCTAAAGCTGCAGAATCACCACTGGAACCCCTGCATTCTGGATGGTGGAGGGAAAGCAGAAGGCAGCACACCAGTGACACTCAGAGACACCACAATGCAGAGGGGATCAAGATCAAAGTATGAAAGGGATGGTATGGATGGAAACCACATACATAAAAGCCATTCTCAAGTTCCACCAAGTCTGGATGCACTTGAAGGAGCAGGGATCAACTACTTCTGCCAAAAAACCCTTTGGGAAACAAGGCAGCTTTCTCAAAAACTGACCACAGAAATTAAAACTCCTCAACTACATACTTAAATCCTTTGAAAGCGTGCATGCACTTAGCTCAGGTCATGTACGTAACCTTAACTCTGCCCACTCCCAAAACAGCCTGGAACACCACGCAGCTCCAGACTAATGCATCTTTTGCTCGGGAATGCCAGCAGGCTTAGACATTTTTAGAACTCTCTGACCAAAGTCTCTGAGGCTGTTGGAGGCCACCCAGGGTGTTTGGCAGGTTGCATGAGCTGCTGAGGAATGGCTCTCATTCATTCCCAGACAGCATCCCATTCTTCTCAAACAAGCGCACCTGCACCAAATGCGTTTCCTTGCCAGAACTCATCTTTCCCCATTCGCTCCCACCTCCGCCTTTGCAGCCATCTGTGCCTGAGTTACCAATTCTTTTCTAAATACCTTTGAAATTAGGCTCCCTTTCTTAAAAGTGCATCAAACAGAAGCATGCGGATAACGTGTCTAAACAAACACATGCACATGATGCATTTGTCAGGTTGACATGTACCCGTAAAACCGACAAATTATGTAAATTTAGGTGTATATGCTTAGATAGATTTAAGCACTGGTCCGTATATGGCACTTAAGAGACAAAAAATGTAGATGTATCTGCAGCTCTATGTGGGTAAGCTCTTTCACCCTGCTCCACTGAGTCTGCATTACAAACACTGAAGATTTCCACACTACTTTGCTCTTTTTCACCATGCATTCTCGATTGGTCTTAACAACACACCCAGGCTTTCAGCAGTCTGGGAGATCACCTGGAAGCTCTGATGCTTAATTCTTTCAGTCTTGCTTTCACCTGTACAATTCCCATTTCCCATTGTCTCCCCCAACAAACACTCTACCTTAATTCCCTTCCTCCTTACCAATGACTAATCCTTGCTCCACCCCTCCCTGCAGGATGATTCTTCTGTTTTCTTTACTGAGGCATTCGCAATGTGTTCTGTTGTCCTGCGAACAGACAAAACTGCTTTTTGTTTCTGTGTCAATTTTCACTTTATCCTTTCTTGAAGACCTTCAACTTGAAGCTTTTTGGCCAATGGATTCCATCTCCTCCTCTTTGTGAGCCTACTTTTACCCAATGTTCTTCCAGGGTAGTATGCAGCTGGAAAAGTGTGGTACAAAATGCTGTACGACCTACAGTTCATCTTTGCATCTTTGACTTAAGTAAATATCATGCCTTTATAAATTCAGGCCCTTGACCTCTACAAAACTGATAAATTAATGAGATAGCCCTTGGCATTTCTCACAGACTGGTCTGTGGCTGTTCAAAATGTTATATGTATACATACATTTTAATTTCTTTCTCTTAATTGTGGTTGCTCCACTTTAACTAAAGACTATTCTACAATCAGTCCTTACTCCATAGTCTAGCATCATATTCAAACTGAAAATCAAGAAAATCCCCTACAGACAATTCACTGCCTTGATGAAGATAACTCCTGCCTACTCTATTCAAGCATGTGTGTCCTCTCAGCATCAGTAGCACAATTTTCCCTTCCATATGCAGGAAGTTGAAGTCTCCCATCATGATGATTCAATGCAATAATGAAACCAGCAACAGTGCCATAGACATCTTCATTATTCATGTTTCATTTGACTTGGCTAAGGCACGATGAAATCTGAAGTTGAACTAACATCTAGAATACAATAACTCTGAAAAGTGGAACGGTAGGGAAACAATTACTATTTGCTCTCTTTTCCAGAAATTCAGCTCTTGAGTAGAAGCTCAGCAATTCAGAAGGTGGTGTGGAAGAGATTTAGAAACAAACCAGAGAGTGGAAGAAGTGAAAGCGCTATCTCAAAAATCCCTTAAAGCTGCAAAATCTTGGGGAGAAATTCAGGTCATGTGAACAGAAAATACAGGAGAATTATGCCTTCCACCACAAGAGAAATATGCCATGACATCACATGGAAGGACTGTATCCTCACAGGAAAATGTCTAGCAAAACAAGATAATCTATTCACCCCAAGTATTATCTTACATGCAAGCATTGCTTTGTGGAAGAGAATGTACTGCACTGATGAAAGAATGCTTAGGATAATACTGTCCAAGTGGCAATGACTTGAAGAAAAAAAACACACAGAGATGAATAAAAGAATTATCATTCACCACTGATTCAAATCCCCACCTTGCATGAAGACAAAAGTCAGTTTGACTGAAGGCTACCCAAGGAAACTACAACTGCATGAAACAGTGGAAAAAACAGTTAATTTTTTAAGTTTACTATCAGATCAGAGCAAGCCCAGCTGAGGCCACCAAGAGGGCCAGGAGCACATGATGCAGGAGGAGAAGCTGGGGGAGCGAGGTTTGTGCATCCTAGAAAAGAGAAGGCTGCAGGGAAATCTGATCAGAGTTTTCCACCACCAGAAGTGAAGAGACAGATACAGAAGACAGCCAGACTTTTCTCAGAGCTGCACAGTAAAAGGGCAAGAGGCAAAGGACACAAGCTGCAACATTGGAAATTCCGGTTGGGACATAAAGAAAACAACTTTCCAGTGAGTGGTACGGTCCTGGGACAAGGCCCAGTCTCCATCCTTTGAGATTCTCTAAACAACTGCAAAAAACCCCCGAGCAACACAGAAGTCAGCTCTATTTTGAGCTGGAGGATGGATTAGAGGACTGCAAGAGGTCTTTCACAACCTAAATTTTTTCATAATATTTGCACTGCCATTTGAATAGCTTTTTTCACATCTTTCATATATTCACTTTCCACAGGGAACCCAAAGGGTCACTATCTGATGCTGTAAGTCACGGTTAGAAGACAAATTAACAGATTTTAACATTTACTTTGCAAAAACTTGCATTGCAAGCTGCTTGCATGGACAGAATACTGCGCTAACTGCAACCAAGTATGCCCAGGCACATGGCCAGCGTGGCATATTGTGGTCTCAAAGACAGATTTGCAGTTATTTATGAAGATAATCAACTCCAATTCAGCACATCCAAAGATGTGTCTGCTCCCAGGTAGTTCACTAACATGAAGAAAAATTATACTTATTACAGAAATGACTTGCTGAAAAACCATAATTTATTTAAATCTAGTTTGGATCATTAGCTTTTTTCCCCAGAGGTTTCAGGAATGAGCACAACTGGTATCAAGGGAAGATGATAAAAGCAATGACACTCTGGAAGAGGACGACAACATCAACAAATCCAAGTCCTGGCATTTCCAGCAAGAAACAGAGAAAGCTCCAACAGCTGGATATGTTTGACAAGGAAAGGAAATGGAAAAGATAAATTGCTATTTCACATTCTAATAGATTAAATGCACTAAGGAGGAGCTTGGGTTTTTTTTTTTTTTTTTTCCTCTTTCTGTATTTTTTTTCTCTTCTTTTCCTTGTTTGGAGAGATGTATTTGCCCCGTCTTCACACAGTATACTTCCTGTAGGAGCTATTTGTTTATTTACCCATTTTAATCACAAGGAAAGTATTCATTATAAAATCTCCCTTTACAGCAAAGGAGAAACCTTCCAGCCACACGGCTGACACATGTTAACTCGCAGGTATTCACAGAGCAGGTTCTGTTTTAAACCATCTTTCAGGCAGCCTCACAAAGACCACCAAGCTGGGTGTTCAGCTCTGCCAGACCTCCCCCAGCCAGCAGCCCTTGCCAGGAAACACAGGTGACAGCCTGAATGATAAAAAGGCATTTAGAGGGGAAAAAGAAAAAATGCACTGGTTTAGTCTGGGCAGCACCTTAATATAAACCTGCAGGGGCCTTTGTGTACAGCATAGCATGCAGCCATCCCAGCAGGAGCTTCAGTGCAAGTCACTTGCACCTCCCGTTTTCAGAGATCCTCTGCCTTCCTCGTACCACCCTTCTCTTATCAGTTATTAGGAGAAGGGATGCCATCCAAAGGGGCCTGGACAGGCTTGAGAAGCGGGCCCGTGTAACTGAATGAGGTTCAGCAAGGCCAAGAGCAAGGTGCTGCACTTCAACTGGGGCAATCCCAGACACAGACTGGGAGAAGAGCTCTTTGAGAGCAGTCCTGCTGAGAAGGACTTGGGGATCCTGGTGGATGAAAAGCTGCACAGGAGCCAGCAGCGTGCGCTTATAGCCCGGAAGTATCCCAGGCTGCATCACCAGAGGGGTGGCAGCAGGACAGGGAAGGGACTGTCCCCTTCTGCTCTGCCCTTGTGAGGCCCCATCTGGAGCACTGTGTCCAGGCCTGGGGCCCCCAGCACAAGAAGGATATGGAGCTGTTGGAGTGGGTCCAAAGGAGGCCATGAAGATGCTCAGAAGGCTGGAACAATTCTCCTACAAAGAGAGGCTGAGGGAGCTGGGCTCGTTCAGTCTGGAGAAGACAAGACTCCAGAGAGAACTGACTGCAGCCTTTCAGCATTTAAAGGGAGCTTATAAACAAGATAGAGATCAACTTTTTATACGGTCTGATAGCAACAGGACAAGGGGGAACTGTTTTAAACCAAAAGAGGGGAGATTTAGGTTAGGTGGTAGGAGGAAATTCTTTACTCAGAGGGTGGTGAGGCCCTGACACAGGCTGTCCAGAGAAGCTGTGGATGCCCAGCCCCTGGAGGTGCCCAAGGCCAGGCTGGATGGGGCCCTGGGCAGCCTGAGCTGGTGGGTGGCACCCAGCCCACGGCAGGGGGTTGGAACTACGTCTTTGAGGTCTCTTCCATCCTAAGCCATTCTATGACTCCACTTCAGTTTTTCTGACAGCTATGACTACAAGAACACTAGGTAGAGACAGCAAACCCTCCTCTACCCTTACAGCCAAGGCTTTCAGGACATGGCAGAGAAGAGCAACTTGCTCTGGAATCCCAGCTGAAGCAGCTTGGAAAGGCAGAGCTCTATGACCTCACAAAATTTGCTCTTATTTATTTCAGCAGTTCAGAAATCAGTGTTTAACTTTGCAATCAAATCAAACTGACTATGGCTATAAAGTTTACTGCAGATTTGCTCAGCTCGGAAAAGTTTCTCTATCAGCAAATCCTGGCAGGCAGCTCTTCTGCAGTTCTTCAGTGCAGAGCTGCCTTGTTCCCTCAGCTCCAGCACCCCACAAGGCAGGGCCCCCAGGGACAGGGCATCTCCCAGGTGGCAGGTGCCACATCTGCACTCAGCATTGCCAGGACTGCGAATGCTTACTCAGAGCTTCCAAAGTGACCATGGGGCTGCTGTTTGTCATTCTTGCCTTTCCAGCAACACACATCCTTCCTCCTGGCCACAGAACAGAGCTGCCCAGTCCCCAGATGTCTCTATGGTGAAAACAGCTTTTTCTGCACCCAACAATTCAAAAATACTAGATTGTGGACAAAATGGTGATTTGCAAAATACGTTAATATATTACACAATACAAATGTTACCCTGCTGTTAGGAATAAGAGGAAAAAATGGGAAGTATACCACAAAAGTATGTGAAATGATCTAATGGATAAGAGGAAGACGTACTAACAATCATCGATTTCTTAATACATGGACACAGACTTTCAAAATGAAATCACAGAATCATAGAATCATAGAAACACTAGGTTAGAAAGGACCTACAAGATCATCTAGTCCAACTGTCCTATCACCATCACTACCCACTAAGCTACGAAATCATATCCCTTAGCACCTTAGCACCTATCCCTTAGCACAAATCCAAATATCTCCTCACATTAGGGAATGCAATTGCCACCCTTGTGCACAATGGAGAAGCCATAACATCAGAGCAAACAAAAAATGGCATCTGCTTTTAGGAAAAAAAGGAACAACCACAAGATGAATAGCATTTGGAGGTGGTACAACCTGGGTGCCTATAGATAAATCACCTATCATTTCCTATGTTTCTGTTTTCATATGTTTATAAACTTTGCCAAAATGTAACTGTTTTGGCTCAAATCAGGGATGCCAGGTGTTTGCCTCAAGCTGATTTTTTTTGGATAGCTTCATGAAAAATGTCTCAGCTATTTCCAAGAAGAAAATTATGGAAAAATACTTTGTTTTGTCCACGTTAAGAATATTTCAGCTGCTCTGCTGAACAGCTCTTGCACTTCCATGCTTGCAATTTGGCACAGGGTCATCTTTTCGTCAGGGTGTTACATTTGTAAACATTAAAAGTGCCCATACTACATCAAGCTAAGTCTGACAAACCACTGTATGCACATGCTTGGAAAAGATCTGGCTTGCAACCAAATTTTCTTAGTCCTTCTATGTTGGGCATGCTCCATTCTTTCAGTCTCTTCCTGCAAGGTAACTGGGCTGCTTAAGCACTGCTCCTCAGAGTAACGGAGCACGCTCCAGGCCAAGGTTACAAAGGCTGAGCTGGCTATTCCTTGAAGTTCAGAGCATCACATCTTGTTCTGCTGGCTGACCTGACAGGTGATAAATCTATGCTGATAACAGCTACTCCATTAGCAGGAGTCACAGTAGCCTCACTGAACACATACATGAGTGACACTCTTAGAATTGATACATATATTTTACATATACACACACACTTAAACACAATTTTAAATGAACATCAGAGTAACAGTTTGAGCATTCAAATTAAGAAAAGCCAGGCCTATCTTGCTTATACAATCCTAATTAAGACCTTGTGTGTACACATTATGACACAAGCCTTAAAAGCGCATTCACCTACTTTTCCTCTCTCTCCAGTCTCTTCTCTCTTCTTCACCCAGTGTAAAGATGGACTGTGCCCTGGGGATGAATCACGGTTGTGCAATGAGGCAGAAGAATGCCTGCCTCATTTGTTAGAACATGTGTGTTAAATACACAAGGCAGAGGGCTGCGAGAGAACTGCTAATATTTAAGGCAAATGAATGATGCCTGAAAAAACAATTTAAAAAAAAAAAATCCCTTCTGTCAGAGGAGTTTACAGAAGCTGCTGAATGCAGATCACAAATCTAACTTCTGCAGGTCGCTACTAAGCTCTTTTGATCTGATCAGCACCACTTTGCAACAACTATCATTAATGAAAAAGATTTTTTCAGTATTTTAAGAGCTCTGTATAATATTAAGAACTGAAAAATGGCACACCTAAGACACAGATGCTTCAAACTTCAACTGATGTGTGTTTTAGTTTCTCCATTCAAAATGGAGAAAGACTCAACTTCACTAATAGAGTATTTGGAAAAATAGTTAATGAAGTGCATACAGAGCATTCTAGTAGCAGTCATAAGAATCAAGAATCTGAAAGGAAAGCATTTACCCTACTGTCAGAACAGGGTTTAAACCATGAGCAGTAAGAAAGGCTGGTGGCCTTCATCTGAACTACAGAAATTAAACATAATATTAAACAGTATCTCCTTCACTGAGCATCTCAGGTGCTAAATGATGCAATGGTGACAGAGGAAAAGAAAAAAAGAACAGAGCCATGTAACTGGAGACTGTACTGTAACGTGTGGCACGTACAGAACCAGAACGCTGCACAGGAATCCTCAGCTGTGGCACTTCCTAACTGCCAAGTGCTTGACTTTGTGGAGTTAGCATTTAATAACAATGACTTGCAGAGGTAACTTAAGAAGTATGACCCCATACTTCCTTGTTTCAAGCAGCTCCAATCTGGCCTCTGGTTTTCTGGTATTCTTCAGTGAGAGGTGGAAATGGCAGCCTTCACGTGTCTACAGGTTTCAGCTGTGAGCAAGATGAAATCCGTACCCATGTAACAGATGTTATCTGTACCTGCACAACTGACTGTGGGTACAGTCTCATTCATGTACACATATTATAAATGCATATTGCATGTACACTTTTAAACATAATTGACAATGTAGAGAGACTCACTTTCAACACTTAAATTTTCAAAACAAGGGGCTGCTATATTTTTACCCTCCCTCCCCCAAATCTGGTAAAATCATTTCACCGGGCTAAAGCTTTAGAAATAATCAGGAAAAACAGAACACAAACAACAATACAACTTCACTTTGATCACATCTCCTTTGCTAGCAGCTTTGCTGGGATTGTTAGCAAGCAAACTGCCAGCACGTAGTAAAGAAGTATCTGTGCATGTCTGTGCAACGCTCTGGGCTCACAGGCCCAGAATCTGCCCTCCGCTACAGACGAAGTTCAGAAGGAAAAAAGGAATAAGGACTCTCTTCTTCCATCTGCCCTGAATGCAGCAACAAGGCAGGATTCCAACCTAGCACTCAGGAGAGTGCCAAAAAGGGGACTGGCTACTGTGCTGGCTGCCACCCCAGGGCCCCAGGGGTGTGAGGCCCGCCAGCTGTGGGGTGGGGCCGTGCCCCCAGCCAGCTACAGCCTCTGCTGCTGTCTTGCCTGCTGGCTCAGCCTGCCTAATGATCTTTTTAAGAAAAGCAATATTGTGCAGTTCATCATGCAGTGCAGGTGTTCACCTTCAACTATCGCTGCCCTGTGCTGGCAGGGCAGCTCCGGCAGCTAGCGCGCAGCCAGCACTTGTCTGCCTTTCCTGCTCCACACAGCGCGGCACCGACAGCCAAGTGAAAGCATCTATGGTTCGCTTCATCCTGAGAAAATGAGTGTTTAGGAAAGAAAAGCTCTTGCCTGAGTGCAGGGAGATCAGATTTTTAACTGTGCAAAGCTCCGATACAGTTTAGCAGAGCAGAGCTCGGAGTGACAGCAAGGAGGATGAAGGATGATGAGTCTGCCCTGGCGATGCAGGGCTGGCCAGAGAAGGGAAGGAGGACGTTCCAGTTGCAAGGAAAAACAAACTGCTGGGGGCAGGAATTTCTTCGGCTGTTCCCCAAGTCACTGTGGAACCACATGCATCTGACTTTGGCAGATTAAGGCAGGGTAGGACTGTCACATGCTTAAGAGCCAATGTCACTAAGTTGCAGTGTTAAATTAGTGGCTGAGAGACAAACAGAGATGGGAATGTTAAATGCCAAAATCAATTTTTTCCTCCTAGGCAAGGAAAGAAAAAGCAGTTTAATTCCCCAAAAAATGAATCCCCCAGGTTTAAGCAACATTAGGAACGTGGTGTTTTTGATTTTTGTCAGGACGAAAATTCTGGGGGGTTCTAATAAACAGACCATTTCCTCTGACTTTTGTTCAAAGGCACTACAGATTTCTGCTTTTTAGAACTCAGGAATCAGTTTGGTTTCCTAAAGGTTTATTTCTAAACCTAAAGTTTGGTTTCCTAAAACTTCAGGCAGGAGAAGCTACTATTGAGCCCTTTTAAAATAGTTCATTAAAACGTATTAAAGGACTATGAACTGAGCTACCAACTACTGAACAGTATTTTGACTTCTCCTAGCATCCCCCAAAGCAGAATCTCAGTGTTGCCAAACAAATACTGGTTATTCTCCAAACAATCCCACACAGAAGAGAAACAAGTGCACAGAAAAATTAAGGGGTTTGTCCAGCCACACAAAGCAAGACAGTGGCCAAGCTGATAACAAAACCTTGGTATAATGACTCCATTTTGGAGCTGAACAATAAATTGAGCCTTTTTCTAAGGGTGTCATATTACAGAGTGGTCCCAAATCCTAACACAAGATTCATGGACAAAACAACATCTCAGGCAGTTCACTTTTTTTTTTTCCCCCCATTTTCACAGCAGTTGCTATTAGCAGTTGCTAATAGCGATTTCTGACTTTACATACAATGCATATATTAATCTGATCAAAGCGGAGGAATGCAATTTACTCGTACAGGTGCAGCTATATGCAAACTACATTCACGGTGGGAGAGCTCGTTGCCATTTTAACCACATCTTTGCAGCTAAACTTGGACTACACTGGGCTTTTATCCCACTTGGAGCAAGAGATCCCACACACACAACCACATTAGTTTTCATGCAATTCTTTGACCTGGAAGTAATCATAATTTTCCTCTGCAAAATGGGGAGCTCTGACCAGTTGTAGGACCTGATATTTTTACTGCTGGGCAGCATCTTTTCTGCTTTTGTACATCAAAATAAAATTTGAAAAAAATGTAAATGCTTCACTGAGCTACAAACAACGAAAAAAGGTGTTCTGCCTGCCATCAAGCCCTGCTGTTAAAATATTAACACAATGTAAATATTGTAATATTGAGGAAGTACACTGTGTCAGTACTTCCTGGCACCATACAAGAGCTTCACTGTTCACTGCAGTCCCTGCTGTTAGTTTTAAACACACACAACTTAAACAAGGCATCTGAGCTTCTCCAGTCCCAGTGCAAAATTGCAGAGAGGCGAAGTCTTACCGTAGGTTCTCTCTCGACTAAAAACCAAAGTATTAAAAAGACTCCCTAAACCCAAACAATTATGTTGATGTCAGTACTTTTGAGGCAAAAATATTCCACAGGGTCTTTCAAAAGTCCTGGCACACTGCTGCCAAATGTGGAAAGATCTTCGGGTGTGCACTGTCCTCCCCTTCCTCAGAGAAGAAAAACAAGCTGCAAATGCCCACCGATGCCAGAAGCCTGAAAGCCCAAGTTATTCATCATGGCAAACGTCCCATTTTCCAGATTTGCCAGTTAAGCACATTACTAGCAATTGAGTCTCTCCCTCTCGATTCACAGAATAAGCAGCATACATGTAATAAAAAGAGAATGAGGCAGCTACCTGCTGCTAGTAGGGCAAATGTTGCTATCAGACCTTAGAAACACTGTCTAGCTGCTATGATCACACGTTTGTAATGGAAATCTTACGTAAAATAAGGATAGCTTCATGAAAACAGCGAAGACAGAATGATCTCTAGAAAATAAAAAGCCCTGGTCAAACTTGCAAAAAGTCGGAATACTTGTTCTAAGGACACTTAGGGGCAACTCAGGGAGTGCAGAGGAGAATTTCAGTCCGCTGGCTTTGGTTAACATAAGATAGGCATAATCCTTCCACCGACAAAACCAAAGATTTTACCAGCTTCAGCGGAAACAGCATAAAGCCTTGAGATCTGAAATGACCACTGTTTATGTTTAGAGGCCTCATTGTGTCATGCACTGTGACATGTCAGACAAAGACTGTCCTTGTTTTCCAGACATAATGATCTAAATTCAAAACAGAATGAAGTACCAAGGAAAAAAACTGAATGTGTGAAATGCTTACACATATTCAAGAAATGTCTAATCCCAACAAAACTAGATGGCTGTTTTCCAGAAATTAACTCTACATGTTGCATTATGACAAAAGAGAGGCATAAATGCTGCTTCATGCTCCCACAGGATCTGCAAAGAGTCCAAGATGTCACTGACTTCTTAAAATACAGGTAATAAAGGGCTTATTCCAGATTTAAAGTGCCTTCTCACCTTTCAGACATTCTCATACACAAATGGGAACTAAAATAACTTGCACAATGCCCCCACCTGCCACTCACAGCAGCAGATAAGCTTTATTCTTATGCATGGTAAGAAATTGCCCTGAGGGTTAACACAGATTTTCCACTTAATTTTAACTCACTCACCGAACCTTATTCTGGAAGAGCTCCTTCAAACACATACACAATTTCATCAGCAGATTTGTATATGGTCAAGACTACCACAAATCCCCCTACTCACCCACCCACAATGTTTTCTCACATCAGTTTACCTAAGGGAAGCACTACGAACACAACACTTACTCAACCCCTTTATCTTTCATCTTACATAAAAGGGACAAAAACTCTTGAGAACTCAGTGCGCATTCAATGTATGTAACGTACATGAGAGTGCTGCAAAAATTCTAGGAACAAGGCATCAATTCCAAAACTGAACTACTTACTGTGAGGGGGGTTGTTCATTTGTTTGTTTTTTAAAGATAAACAAGAGGGTTTTTTTGTCCATTTCATGAAATATTATAGCTAAGATCCTTCTCCACTTCCATAAATGGATGTTTTTCTTACTCTCAGTGGGTGGTCTCAGAGTTTTGACAGAGGAACATCACAAGCTACAAACAGAGGATGCTACAGAGATAGCCCACCTGCAGTGGTGGTGGATGTGAAGGGGGGGGAGGGGGGAGAGAAAAGGTGATTTCAAAGGCCAAAACAGACTGTGGTGGGGGAAATCAAAGGTCAGAAATGTATTCACAGTGCTAACAATTAGGGAGCCCTGGTGAAGTGAGCAGCCAAGAAACACAGCTACACTGGGAAAACAAGGGATGTAGAAACGAAGCAAAAATTTCAGTTTTCACTTTTGCTGTTATTAGATTAAAAAATGTCTGAATAAGAAACTCAGGCATAATGCTTAGCATTGTTTTTAATGTAGTTAAAGTTTTGTTTGTTTTTAATTAGCTGCTCTTACATTTCTATTGTATGTCAGCCAATTTAATGAAACAAATCTTTCTTTAAAAGTTCAGGTATGAAGTACATGGCAGTGCAAACACCTGCTGCTACCTCATGTTGTGCTTGGTCTCTTACCTGTTTTCTACAAGGAAGTCTACCACATATTTCTTCAGACAGTAGAGATGGGCATCCATCAGCCCTGTTCTGATGTGCATTCTAGGGTGCCTAGAAGAGGGGAAAAAAAAAGAAAATCATGGAGTTTTGCATGGCTATTTGCAAGAGTTTGGCTTTGCAATCAAGTCAGTGGATAGTGAGAAGTTCGCAAAGGCAGATCTGTTCCTTTCCATCTACTGCTGCATTAGCAGACAGGAGAACAGTGCAGGCTGCCATTACTGGACTGTGTCTATAAACTTACACCTGCTGGCCCTGGGCTGATTTGCTGCGAAAGAAAACACCTCCTCCAAGGAGTCATTACTCCTGCTACATCTTCTTATGTAAGTGGAAATTGCACATTACTGGGCAGGAAGCCAAAGTAATGGGCCCAGAGTGCTAAAAGTTACAGTGGGTAATGTCAGGGTACAATAATTCAAAGCTTCTGGCTAAGTGCCTGCCTTAATAAGCAAGGCTGTGCATGTTCCACTAGCAAACACAACACTACTGTATTTTTTCCAGCTCTTCCTGGAGGCACACAGGGGAAGGAGATGGGGTCTGCTCACCTTCCCTGTACTACACATTAGAAACGACTGCCACAGCTCAATCACAAAGCATTTGCCTCTCCAGTCCAATAAGATGGAAAACATCAGTAAAACCCCCTCTCATCATCAGCCAAACAATGGCAGATAGGGAAGTCTCACCTTTCAGACCAGTGGCACATGAGTGTTTCAGTAACTCAGAAGTCTCTATCAGAGTAAAGTTTTAAAGCAGGAAAACTCATCTTTTACTTTACTTCTCTTTATGCATCTTCTGCTCTTAGATTAACCTGTCTCAAATAAGCTGGATACTTTATGCCAATATTACTTTCCACACGTGTGCAGCTTCATTTAAGAAGTGCTCTGGAAGTCTGAGCACTCTCCAGTATTTCTCAGGCCGGAAAACCACAAGAAAAATTTGTTTGTAGATTAAAAAAAAAAAAAAAAGCCATCAACAGTCCAACTACACAGGACTCAGACCTGAGACTATTAAGGAAAGAAATTACAGTTCACACCTGAAACTGCCTATGTTTTTGCATTTTCCTCCTTTGATGGCTGGATTTCATACTGGAGCCTGAATGAACACATCAGTACCTTCCATCCAGCTTTGTTCTCTTATTGCAGGACACTCTGAAGTCAGATGTTTGTGATCAATATCACTTTTATTCATTAGCTCAGTAGAGGGATCACTCTCAACTTAAGCTAGTGTACATATATTAGTAAACCAATACTACCACATTGAATACTTATTAACACCAAAGCTAACAAGAATACCAAGTGTTCTAGTAAGCTGTTTTTCAGGGTATCTCTCAACTAATGCACTGAACTAGAAAAATATTTAAGTCTTAAAATTTTATAAACTTAGATGGCATTTCTCAAGCATTTCATTCAATTTAAGCTCAGTGTATTATTGGCTAGTCACACATTCTGTAAGTCCTACTTGCAAGGAAAGTTCCTACACGAGTAGTACGGCACTCTGGAGCAAGTATGTGGTACTAAAAAGTGATATACACACCTTCAGTAGATTACTTCATTAACAAAACATGAGCTCACCTAGCAGTGCTCCAGTACTGATGTTATCAGTGGCCCAGATGTTGCTGTGGAAGTCAGCCCAAATAGCAATGTTCCTTATGCAAAGAGGATAGGGAATCTGCTAAGTTTAATGAGGTCTTGCATTTGCAAATTTGCAGGCTTGCTATTGCTCTGCATCCAGAGGCTAGTTTCCTCGTTGTGGATTTATGGGATGGAGAATTTTCTTATCTTCTCTGAGAAAAAAGTTCTCTTGTATTTATAAAATGAGCATGTTAATTTATTGAAATGAATGAGACAAATAGAAATATAAAACAGGGAAGAAAGCAGGTAAGATAACCCAATGAAAGAAGGCAAGAAACAAAAATTAAAAAAAATAAATGGATGCAAAGCAGGAAGGAGAAGGAAAATAGGAAAAGCCAATTCTTAACTTGAAAATGACACAATTTCAGTGCCAGAATGCCACTTCTTCCCCCCCCTCTCTACTGAAGATCCCCTTCAAACACAAGGCAGGGGAAAGCAGCAAGGCTAGACATCAGGCAGAAGAGCGTAAACCAGGAATTCCTCAATAAATGCCAGTTCTGCTGCCAGTGTCTGAGCAGCTTTCACACATTCAGTCTCCCCACCTGCAAACTAGAATAACACTATTTAGCTACACCGCAGGGTGCTGAGGATTTGTAGGATGAAGTTTGTAACTACATGCAAGTATTGTACCAAGTTTTACTGTATCTAAGCAACTTTGTAAGAAAGTTATATAAAATCTGTGCAAGTGGGCAGAGTAGCAAAGTGCTATCCTTGCTGCAGCTTCTTCACATGTTGTGTGATGAAAACGCAGCCAGACCGCAGGATGCACTGAAACGCCGCTCTCAGAATACACTAACAATAATGGAACACCACGTTGAACCAGAGGGAGGTCCCATGATGAAAATCCTCTGAAATACAGACCACCTAAGAGATCTGCAGAAGAATAGTCCCATAGATTAATATTATAATCACAGCTTCAAAGGTCAAACAGGCAAGTTTGGGCACATGCATAAACAAAACTGTGATTTCTGTAAACCAGACTCAAGGAGAAAATGGCCACACTAAAACCAGACTGATAAGAGCGCTCGATCATAACAAGCCACTAAAGATGAGGCTAATTTTCACTGACTAACACTCAAACTAGTTTATCTTCAGGTAAAAGAACAGGAGCCAAATAATCTAACAGATAACAGCAAACTCCATCACCATTTCAAATGAGCATCTGGTTACTAATATTGAAAGCCACGCTCCCTTCCCATGCCTCTGATCTCCCCCTCCATCAGCTAATCTTTACAACATGAAAAATGAGCTGGTCCCCAAGAACAGCTGATACAGAGAGAATCAAATAACAACGCGTGCGCTGAGAGCTGACGCACCTACACTTATCGGTCCGAGGGAGATAATGCGGAACACTTTTAATTATATCATCAAAGCAATGGAGAAGGTACGAGGAGGGGCTGGCTGCAGATGGTTAAGTGTTAATGAATGCTGGGGTGGGTAGTTTATCAAAAGAGAAAGGCTGGATATATATCTGAGAGGGTCACCGGAGAGATGAAAGTTGCAACAGCCATTGTTGGAGCTCTTTAATGAGCGAGGAATGTCAAATGTGAAGCCTCTAAGAATCATACCAATTACTAAATGAACTTCAGTTCAATCTAGCAAATGTAATCAAGCACAAGTCATTAAAATACATGGTAAAACTCCCATTGGCGCTGCCACTATAGCATCTATTATTGTCTGTGCTCCCGTGCGAGGGAGGGGGCTGCTCCCGGCTGTAAGCTCTGTGTGTTGTGTTAAGCGACGGCAGATTTCAGCCCTAATGATGAGGCACGGAGGGCTCCCTGGCAGAAAGTCCACAATGAGGAGGCTCGGAGAGATCTGTTGAGAAGTCAGGAAAAGATCAGCAATTAAAAGAGCAATTTCAAAGAACGCAATTTGATGTGTAAAATTAGCTTTTATTGGCACGTAATTCCACAAAATCCCGACTCGGGATGAGAGCGCATAAAGGTCTGCGAGAGGCCTTCAAAAGGTCTGCACCCGTAATTCCTCACACGCCATTGTGAAATAATAAGCAGTACTAACAGGATTGATGCATGCTTCGTACATGGCATGGCTTTGAAAGCGGAGCCCCGAGCTTTTTTCTTCCTGATAACCTCTCTCAGGATTTCCTCCCTCAGGGAAATCAACCGCTGATAGAGCAAACTTCCCGTGTTAAAGGCAAGAAGATGGACAATTGTTTCAACTGTAAACTAATTAAGAGAGATTACCACCAAGAGCTGGAGGTTCAAACCAGCCCGCACTCCCACTGACAGTGTGATAATGCCAGGCTGGGGTCAAAATCATAAATCTGAAGGGAGCACACACAATGCTTAAAGCCAAAAAGCCTCTCTACTAAGCAGGGGATATTGCCACATTAACCTCACCACCTCACAAATAAACTAGCTGAGAAAGAGAAATCCCATGGCCTCTTTCCCTTTAACTTCCTACAGCTGTTGGTGGAAAATATGAAGGTCTTGAAATAATCTCCAGGACCTGGGGCTATCTGTACTCTAACACTAATCCGAGCAATGACACAATAAAAAGGCAATCACGACTACTATTAACCTGGCTTCTGAACTGATATGTGAATTATGTCCACTGCGGGCTTACGGAGCATTAGTTCATCTTCCTGCCATCCCTCAAAGAAAATAAAAAAAATTACAAGCGCTCTAAGTGCAAATGATGGATTCCATATATTTCTAATTAATTGCAAGTAGCTCACATAGTCAGTGTAGCCAAGGTCTGTTGTTTCTCTCCCACGATGCACGCTGTATTCTTGCAAGAAGTGTAAGGAAGTGAACCATCCAGCTCCAGCACACGGGGCTGACCCCGGACTGTCTGCATGGAGGTGGTGCTCTCCTGTTGATACAGTGCCAGTGTACAGATCCACACCAAGAGAAGTCTTACAGCAAAAGCTGCCAGACCACCTTTAATGTCTCGAGCATTCCTACTTTTAAAGGAAAAAAAAAATCCCTAAAATGCATCGCTCATTTACGGGACAGCTCTTGGCTGTAAATTCACTAATAATAAAAGACCACTGTTACATTGGCTCTTCAAAAATCCCAGACACCTTATGACCTTAATTTTACACAGTGCTTTTGGCCAAAAAGATCCCAAAGCACTTAGCAAAATGAATGTCCCCACTGTATGGCGGGCCCTGCTTTGCCCACCAGTGAAATGCTGCCATCTCTGGGCTGAACTGCAGCAGCTGTAGCGCACGGCTCAGCTCTGCTGTCCTGGGCTGTCCTGCAGAATCAGGCCCAGCCAGGCTCTGCAGGAGGGCTGAGCGAGGTTTAATTAAAGGAATCACATCATGTATCATAGGATGGCTAGGGCTGGTGGAATGCTGATTCTCAGGTGGAAGAACTGGTTCAGCTCGTGTTATGAGGAACACCTGGGTGATGTAAGGCAGCTGGCACAGAGAGGAGCAGGGCACAGCTTGGCAGAAATGCCATCACACAAGCTGGATTTAAGGGTGCCACAGGCTGCTGCCGCCTGTCTTATGGAACATGCTGTGGTCCCCTTGTGTCCCTGACCTCTGCCTCCCAGCTCAGAGTCACTCCAAACTCTTGCTGGGTGTACCTTCATGGTATAGTGCAATGAACTTTGGTCCCTTGAGGGCCCAGCAGGGGAGGATGTGGCACAATCACAGCCTAACTCACAGCAGACACCCCCTCACCTGCCTGCAGACAGCCTGCAGACACCCAGGGACACAGCGCTCCATCCTCTCCACTGCTGCTTCTGCAGAGGCCCTGCGTCAGGAATGGCAAGTAGTTCAAAATCAAAATGTTTTATTGATCTCATGACCTAGAGTTGCTTGAAAGCCTTCCGAATAATAAATATTTTCCATTTATAACCTTCACCATGTGCCATTTTTCTTTGTTGTATTATATTATTAATATACTCCTGAGACTGCAATACAAATTACGAACCTACTTGTGACAAGAAGATGTTGAAAACTTTTTGGTAAGGAAACCTACTTTCATTGAAAGCCAAAGATTAAGTCATTTTCTCTAGAATAAAGAGAATAGGTTAGCAGGCAGAGCACAGAATGAATATTTGTTCAAGGTCAGTAATGGTTTACAATACACCAGCGTGACCTCCTGGAGAAACAGTCTCGTTATCTTGGCACCGACACCACGATTTAACATTGACGTCTCTGACTTCAGCACCAAACAGCCAGGGTGCTGACGGCTGCGCGGCCAGCTCATCGCACAGCCCTGCACTCTGTGTTTTTCTTCACCCTGCTTCAGCTTCCTCACAGGAAAATGGGAACAGCAGCAGCTCCTCATGTACCTCATGCAGAGGAACGCTCCCTGGGTGCGCGTGCATCCCCCTGGGAGCACGCTGACACAGCCGCTGGGGTCAGCGGTTCCCCTGCACTTGGTCCCAGGGTCTGCTCTGCCACACTGAGTGCTAACAGCTATAAGAAGCAAGGCAAGGGCCGGGGCTCCCCACAGCCACCCTACCCCCTGCTCTCCTTCCCTGTCCTCCATGGAAAACCAAGCTGTGCACATCTTTTATCCGAGACGCTTTTATGCCAGATGCAGGTCTGCTGGAACACCCAAAATGCTTCCCTTGGAAAGCAAAAGAGACACCAAAATGATAATAAGCACAAAGTTTGGTATGAATAGGAGAATACACTGGAAGGAGGGCAGGGACTGCCAGAGAGACGTTATTAATAGGTTTTAGCCTTGAGCTCTGGCAGCTACTTGTTCTGTACACAGAGGAAAAGGATTAATCAACCCTCGCACGTAAAGGTTCTTTCTGTGGCGTGCCAAAATATTTAAAGCAGTATATACAAAGTGTAAGCCTTATTATTATACACATTCAATGTAATCATCTTATGCTACAGTTAAGGCTGGGATGACAATGAAGTAGATTACCATGCACTATAACCAATTCAATTCCAACACAACGGGACGTGGCTTAGTCACTTCGTTCAGATCTGGTATTTGAGCTTATTTTTCTTATGCTGGGCTAAACTGTGATTTCAGAGATTTAATCAAGCTTTGGGAAATGCTTTCTTTGCTAAAGGAGGAGAAAGAACTAAAAGTCTGCACCTGGCAACCCTAATGATTTCCAATTTTCAGCTCATTTTGCTTCCTGCTTAGTGGAAATTCACCTTAGCAAGTAATTGTTCCCTAAAATCACCAGGGCTGAAAGGATGACAACACATAAGAGGAACAAGTTTTAAGCAAACAACTGAAGCTGGAGGATTGCTCAGGGGCTACTGAAGAACAGCAGCTCCCGCTGATCCCCCCTACGCCAGTTCCCAGAGGGCTAAGCAGCAGACATATGATATATTTTCTTAAATCAAATAATTACAGTAAATGCATGGGAAACAGTGAAACTGAATACTGGGTCAAAGCTGTAGGTCACTAGCAATATATAGCTTAAACACAGGAAGGCTGCCACAATTTCTTTATGTCGCTGCCCTAGACTTGAAGGCAAACAAAACTGTACTCAGCACCGCACGTCACTGAAGGGAACCTCGCTCCAGAAGGCTCAGAGGGCTCCGTGCCTCTCAGGTGAGCTGCATTTTGCTTGTTGCTAGAACTTAAAATCTAGGATCTGCAGAATTTGGGGATTTGAGTTAATCACATACCTTCGGACTGCTAAAATAGGCCAAAAGAAAGCCCTGACTCCTTAAAATTGCAAAACCAGTGGGAATAGCAGTGCACACACACCCCTTTTTACTTTTCAGGGCTCAGATGCAGGACAAAGTGAAGCTGTCACACATACCTTTGGGGATTTCCAGGTACCCTTCCAGGTTACCTCATGAAAACCTTCTTCACTATCAGCTGATTAAAATTAAAAATCTTGTAAATCCATTACTGTGCATAGGCCATACTTGATCACTCACTTTCCTTTGCTGTGATCTTCACTTGACAAACAAATGGACTCAAGTGGCAGAAGGTTTTGAGAGAATGTTTGTGAGTCCTTAGAAGATACTGGCATTCAAAGGTTTCATGGGACAGAGAACAACCTGACGAGTCTGGTAGCAGGTCCCAGGGTTAGAAGAACAGGGAGTGAGGAGAAAGGACAGTGATATTCATTTGGTGTTGGACAAAGCAGCACTTGGCTCCCCACAACACAGTCTAGAAAGGAAGAAGACGTGAGCTTTGAATCCAAAGAAGGAAAAAATTCAAGGGTTACATTTTAAATTACTGAAAACTTCCTAAATCCATACCCTGTAGGATGCCCTCTGCAGTAAACCTGGCAGTGCTCATTTCCCTCTTCCACAAACAGTGAATTACACTTAGCTCCTGCTCTTTGGGGGTCTGAAGCTTCCCCAGCTGGTGTTGTGACCTGTGCTTCCCTTCGATTTCCTCCCTGAAAACCACTGTTTCTGTCTCACTTTAGCTTCATGACAAGGTTTTACAGTCACATCTCAACTCACTGATACATGAGCATTGTAGCATTTGATAGCACAGTGCCCACTCTGCACTGTGACAAGATCCCAATCACAGAATTGATCAGTCAGCCAAAGCATTCGAACATTGCCCAGTTCTGCAGTGAAGAAATAATATAGCAAGTGGCAGAAGCGCCCCACAAGTAATACAGAGATCCTTGCATACTTTTCCACTTTAAAACAAACTACATTATTTGTCAGCAAATATTTTGAAAGTATCAAATATGAACATCGTTAAAGCAAAGCCTCAGAATTAGAAACTGCATCATTCTTTGTTCAGTGACAACAGAACTTACAACCAAGGGAAAGCTGAAGTCAGACTGAAGCCAACTGCAGACATCTCTTCCTTTTGCAACCAAAAATAACTTTATGAGTAATTCTTTTAATAGGTAACTTGCATTTTACGAAACATCATCAGAAATACCAGGGGATGATGAACATAAAGGTCAGGGGGAAAAAAAGACATAGGAAAAATTGCTACCACGAGAGTTTAACATCCAGCCAGAGTCCAAATTTGCATTTTTTAAGCAAGTAATTACAGCAGTTACAACCACACTGCATTAGTTTCTGATCAGACCAGATTACTCATGATTTAAAATTTCCAGATTTGTTAATGGCCATAACAGAAGTTACTGAAACACATTACTGTAAGATTCTGAGCTTACACTGAAATGCTTTCAGGAGGACACTAAAGTTGGAGCACTGCAGCATTAAGCCCAACTGAACACAAACATGCACTGCACTGAGGACAGAGCTGGATTTCTAGAATTTTTCCCCATCTTTCACCCATTACCAGGACCTGGGTAACAGCTTAACATTGAGCAGAGGGAATTTCACTCCTGTTACGTGGTGATAACATGGCAGTTAGAAAATTGCGGTGGGCAAGAGAAACCCCTGGAAAATTCAATGCAGTGAGATGGTATTTTGAGTTGAAGGTTAACTTCTGTCCTTGGATCATTACTGCTGAATTAGAAACTTTGTGCAAACGAGTTCTGCACAGCGCAGCATGTGCTAACTCAGTACAGCAGGTGGGAACTGCTGTTAATTACAAGATAGGTGCTGTTCATTTAAGAAAATCTTGAAGGAAAAGTTGTCTCAACACCTACTAAGACACTGTTCAGTGTATTCTAATAATTTAAATACTGAAATAATTTGGTGCTCTTTTGCAGATGTCATTACAAAGTCCAGGTCTAGGCTAAATTAGCAAGCATTTTATCACCGAGCTGTGGGACATCGGACACCTGTTGTCTGGAGACAGCTCGGCTTCAGTAATTAAATAGGAAGGAGAAAAGTCATTAATCTAAGACTTCAGTGGTCCCTAATGACGAAAGCAGTAGTACAGAGCCATTTTCACCACTGATCACAAGCTGGGATTGAAAAGCAAGAGGAGAAGACAGTAACTGAACCTCTGCTGTCTGTGGTAGTGACTGAGACCGTACAGACCCGAGGCAATGAGACGGCTGCAGTGGGTGAGGGAGTTCAGATGCCTCCATGATTTGCTCCTACAACAGTTCTCTGTACAAAGAGCAGAGCAGCAACAAATCCAATCCTTTTCCTTTACAAGGCTAAACTCACGGTAGGGCAATCTCCTCATCTTGAAACACTTAGCCTAACAAAAAGAAAGAGAACTTGTAGTAGATGACCTGAAGATTATCATTTACAGTTTTATGGCAACCTCAAATACTGTTAAAACAAAACAACTTCTATTCCCTTCTTGGTTGGAAGAGACTGGGACTATTCCATCTGTGGTTGTGGACTGCTTCAGTATTATCCAACTGCATAAACGAAACTAGTGTCAAAATTAAGTTTTAAATGGCTTGAGGTTTATAGGAATTAAAGAAGGAAAAATTAAATTTGAAACTCTGCTTGTTTACTAGCACTAATTAAATATGCCAGATTTCTGGGCAAGCTTCCTAGCCTGTGGCTACTACGTTACTGGCTTGTAAAACAGTCAACAAGTACATGAGTACAAAGCACAAATACAATAACAGAACTTTCCTGTGTAGTCCTGCCCATAGTTTGTAAAGAAAAAATGTATTAGAAACAATCTGTAACTATAAAGACCTGTGCTAAGCCTCTAGACTCTATTAGTAATAGAAAAAAGGGCCACGTCTACCTACAAAGGTTGCTTTTGCAGAGACCAGTACTTAAAAAATAGAAATCAGAGAAAGGTAAGAAGCAGTAAGCACAACCAAAATGAACAGGAAGCTTTAAAGCAGTGTTGTGCTTCCTTCTTCAAATGTGAGCTTCTGGGCTCTGCTCTCAAAGTATTTTGCTATTAAAAATAAAAGGGAGCTTTTGTACTTCAACAGAAGTAGTGGGGCTGATTATTCAAACCAAGAAAGATAAACTCCTCACAACTGGCAGATTTTTATGATTATACTGGAATTCATTAGAAAATAGATTATGTTAAAAAGCCAGAAATCAACATCCAGTGCCAGGCAAGGCCAATAGCCACAACAGCACAGTCTATTTAGAGTCCAAACTCTTTAGACAGGTACCACCTCTGCATTCTACATTTTAAACAAACTAGCTCAATGAGCTCACAGTCTGCGAGGAAGCTGTAAATCCATTAAGAACGAACAAACCAAAGCCGACTTCAGCTTAAAGGCAGCCTCGGGAGGCTGCTCACCCAGGTGAAATGAAGCAGAATAGAATGCAACCGTACCTCACCAGCCACGGGCAGGGCAGGAGATGGGGGCACAGGGAGCTCCCATGGCCTACATGCTGCTCTTTGCACATCCTTCCTTCAGAACAGCTTCCTATTTACTTGGTGTAGCTGAAACCCTGATTTCTAGAAAAGTGGCAAACAACTGTTTACGAAGAAATCCTGGAAAACAGTTTGCTGCCTTAGAAGCTTCCAAGTGAGCAGCCTTGCACGGTGACTCAGGTTGGTGTCTGTCCCCACTGTACAGTAGCCTCGCTCCACTTTAAGGAAACCAGGAATTATGCTTCAATAAAAATTCAGCCACACAAATATTCTGCTATAAAAACAGGCATAAACATAGAACTCTCCAACTTCCAGAATCACGTACATGAGGCAGAGGGAAATGATATAAAAGAAACTAGGCTTTTGTTTATATCTCAGATTTACAAGAGCAATTCCAGAAACGAAGTTCTTCCACAGAGGCACTGATTTAATTAGCCCACATAGCACGCTTTATTTGTGTTTGGATCTCTGACGTACATGGATTAAAAAAAAAAAAAAACCACACAATGGATACATACAAAGTCATTTGCTAAACCTTTTCTATGGCCAGGTGCAGCTAAAAACTTTCAAACATGCTGTTAGGGGCTTTTCCTTGCATGCAAATGATACTTTTTAGTGTATACAAACTATGTATGTTTTCAATTAAAAACATGACTGGATCGATTGGATCATACAATCTTGCAAACCAGCCAAAAATCAAATACAAACTGAAGCCCTGAAGCAATTTCTGGAAGTACAAACCATACAGTACTGCAGTTCTATTTCTGGCAAGGACAGTCACCTCTCCTTTCAAAGTGCCTCCAGAAGAGACAGCACCGCTTAGAAACACGCTGTCATTCAGCACTGTAATAGCTACGTTAATAAAAGACACTCAGGAATCATTCAAAAATGCACTCCAGTGAAAATCTCAGCACAGCAAGTCAGCACAAAACGATCAAGAAACAAGAGAACACTTGCTTCTTACTATTTGGAACTTCTAATCTCAATTTTGAGTCTTTCTCAATGAACTGGCTGATAAAATTAGTTCCTCAGAGGTGTGAATGCAGGATCCTCTTTGGGACAAACAGTGGCAGTGAGGGGGATGTTATTGCTTAGGGTCACAAACAGGACTACTAAGAAAGGGTTCTCACACTTTTTTTCCACTGTATTTTGATCCACATCAGTACAAATTGTCTCTGGCTGTCCTTCCTCCCATTAGATTTAAAACCCAAAATACTCTAGAATTTTTGGGAATAAGTATCAATGGAAAGTGTACAAAAGAAGATATCTAATTTTGGAGACAGTACTGAAGTCAGAGTCTATAAGCAACGAGTGCTTCCAAGGCTCAGTAACCGCTCTCCTCTCAGTAACCTCACCTTATTTTCCATACCCATGCTGCAGCCAGCCTACAGCAAGCAGGGATCAAGAACTCTGATGAGTAAACTTCCAATCAGCAATCAGCTCAGCCTTTCCAAAGATGTAGCCTCAGCATCTTCATCCTGTATGCAATGCCATGCATGTAGAAAAGTTGAGAACAACTGCTGCACGTTCCCATAATCTCCATTAACTGCCACCACTTTTACCCTGAACAGCTCCACTCAGATTTTACTTCTTCAGTGCCAACTTTGCAGGCACTGATCAAAGATGAACAAAACACTCACCACCTACATACCATCTAGAAACTTTAGGAAACAGCAGAGTCCTAAGATATCTTAGGCTCTGGATATTGGCACTGAGACAAATCTTACAGCCAGTTTTCTTACTGTCATGGCAGGAGAAGCTGAAATCAGCAGTGGTGAAACAGGCACATGGCAGGTGAAAGACTGAAACACTTCCAAAGTCCTCAAGAGAACCTATGACTCACTTCCACAGTGGACATAACATGTTTCCATGTAAGTAAATTAAGATTACAGAGGACAAAAGAGTGCTAAAGCACAACTAAACTAGCCTTTAAATTACTGTGCTGTGGTCTGCTATGAGCTTTGTCACTTTGTGATTTGTGCTTAGGTTTAAACACCTTTCTCAGAGACCCACAGATTCATATCCTTGCATCACACTACCTGGTGCCTTCAAGACAGTGAAATGATCTTCTGTGACTTCAAAACACAGAAACGAGGAAACGGATGAAGTGAGAAACTTCTTTGCAGCAGGTTACTCACCTGTTTTCCAGCCCTGGTGTCAGGCATTTCTGCTGGTCATTGCATTCTTGCCTGACAAGCATGCTAGAATCATAAAATCACTTAGGTTGGAAAAGACCTTCAAGATCACCAAGTCCAACAATCGACCTGGTTTACAGCATCCCATTCCTTAGTGCCACATCTGCACTTCTCTGAAATATCTCCAGGGATGGGGGCTCCATCACTTACCTCCAGGGCAGCCTGTTCCAATGCCTGACCACCCTCTCCAAGGACAAGTTCCTCCTGACATCCAGTCTAAGTCTCCCCTGGCACAAATGGAGTCCATTTCCTCACTTCCTAGACCTACATTTATGCACACATGATCTTTGAGGTCAGTATTTAGAAGAGCAGTATCACCTTTTATTACCACAATCCATGATTCAGAAAGCATCAACTCTTCATTTTTAAATGAGAATTTTCTGCATGGACAGATCACACATGGCCATCCAAATCACCTCAAAGGGTTTGTTTTTAAAGCAGATCACCCATAGGAAATCGTTGGCATACTTGAAAAGCATGCAGAAGAAATGAAAGTAATTAGTCTTCGGAGTGATATCCTTCTAAAGGGAATTACTTTTGTACTGTAGAAAGTAAGCTACATGAAGAACTGTAGAAGATTAATTTGTTTGGTATCTGTATTTTGGTGGAATTTGAAAATGCATTTTGGTGGAACCTGCAAGTGATGACCAAAGTTGTAAACGTGAGTATCAAAAATGCAATTCTTAACTCAGAATTTAAAAGCTGCCATCAGATGGCGAAACTGGAAGTGGCCATCAGCAAAGCAAACAAGGACTGACAAACATAAGCATCACCTTTTGTTTTTTATCCAGAGTAACAGGGACCTGAGGAAGCCTAGGCAACACTGCTGGTGTGGCTCTGGGGCTGGCTCCCACCGCGTGCCTCTGGCTCCTCCTTGGCAGGGTGCGTGTGGGAGCTGCACCAACGCACGCTGCACGCTGCCAGCCAGCCCTGGCAGCAGCACAGCCACTCGCCTGTTAGCTCAGGTGCAGGGCTCCAAGCTGTGCCAGACTCAAGCCAGTGTTTGTAAAACCAGGTCACATGGAGGCAAGGAACCACTATCTGCAAATTCCGCACTCAGGAGTAGCGGCTTGCTATGGAGAAACAAAACATATTTCATTTTTCACTGTATGTCCAATGCTCTTGTATGAAAAATTGGAGAACGAGTAGTACTGTACCCAATAATACATGCAAGTATTACAGGGGTCTGACAGATGAAGCAACGTGAGTGCTGAAACTGAAAATCTGGGTATAAACATGATCTGTAGCTCATGCTGCATGCAGTGTTACAGCAGCTGCTTCCTGCAGATTGTTTTAACAAGAACTGCTCGGCCGCTAAATGCAGGAAAGACAACAGTTCATACCCTGTACTCAGGGCAGCATTTTACGTTTACATTGCTGATATAAACATTCATGAGTTATGCATGTATGAGGGAGGAAAATTAATATTGTGTACATTTTAAAAAGTGAAGAAATTACAAGAGACAAATATTAAGCGGCGCTCTCAAGGCCACGAAGGCAAGCAGAAGCGAGATCTCTGTGTATGTTATTTACAAGGCTTTCTTAATGCAAACAGGTGATAGCACATCAATTCACATGTTATTTTTCAACTTTTCCAGCACCAGATCACCAAGAGAACAAGGGAGCTCTACTGCCGTGAACAGAAAGGTTGCTCATTGCAGTGGTTTTCTACAGTTATCAAACAGATCAACATTTCTGATTTTTTACCCCAGAGACAAGAATAGATCACTGGGAAGTAAGGTCACACAATACCTCTGCAAACCCTTCAAGTCAACAGATGTCCAGGACACAAGAAGTCATTTTTTACCCCAGGCACAAAGTTACACCTGGCACATATGAAAGCCCACAATCTACATAACATCCCTAACATCATAATCCCCCTTCTTTTCAGTTGAGAAATATTAAGGGCATAGAAAAAATGCCAAAGTCTAGGATGTTTGTTTTTTTTCAGGTTGCTTTGTTCACGTAGCAATGGAAATTAGAACACATACAGCATCCTGCATTCTAGAGCTACCATAGGATTGATCTAAAACAAACACACGCAGCAGACATATTCCTTAAATCTCACCTATATACTATCTTCCCAAATGGAAAGATTCAGAAAAACAAACCAGCGAGCACTAATTTGGCCAAGCAATCCATTCCCTCAATAACCAGTGTCTGCCTTTAACTACGCTGACTTAACAAAGGGATCTAAATTGTATAAATCAAGTTCTCAATTAACATTTTGTTTAGGAAGAGCCACGGAACAGAAACAGAACGTAATCATTTGCTAGCACAGGGGTTCCAGAGGTCTGGGAGGGAGCGCATGAAGAATGGAGTTGGATGTGGGAAGGGTCCATTCTTCTTTCAATAGTGTCTGGTGCTGCAAAATGTGCGTGTGCATACCTTCCTACTTGAAAAGCTTAAGTCTTCAGTAGCTTCTTGGTCTGGGAAAATGGCAGGCACCCAAATGCTAACGCAGGGATCTAGGGAAGAAATCTACCTGAAGAACAATATTTTTCAAGTGGCTTTAGAAGTGAAAAATGGCCATAAAGAGAAGTCTCACTCTCAAGGGAATTTATTCCTTCTGTCTGGCTGCTGTTCATCAGGTGCCATTCCCCGCACACATCCCCAGCACATTCTAATGCAAGAATGGAGAGAGGGCCTCTCTGAAAATAATCACACTTGCTGAAAGACCTGCCCTGCATAAATATCTCTAACAACAGTACAAACAGAAATCAGCCTTCTTACCCGATACTTGAGTTGAAATTTATGGCACTGCTGGCCGTGATTCTGTTATTACTATTCTACCTGGCAAAGGCTCAAAGTCACAGAAGTGGGAATTTCAGAGGTATTTTCAGCAATGCTGTACTCATTGGGGGGGGGGAGAAGAAAAACCAACAGAAAATACATACCTAGTTCTAGAAATGCTGTACCATTGCTTTAGTGAACCAAGCTATATATTACACGTATCTGCATACATGTGTTCACACGTGTACCATAGAGATGGGACAGAGAGAAGTTAGGCACAGGCATGGCCTCTGAAATGATATTTAATGCTACGGCTTGGGATTAATAAAGCAAGGAAAAATCAAAGAGAATACTGAAAAACAGTCTCTTGTGCTCTTGCAAATATCACCAGCTGCTGCAGGATTTATATGCAAAAAAACTAGAAGTTCAGCTTTAACTTGAGTTTGCCTTGTTTTCTTACTGGTTTGCTTCCAACCCTTGGAGTTTAAATTAAAGTCCATCAGCCAAAACTTTTTTCTGTCTGAAGGCCCTAAATTATTCCCTTTTAAAATCTATACATATTGACTGACCCAGATTTTTAAAAATCTTGAGCTTTTACTAATCTGAATTATGAACACTCCCCAGGACTCCCCCTTAAAAAAAAAAAGAAAGAAAGAAAAGGAAGAAGGAAAGAGTTAAAGGATTTCAAGGTGACCAACCAAAGCAATACCAACAGTTATTGCTGGCCAATACACGGGTATGCAGGCACATGCAAGGTACACTTAAGATGAATAATTGAGCTAGGTGCAGCATTCTGCACTGGCAGTTTGCACATCAAGGTCTGCCTGCCACTTTCTCTTAATTCCTAACAGGGCAGGGCACATTTGGTGACTGAGGTAGGAGAGGGTCTTAGAAGAAATCTCCAAGACAACTGGCTCAGAAGTTTTACTGCTTGTAAAAGGGATCTCTATCTAATCTTCTTTAGCTGGAGAAATGGTGCAATAAATTTGCTGAAGAGAAAAGAAGGATTTAAAGCCAGAGAAAATTAGGATTTCTCAAAGCAGAAATGCAGAGGACATGGTGCCCTTAGGAATAGATCTCTGCTCTTTACTCGATCTACTGGAAGAACTCCCACAGAGCATGTCTTAGCAAGAGAAAGGAAAGTTTGCTATGCTCTTCATTTCCTGTGTAATTCCAGAAACTGCCAGCACAATGCTGTTTGGGGAGAACCACACCACGGCTATTCAAGAGGGAATTCAGCATTGTATTCTGAATGAATGGAAACATTTTGAAAGATATATATTTGCTGCAAGGACAGTAGAAGGCAAACCCAGTAAGGATCCTGGGCACGCATACGCCTTCAGCCAGCTCCTTGTATCTTCTGACTCTCCACAATATTCTTAGCAGTGCTAAGCACAATAAATCATCCAGGTTAGAGTTCATAGTAACCACAAGTAAAGGTAATAAATCAGCATTAAAAAAAAATTATGCAACTACAGTTCAATTGATACCAAGTACAGCTGATGTTCATGGAGAGACCATCGCTTGTATGTACCCTGCAAGTCAGCACTTCGCTGTGTGAATGACCAGGATGAAGGGAAGGCTCTTCTAAGTCTGGGTTTCTCAGCACGATCTAGATGAATAGTTCCTTATGAAAACCCTAAGGGCATCTGCCTCCAGCCCACTGCAGACAACTTCTGCTAAGCATGACAATGTAAAGGATTAAAACACACAAAAAACCAGAAATGCAGAATGGTAAGCAAACCACAAGAATAAGCTTTGGTTGAGCTCAGGAATAAGGGCCTCAGCCCCAAGCAGAATCAGACCTTTTAACTGAAGAGGAACAGTCACATGCCTCATTTCACCCTTACTTTGCTTTAAACTAGGCTGCTTCCTCCCCCCTGTATTCCACATTGGCTGATAAATTCCCCAACGGCGGGTGTTAACTAACTCCGCATTCCAGTCTGCTCTGCGTCATGGAGTTCCACATCCCGCTGATGAGGAACACATGGCTGACATGTGGTGGGGAGAGCCTGACAGCACTCACACAAGTAGGGATAACTCCTCTGACCTTTGGCTTTTTTTTCTCTGTGCCATCCCAACCACACAATAAGCAGTCTGTGCCCCTCTGCGGATTCCTGGTCATTCTGGGGATGCTGGACACAAGGTGAAACCCTAAGATTTCAACAGGCAGCTATACAATGCCTCTCCAAACAGACACTATGGCTGAAAACATATGTTGAGAGCAAAACATGATCATTCTATGCCTCTCCTCTAACCAGACCACTCATAGGAACTTCTACATCATACAGATTACATCTAGATCAACGGGGGTAAACACGTCACTAAAACAACCGGTGATGGCTGCGTTTCCTGCCTTGGTGGATTAAACTCACTGCATTGCTAAAATTGCACAGTGGTGACTGTACTAAAATATTAAGACTTTTTTTTCTTGGTTAAACGAACAGAACATTTGTTATCTTTTCAAGATCCAAGCTTCTTGTAGAGTAGCAATGAGATGCAACTTCAGTAGTATCCAACCTGATGACTCACACTGAGCACTACATTTACCAAGTCACACGTAGTCTACAGCATCCAAACAACAGAGTCATCTCTTCCTCCTTTGAAACCTTCAAAAAGTAAAATTGAGTCATGGGCTAAATGCCTGAGACCTCAGCATCAGACAAATGACTAATGACACAACATACGTTTACTGACAATTAGAAACCAACTGCTGAGCCTCATGCTTTCTGCTTTTAGTCCTACGCTTACTGTAAAGTTGTCAAGAATCTTGCAGCAAAATTTAATCCACTGCCAGTAAATCTTTCTACAGCTAAATTCAACAAAGTCCTTGCTACAATTTCCAGATTCCAAGATGCATGACCTGTACTAGCTGTCAAGACACGATGTGATCTTTCTTTTACAAAGAGGACCTGGATACATGATACGTTCTTTCCAATCTCTCACTGAATGAATAAAATAACACAGCAGCAGCAAACCATGATGCAATCCAGTGGAAGCAACTGTATCAAAATCAGTTATAGCAGTGTGTTCTTTAAAATGTTCAATGCCTTGTGAACTACTGCAATAGAACATTCATGTTTGTTGAACAAATAAAATAACAAAATAACAAATAAAAGCACCAGAACAGATGTCTTCCTTATATTTGTCTGAATCTGATTTAGAAACAATAAATCATTGAAAAAATAATTTCTGAAGTTGAAGGCTACACTCACCTACAACAGAGTAAGTTGAGCAAAGTTTAAATGTGTAATAAAAAAGGCAAATTTTCTAAGAAAATGAATGCCCCTTAGGTTACAGCAGCCACTCTTAGTGAGCTGAGAAACTTCTAAACAGGCAGGTAAGACCTCCAAGGGCATCTTCTGAGCATCTCTTCCCAACTCATGCCTCAAAAACTCACAGGCCAATTTCTTTTCTGAAGCATTCAGCAAAGTCCTCTTTTGTAAAGAAATATGATTAAAGCCACACCAGCATTTTAAAGTGTGGTTATAGTCTGAGAAGTTAGTGTGTAAAAATCACACTCTTATTCAACAGGCCTAGTTCCCCTGTTTTGATTCAGAGTCAGATCTGCTTGCTTTACTGGCTAAAATAACTTTTCACAACTTTTAAAATTCTTACTAGTACTGTGAAACCAATTCAGTTCTGGGAAGGAGAACCAGATTCTCCTCAGGCTTGTGCATCTGCAAAAGGATTATTACCCAAATGTACACATGCAATTCCTGTTTTTGTGTTGGAGGAGCCAAAATCAAACCTGACCTATTTGCAGATTACTAGTATTAATCAGAAAAAAAATATATTTTTAATGAAAAGAGCAGATCTGAAATGAGAGCAAGAAAAGGATTGGATTAACTGCAAAGACATGAAGATCTACACATCACTTGCAGAATTCACATTTTACAGAAAAGAGAGATATCCAACACCTTTCCACAATATTCCTCTAAATATCACTTGAATGCAAAGAAAACTTAGAAGCTAAAGTTTGATTATATTGAAAACTACCATTTTTTTCCAACATGGGAGCAAGACCAAAGCTCACCTATGCATAATAATTGTGTAGCCAGCTGAGCCCAGCTAAGAGTTATTGCTCCATGTCTGCCCTGAGCTGCTCCCCAGGGTTCCCCTGCTGAGCTGGGTTATCGTACCTCTCCTTTCAAAGCTGCCAGAGGTATTGCCTGTGGGATTGCTCCCTGAAGTGCAATGAAAAATTAACCAGGTTATCAAAGTTCTGCTTTTTAGTCTATCAGAAGTAATCCAGCTCACGTTGACATGTGACTGATGAAGCACTCCACCACACATCCAGCTGGCAGCAAGCTGGAGGTGGCAACCCTCCTTCGCCAGCATAGCTGATCTATACCTGCCTGTGATCCAGTTCAGGATGCTTTACACAGTGGAGCATCTGCCTGTATCTGTGTCTTCCCCAGCATTTCTCATGGAACTCTTTTTTATATGAAAAAACACCTGATCAACCACAGGAGTCGTGGAGGATTTCAGAGATGCCAGTTTCCCACGGAGGGCAGTTGCAGAACAGAAAATGTAAGGAAGCTGCTGATCTGCTTATTTAAGACAAATTATCAGCAGAAAAGAAGGCAATGCCCCAAGGCAACAGAAAGGAAATCAAGTGTATCAAAGCTATTTCTGAACTCCCATTACCTACATGCTTGGCAATGCAGACTTACAGAATTATACCACACCACTCAGTTTTAGTCTCATGATGCAAGGGGAAAGGGAAGAAAAGACTCCGTCCTGTCTTACCCTCTCTCCCCCTTTTAACTAAAATATCTTAAAAACAGATCTGTATTGTTACTTCGAGGTTACTGATGTTAGTACTATATATATTTATAGATGAGGTATTCCTTTCTGTCTGAAGCACATGAGGTAATAAGTAGCTGGAATTGTCACAGTGATTTATTAACATATTCTCTAGGAGAAGCCCTGCACCTGCGTCTGTGCAGATGGAACACCCACGAAGACTGAACTCACCCTTCCACAGCCCACAATATCTTAAAAGGAAATGCTCCAAATTTAGACCTGCTCCAACAGGTGTCTTTTACTGTCTCACTTTGCATGACCATAAATATCAGAGGTGGAGCAAAAAGTTCCCGTCCATTGTGATTGTGCTTTGAAAACAAATACTTCTGCCCCATCTCTCTCTGAAAACAAAAAAAAAGGCAGCTATGGAATTCTCATCATTTCCTCACTCCTTCATTCTGCCAAGCCCTAAGTCAGAGATGTCACCGGCAACACTAGGCTCCAGGGATGAGCACATCGCTTTCTTTTTTTCCTCTTCAAAGAGCCCTAAACTGGCTCTGAAACTTCCCCATACTGTATTTCTTACACTCTCATCCCGCAGCTATTCGCCTGAGTGAATGACATGCACAGGCTGTTCGTGGCTTTTTACAAGCTCTCATTAGCCAAACAGGGAACCATTTCCTTGAAAATGCTTTCCCCAGCAGCGTTAGTCTCTCTAGGCACTACCAATAAATGTGTCTCTCCCACCCCATCCTAATGCACAGCAGAACGTGCCTGAATGGATGTATCTGATGCTGCTTTACACTTGTTCAGTACAGGAAGGATGCTACCTGTAGGATTTGTCATCAGAATGATGGAAAGTACAAAGGAAAAAATAAAAATAATGAAGAGAAAGCTTTTGCCAAATTTGTTCTGGCAATCAAAGGAGACAAATCAGACTCCTTTCTGATAATAAGAGGTAACAATAAGAGGTATTTCTCAAAATCTAAGCAGCTATCCAAAACTAACAAAAAACCCAAACCAAACCAAAGCAGCAACCTGAAAAGTAATTTTAATCCAACTGAGAAACAGTTACACATTATATCATGAGCTCAGAAATCCTATTGTTTCTTTCTGTAACACTTTTTGTTATTACAAGAATGCCCCAGTCAAAAGCAAATAAATATTTAATACTCAACAGGTACTCAGGAGAATGTGTATTTTCCCCTGTCCCTCCCCACCAGCTGCTCTTTTATGGCAGGAAAGTGAAGAGCGTGAAATCCAATGATAGGAAGAAGGCAAAGGTCAAAAAAAAGGTTTTTCTTCAAGGATTTAAATTAGTGTTCTACAGCTTTGGATGTTTTGTCAACAGAACTTCCCTCCTGTGAGAAGGGGAAGCCAAAGGTCCTTTGAACCATTCCTGTAGAGGATCTAGATTTTTACCAGCAACAAGATTCTTAGCTTTAAAGAAAAGCTCATCCTCCCTCTTCCCATTCCCTCCACCCCTCCCTCCCTGCTCCTAAAAGCAGGATGGGTGGGGGAGGAAAAAAATTGAAAAGGATCTGAAAAGCAAACCAAGCACTGAAGGAGTTCTAGAGTTCATGTAACAAGACCACCACAACCCTTCAAAGAGACCATTAAAAGCAAAACAAACAAAAGCAATACCCTCAAGATGTCTATTGTATTTTACAGAGGAATGAATGAGTGCACTGAAAATTCTCCCATCTTGCCACAAAGCCTGTTATTTCATTAAAACAAAGTCCAGAGATCAAGAAACGGCCAACATGGTAGCTGAAAGTCAGTCACATCAAGTGATCCATGAAGACAAACGAGATTGGGCTTGCTCCTTTTTTTTTCTTGCTTTACTATGATGTTTGAAAAAAAGACTTCAAAGATAGTCTTAAGCATTGCTTTTGTTTCTCACATGAGAAAGCCAGGGCTCGAGCAGGTCTAGACAACACAGTGGTTAAAACTTCATGAGCTGCCAACACTTTGTCTTCCTAGAGCTCCCACAGTTGTTGCTACCCTGCAATTGCCTCATTTGAAAATATCTGAGGATTTCCATATAGTATTTTTCTTCCCTCAGAGCTTCTCCAAGATGGCAGCTGTAAAACAGAGCACATGCTAGCATCCACAGCAGGCAGTTTCAGAGGGCAGCAACCTCAGAGGCTCAGCCAAGTGAATGCTGCTTCAGTCAGATGCTTCAAACTGCCAGGCTGTTTGAGATGTTATCCTTTGAATCTTAACATAAAATCAAGGTCTTGGCTACTTGTACACTTCACCTAAGAATTTTTTTATTTTTTTTTATTTTTTTACCACTGTGTGACTATATTTTAATTAAAAAACAGGTTTTTTTAAGCTTACCAGATCTTTTTCCTTTTTGCTTCCAGGCACATCTGTGGGCAACACTTTGAGGGTGGTGAACACTTTACATTATATTTACATATGCACAGCTATCAAAGCTAATTAAGACAGAGGTGCAGAGTTTATCACATCAGTTTATCACCAACATTATATTTACCAGTTCCAAGCAGCCACATTCAAGAAAGTCTGGTGAAGACAATGTAACTGAACAGGTGTTCCTGAAAGCAAAGTTAGGGCTGTAGGATAAAGCCTGATTAATTTAGCTATAGGGTAACAGGAATGAGAAACTTCTGGTTAGATGAACCTGTAAAATCAGAGGTCAGCTGAGCTCCCATATGTTACAGCAATTTCTAAGTTGTTGTATGATAGCTATTGCTAAGAGAAAGCCATAAAGACAAACTTATCACTAACAGTACATAAAATACTCCTCCTTAGCTCAGAACAGACCAAACAATGTTTATTTATTCAAAACCACAGAATACAACAGTGCTGAATTTCCTGTACTATGCAGATAACTGCTGCATATGAACAGAACACACGCCTGCAGCTCGATCCCTCCCATGTTCAAGAAAAAAAATAGCAGAGAGACAGCGAGGACACCCTGGGACAGACTCTTTCCATCACAGCAGTTAACATGGCTCACTCTTGGCCACCATCATGAAGGGTAATCCTTCAGCTTTGGCAGAGGAGTCATCTTTCCATGGGCATATAGCATCCCCCTCACATCTGGTAGCAGGATGTTCAAGGCAAGATTACACCTAGCAGTGGATTGTTAAAGCCCAAGTATTTCACATGGCCTACAGCATACACCAGAGGCATTTTCACAGAAGAGATTATCTGGGAGCAGACCCCAGATGTCCGCATCCTTGACTTACAAGGTCCACATGGATGAGTTTCCCAGCTCTCCGTTGGCTGCCCCACAGGTGTCTAATCTCACAGAGGTGAAAGCCTGACTGTCAGCCTGGGACAGACTACAAAGGCTGGCCTCTGAAGGAGTCAGCAGAGCTTTCCATAGAAGATGTCAGACCATATGCATCTTAGAAAACTGTCACTGCATAGAAGAGTATAAAGAGCAACAAAGTATCTTTCATTCTTCTACTAATGGATATGAATTATGCTGCACAGGAAGCCCAGCTAAGTCTGGCATATTTAATACATTCATCTAAATCCTCAGTGCATTTAATGGTGGATATAACACAGATTTTCTAATGAATCTTTTGGGCCTGGAAACATAGCTGAGGTTTCGTGCCTTACATGCATAAACAGCTTCATGAAATCCTGAGAGCCTTTCTCAGATACTCTGAGATTAAAGTTTCATTTATGGACTCAGCTCTACCACTTCTGAATATCTGAATCTAAATTGTATCTAAACTGTACCGATAGTGGCTTCATTTCATGGAAAGTTACCTGTTTGCCCATTTGTTCTCTTTCCCTGGAATTTTTCACAACAGATGTATTAGAAAAGCCTATAACTGGTTGTAATGTAACAAGCAGTAAAATACTGCTCCATGTTCCAAAAGGTTCTTTTCCTCCTCCCATCTTACTCCTTCTTTAAATGTCACTCCTACCTCACTGTTATTTCCCCCCATTCCAAGTTCAGTTTCAGTTACAGGGACTCAAGCTTACTTCTGAAGGATGGATCTTTTAATGACAAGTTCTTCATCCAAGTCAGCTTCGTTAGCCATGAAGAGCAATCTTTTCCCTGTGTCATCCACTCCAATGAAGTCCCGCTGCTCCACTGATGATAAAATAAATAAACAAACATTATACAAGTCTGTCTTAATGTAGGCTGGGAAGAGAAACGGACCACCAACCACCCCTGAAATATAAAATACTAGGTTTTGGACAGATCTAGTAAATAGTGAATTTGTGATAAATAGTAACTTTTTGAAATTCTGTAATTATTCTTTTCAGTCAGGGTAGCTGATATACATATATTATGACATTCAAAACACTTTCCTTTATGCATCTTTTTTTATGAAGATACCAACTACAGGTCATGACATGCAGCGCTCTATCTTGAGCTATCATGAACTGTACCTTCCTTCTCTTTCCCTCTTTCAACTGCTACCTGAATTTATACAACAACAAACCCAAGGCAAGCAGAGAGCTCTTCAAAATCCAACTCTTTCTTCCTCATCATAAATCACACTGCATTAGAATTAGGTGGTCTGGAGAGGCGTATGATTTCAGGTAAGATGTAACTACTTTGCAACTGATCTCGTATTTCAGATAAATACAGATAGCAATAGAAATCTTAAATCACACACACAAACATAAAGGTATACGCTCTGAGACTCCTACAACTGATGTTTCTGGGTGGGTTAACTTCTTTCAAGTATCTGTTTATAAAACTGACAACCAAGAGAATACTTAATGGTTACATATACTTTTAGGGCAGTTCCATCTGCTGCAACCAGTGACTGCACATCAACAGTGACTTTGGTCTACTGAAACGTACATAATTTATTTTTGAACAGTTTTCCACAACTTCTGAACGCAGCGGTGACAGCTTATTCTCACTTGCATCTCATAGTATCTGCCGCAACTCTGGTGGCACCCATAAGCTGCTCTTTACATGAACACAAGAATGCCATGTTATAGTTCTAACAAAAACCTCTTTTCACCCCTTAAATACCATTATTTTGGGCCAAACTGCCACACATAAAATCTCTGAAGTTCTAAGCCTTTAGCCACATAGAAGTAACAGCTCTATAAGTAGTTAATTCCTTATTAATTTCTCTCAGCCAAACTACATTTTTAACCCCATTTTCCCCAGTTCAGCTCTGTCCCTTATTTTCATATTTGTTCCTTCAGAGTTACCATAATAATAACCACTATCAAAATAAAGTCAAATCTACACAGCTGTTGAAAGCTGTCCCACTGGCAGCCTTTGATCCAAGTGATCAAGCAAACCCTCTTCTCAAATTAATTATACAGCGAAGAAGTACAAAAATAGGCCTGAACATGTAACAAATCAAGTACAATCAGGGTAAAACTCGCTGCAAAAAATCAGAAATGAGTTTTGAAAGTAGTGGCAATCCTCATTTTAAGGAGAGCAACGAAGCTGGAGAATAGGGCTTAAACAACCACTGCCAACTAACTGGGGTCTCCCGACAGGCTAGCAGCAGAACAATGCCAGATTTTCCTCTGTCCAGGTACCAATACTTCTCTCAAATAAAGTTCAGATCGTGGCTGCCCATCTTCTGACTGCTCCTACAGTAACATACTGTGCTGCTATAGCGAGGCTCTAGGCAATTAAAAAAAAAAAAAAAAAAAAAAGGAGAAAGAAAACTTGGTCAAAACAGGACTGTGTATTGGCTACACGACTGCCAGGCATGGGTTCCTCTTGTTTGCACAGGTAGGTAAGGGACAGACAGTGAAACCAGGCTAGAGAGCTGTATTTTATTTGCAGCATATGCCTGATAAGCATAGGTTTTTCCTTGGATGTTGGCAACAAGGAGCTTTACTCCTGTAATTTAGGAAAGACAAAATTTATCGCTAAAATCTATTACCTAGAGATACAAGAGCCCTTCACACTGGCATTACTCAGTGAGGAAAGACAAATGTTAGAATGAACACATAACTAGTTCACTGAACCCCTGTGAGGGAAGAAGGGGAAAAATGTTAAGCCTGCAGTGATGTTAACTAAAAACATGGTTTGTAGTATAAAAAATGGAATACAGGATGTGTTTAGCCTCTTCCTCATAGATAAAAAGGATTTGACACAGCTACTGCAATTTGTTAATTACACTCAAAATTAGATCCTATCAATTTTGAGGGCTTTAATAACCTAAAGAACTCACGGTATCACAAGAGAATAGAAGTTGAGTCATTCAGTAAGGAGAAGAAAATTTTCAGTCAGGTTTCCTAAAATGCTTTTTAATCACATAATTAATTGACACTTGGGAAAAATACACCTTTGTTAAAAGATTCGGTATCCCCGCCCTTTCAATTAAGGGAGAGAATTCACACGACGCAGCCTGCAGACCACCAAGAGGTCTTCTGGCAAACACAGGGAATACCAGTGATGACATGCCTGCTGCTTTCAAGACAAGAAAAACAAGCAGGAGAGTCACCATCCCCATCTTTTCTGCCTTTCTTTATACACAGAAAAGTTCAGACACTTCCC
>WBMW01003568.1:60389-89876 GCA_013396635.1 Penelope pileata | reverse complement strand
CCCCCACTCCCTTGCACATCACCTTTAAGCACATGGCTCCATTCCAGGTGCCAGAGCTCCTGACACATTTTGTTTATTTGGGTTAGCACCATTCACTGGCACTCTACTATTTTTTTTCCATGCCTCTTACTAATCAATTTAAAAAGCCAATGAGACAATTATCATTGATAGGTGATTCTCTAAGTATGGAGGCAAATTAACTTCACCCTGTAACTTGCAGCTGAATTACATCAAGCACTGCAGAAAACTATCAGTATGAATTTATGGCTGATTAATACCGCAATTCATGACAATTTAAAAACTGTTCCTTATATCACAGTTCTTGAATGTTTAGTAATATCCTAAAAGCAATGACTTTGCTTCTGAGACATCGTCTTTTCCTATGAGACATGGGAGATAAGTCTTGTTGCTGTTCCTTCTCAAAAAATTGATGAGTTTGTAGGAATAGAAACAACAAATAAAGTCACAAATATATGTAGTGGCTTGTCAGGACTACAGGTCAACTTCCTAATAATAAGACTTCAACAGGACAGTACAGGTACACAGAACTGAGCACGTGCCACGAATTAGAGAAGGAGCCAATAATGTCACATGCTCTGAAGGGCTGCCTGACATATTCCACGTAAATATCTAGTCTTCAGTCACCTATTTCTCAAATTTTAACTGTTTGGTATGAAATTTCAATGTCAGGTGCCTGCCTGATATGTGGAGCAACATAACAGCAACACGTGGAAAGTTTCAGAGAACAAAGTTCATCTGCTTCTAAGGCTAAATAAAAAAAAAAGTGGTCAACCTACACTTAAACTGTCAGGTGGCACTTTCCTAGAGAAGCTCTTGTATTCCAGCTCTTTGGGAAGAAATATAACATTCACTAAGGGCTGCTGACTCGTGTCTCAAGAGTGCACGTTCTACCACCTCGCTCCACTATAAATCTTTGAAAAACTGCAGTTTCACATACTTTTTCAAGACTTCTATTTTTGCTGCAAACATTTCTGTAGGTTTTATTCTTAAGGAAATGTTGCTTTGATGGCTCAGTGCCTAGAACTGATCATGTAACAGGTGCCATCTAAGGTCTTCTGCACCATCAAGAGGTACAAGCAAGGCACACAAGCCACGAGAGGCTCCAGAACCACGCTTGATCTGTTGTGGTTTTGCAACCTGTATGTTTAATACAGAAAAAAAACAACAAGGTAAAAGCTTACAAGGGTGAGGGGGGAAGAAAAGCATAAAGACAGGGACTCTGCAAGATAGGCTGCAAAGGGAAGAAAGTAGTCCCTGAACACCAGTGGAAGTAGGAACAGTGAAAGAACACTGGACTACAGAGACAGGAATCAGAAGAAAGGAAAAAGAAAAGCAACCGTGGGCAGACAAATGAAGCAAGTTGACACAAGAAGTCAGAAGAGGAATAGGGGATGGGATTGTTAGCAAAAGGAGATGAGAAAGAGATTCTGGACTCTTGACAAGGATCCTTGAAGGGTGAGACTAAGCAAAGAGACTGATTAGGGTAAGAAATGGAGGCTGGCAGTGGCAAGAAGTCAGCATGGAATGAGATAGGGATGAGGTAGGACAACATTGACAGCAATAGAATTCACTCAGTTAAATAAGAACAAAAGGCTGGAGGGTCCTGTGCTCCCTAAAATAGACTGCCCCTCTCCAGATCCTAGAGAAGAACCCAAAATTCCTCAGTCTCACCATTCCTCTACTGCTAACAAAAGACTGAAAAAGGCCTGCTAGGGTCTGTGACTCATCTGAGGCAGTTCACACACAGAGAAAACAACTTACTAGTGTTATCCATGACAGCTCAAGTAGAGTAGCTGTGAGTGGGAGACCTTTACATCCAGCTCCCACAGATAAACACTGTGGGTGTTAAAATGCTTCCACATGATGGAATTCCAGTGTTTTCAACTTTAGTCTTTTACAAGACCTGTTAAAATTTGTGTGTAATTTCTCAAGTAATGCAGGAAGAGTAATGCTACAAAGTCAAACACACAGATATGTAAAAATAAGTAAATTAAGAATGCATGTGCAACTCAGTGTGTTTATACTTGGTAAGTCTTCAGAGGATCTTGTTTATCCTCACCACCCCTGCATGCTCAGAGCTCACTTTCGGGGCTATGATGTTTAACCATACAGACCCATTCATTTATATCTTCTGAATGCTCAGCTTCATAGCTGTGGCAATGCTCTTGACAATGTTTTATGTGCCATTATCACTTTCACTGCCTTTTAAAAAACAGGGGGCTTAGGGCTGTATAACAGTCAAGTTCAAAATGCTTTCAGCCCCGTTATCCTTATACTTTGCTCCAGAAAAATCTTTGTCTAAGCAGCTTTCTTTTAAAAACACATTTCCTCCACTTTCAGACACATGCGTAGTCCAACTGCTGGCTTGCACTTCACTCCTCTCCAACAGTTTGAAGCTCTGCTTTCTTATTTGTATAACTGTAATGCCTCTGAGCTTTAATCACAGACCAGGACCCACTACACTGGCAATAATCAAGCTTCAGCAATTTAACAGATATCATTAAAAGAAAATGAGAGGTACACTATGGGAACAACTGTATGGTATCTAGTACTTTTAGCATATAAGTAAAACAGGGATAATAACCCTGCCCTGCCTTACAGCAGTGTTGTGAGAATAGATATGTTAAAGATTACACGAGATATTATGGTAAGAGGAACAAGATAAGCATCTAACCAAATCCTTGAAATCACTGGGAGTTTTGCCTAGTGAAAAGCTCCTGGATGTGATCTCAGAAGAATAATCTGGTACATGCCATGAGAGGGGAGAATTTCTAGAAGTATTTGTTATCTATCTAATGCTGGTCCCTACAGTCAATGGTAAAATTCCCAGCTACAATTTGACTAACGCAGAATGCTCTTGAAGAAACTAATGGTTTTAATGTTCATATGTAACAAAAATTTAGGGTTTGATCCAAAACTCACTGAAGTCACCTGGAGTTTTCCCTTAACTCTTGTGAGTTTTGGATTGGAGCCTGTACGATTGCATGAGTCTAATACTTAATTCTGAGCTGGAAAAAACCAAGTCACACCCCCACCTGGGAATCTGAGGAAAAACAGGGTATCTGTGCCTTTTCACTTCTTTCACTTTCTGATTTATAATTATAGATGTATGATATGTACATATATATCAAAAGATAGCGGTTTCACTATTATTTATTATTCTATATACTCCTAGCTACATACCTGGCTTTTTTTTGCCTTTCTGTCCCGGTGCCACTTCTATGGGTTCATGAGTTTTCTTCATCAACATGGAGAGAGTAGCATCGTGTGTCCGAAAGAGATCCACGACTTTATACAAATCAACATCCGTGATCAGATCGCAGCTCAATACTAAAACGTCAGTCTGTCAAGGAAAAAATAAACAAACAAGCTCTTCAAAAATACAAATGACCACATATGGATTAGCATTTGATGACTGGGCTCTAGGTCATAAAGAATGCAATCATCTAAATTGTCATCATCTGTTCTAATGGAAGGAACTGGAACCCAGAACCCACGGATTTCAGGATGCCGTGAAATTCTGCAGTATTTACAATAGCTACTTTTAGTTACATAATGATGTAGAAAAGAAATCTTGCCGAAGAAATCTTTTTAGCTGACTTTGCATCTGGCTGCAAATCACTGGTAAAGATATTTAAACTATGTTATTTTATCAGGAAAAAAATCAAAGACTATCTAGGATGTGATTTACTCAGTAATTGCACCGCGATGGTGGGCTCGGTTTAGAAATACATTTCCTAAAACCAGCAATATCCTATATAAAAAAAACAAGGAAGTTAGGTTCTATTTAATAACAGGCTTGTATGTAATTTTGATCTCAAAGGATTCCAAAGTGCCTTACAAAGTAATTAAGGGAACTGCTGCATGTATCACAGAAATGCAGTCACAGAACAAGTGAGACACATCGGCTTCGTTAACCATGCTCACCGACAATACACTCGGGCTAAAAACTCTCACTTCAAAACAATTTTCTGCATTTCCCATGGGTTGCAGAATACACTGCCAAAAATCTACTAGTTTGGCAATTATCTTCATTTAAATTAATCCCAACATAACATCTCAGCAGTATGGCCTACAAATAACTAGCAAGTTTCTGCTTTATTTTTCGTTAATGACCAACTTTCTAAATATGTCTCAAGAGCAGTGTTTCTTTCTTGACATTAGTTTTCACTTTCTGTGCTACCATTCACTATGGTAAACCTTGCAGAGGGGAACATGGCTTCTTAGTTTTATCTTTTGTAAAGATAAGAGGTTAGAAAAGACTTGCTGAAATCTGAGTTGCTCAACTTGTAGAGCATCAATAGTTCTACTTTGAAAACTATTTGGTTCAAAGAGGAATAGTTCAGCATTGACCTTTTATTACAAAAGGGTTTGCTTTGCAGACTTCATCTAAGATTAGGATAATATTGTAGATAAAAATTGCAGATTAAAATCATTCATCCATCTCATGGATAAAAATAACGGAGGTCTGGCATTTCCATTATTTGACAGGTTCTGCAAATGAGAGGCAGTTTCACGTGTTTACCAATAAGTCATCGGAATTCATCACGCCACAAACTACTGGAGCTGCTGATTTGGCATGCTGCACAGAAGGTCAGGCTCTTCAGTTTCCATTTGATTTCTCCCTGCTTTACTGAGTAACACCAGGTTGCTTTTACAGGAAGGAATACTCTGCAGATTTAGAAACTTTATGCGTTCAAAACTTAACTTGCATCTCTCTTAATATATTTTCAAAATATATATTTTACATTATGGTTTTGCCCAGAAGAAGTGTTTTAATTATCATTTCTCTAAAACAAACAACATGCACGCATTGGGAAAAAAAAAAAAAAAGCCAACAAACCACTAATGCCAGCTGCCTAGCACTCTGGCACAGAGCTGCACCAACATTCCAGTGTGTACAAAGAAAAGAAGAAAAAAAATTCAACTTCTATAGAAGTAAATCTTCCATTTCAGAACAGTATATTGCGAAGAAACACATATTAAACCCCCTGAAAAATCCTGCAGAATTTTCAGTTATTGTATTTTTGCACAAGCACAAATGAGTTGCAAGACTTTCACAAAAGGTCAAAATGTACTTGAGAGCCATATAAAGAAACCAGTATAAAGAGATCCATACTTCTCACACTCAGTTTGTAGAAGGAACAGCTCTCTGCCTTCAAATCCAAAAATGCATTCGCTCCAACGGTGAAAACAAGGAACAGTAATATAAGAGACGGACACAGACACACCAATGGACTTATGTTAAGGAACTTCTTGGTTCTGGACTTGTGAGATAATCACAAAATTTGTTTTGCATGTTACTAAATGCTTGAATCTGTCACTGTAGCAAAATCCCAACAAGCGTTTCGCAGTTGCGAACAGGCTCCCTGTTTTTTCTCCTCGCTATAGGACAAGCTTTTTGCAAAAACTGAATGCAAGACCCCTGAGGAGCATACGGGAACAGAACCACCAAATGTCTGGTTGCCATCTGTTCTACCCATTTACTCTCCCAATATGTAAATAAACGTCAGCGAGCGCAGGGACCAGTGAAACACACAGTTGCTCTGTAAAGCCCACATTTCTGCCTCTCCTCCCGATGAGCAGAGCAGCGGCCTCAGAAGCACGCTGAGAATACACCATGAAAGGCTCTTTTGGGACTTGACAGCCTCCCCTTTGAAACACCACCACCCTCATAAATAAAGCCCTCACTGTCTAATGGATGCACTTTTTTCTAGTGTACAACTCCTGAACGAATAAACTAATGGCTGAATGAAAAAATAAACGATCCTAGAACCCTAGCAGAAGTGTGTGTTTTTCTTTACTTTCTTTCTTCTACACCCACCCTGAAAAAATAAATGGTGGAGCTTGTGGGTTTTTTTAAGTCTAAACTTCCATACGTACCATATAAATAGAGTGCACCTTCCCCACGAGCCACTGACAGAAAGAAGTGCACACGCACTGCGTGCACTCCTGTGCTAACCAGGGTATGTGAACATACTTGACTTCATGAATTATGCAAACACCTAAGTACACACACACACACATCCATCTCTTAATGAAATACATCTAACAGTGATTACATCAACCCCAAACTATTATACAAACACACGATAAGAATCAACATGAGCTGATTAAAAAAACCAGCGAGTCCGCACCGCGAGCAGAACCGCTGCAAAGGAAGGAAAACGCACGCACTGATCTTCACCGACAGCACTCTCAGCATTCATTACAACCGCTGTAAATCGAGGAGGACCATCTGATGGATGGGGTGTGAAACTAATGCTTGAAATTTGTCATCTTCCAGATGTGCCAGCCTCGATAGCTGCCTTCTTATTTACTACAGGTTTACTCAGATTTGCAGTTGACGCGCTCGAGTTCATGATTCAGACTCAGCTTCTGATCCAGCTCCTTTCTGGAGAGGAATGAGCTACTGCCGAGGCCATCCCATCCCAACTATGATGGGAGCTAAAAGGAGGGGTTTTACCACCCCTGTCAGGGGCCCTGCTTCCAGCTCAGCCTGTGCTGCACACACACACACTGCTCAGTCGAGGAAGCAACCGCAGCACTTGAAGCTTCCAGAGCTCAGCTCTGCTCTTCTAACGCTGGGTAACAGCACTGCACTGTCAGGAGGGTGCCAGAACTGCAGGGAGCGGTGAGATAACCTACATCCTCAGTCAAACATCAAGAGGTTCATACAAAGCAGAGAAAAGCTGCGCAGAGAAAGAACTCAAAACCAACGTGTCAACAATTATACTAAGCCCAGCACAACATGGAACGTCTACACAAAAACAAAACCCAACAGCAGAATGTTTCAAGAGCTCAGTTCAAGACAACCGATTTAAAAATAGAAAACATGTTTTCAATGGAGCTAATTCATACCATAGATCAAAAGATGGATGCAATTATATGGTGTAATAAACCAGCACAAATAAAAAGCCTTGGACTTTCTCACACCCTGCATACAAAGGCAACACTAAAAACATTTCTATTCAGCTACGATTGCTGGATCCCTTCTGTTCAAACAGGAGATATCAAGGTTACCACGGATAGCTGGCAGCAAATACTGACTTTTTAATGGCATTCTCTGTGCCTTTTCTGTCAAGCACAGACAAGGGCAGGACCTTGTAGCCTAAAGTGCTGAGGCCTCAAAAACTGCGGACTGGAAAAATGAGGAAACATGTGTTGCAAGGAAATCTCTAATTTGAACAAAATCAGCCTCAAGAGAAAGAGGAAAACAAATGTCAGATTGCATTATAAGCAGAAAAGCAGCAAAGTATCCACGAGCAGCAGAACCAACTTCTAACAGAACTGGAGAGGGACAGAACACTGAAGTCAAATGCTAACAGCTTCCAATTGCACAGGATTATGAGCTGAGGTTTTGACAGGAGGAGAAGAAAATAAAGAGATTAGATAAACTTTGTTCCTACACTCAGCCTAAGTTAACACACGCACAGAAAACTCTGCATCACTTCCCGTGGTGTTCACCATACAAGGGGGAGAGGAACAAGTTATAATTACTGCTGGAATTAAGACAGAGTTTTAAACACAATAGTTTGGAACTTCACCCATATGTTGCATTAGCAGCGGGTTTGTGTGTAATGCTTTTATTATTCTAAAGAGTGGAAAGGGAAAGAACAGTTTGGCTGTGGGCAAACATTTTGATTGCTTGTTAGCATGCTCCAGGCAAAGCCAGGGGTACCTCCTAGCAATTGCATTACTCACCACTCTTCAGATCAGAAAACTTACATCCCAGGCTTTAGAGAATCCCTTTTTATCTCAGCCTCTATTAAGAGTCCTCCAATTTCCACACCTGTGACCTCTTTGAAGCTCTATGGCTGCTCCTGTAACTGGAGCAGGGAACCTCATTTATTTTTTTCTGATGTCTGTAGGATCTTGTTAACTACCAACAGCAATGACCGCCTTTGGCTGGGAATTCCCACTCTGCTTTTGTTATGTCCTTGACAGCAAGATTCAGTTGAAAAGCATGATTTAGTGCTTTGTGAGCAGACACGAAGAATATACCTTCAGTGCACTCACCCTGCACCGGCAAACCTGCTGCAGACCAGAACCTTCAGAGCTCTCCTAAGGAGACAGGGCAGGGGGAGCACGGTGTCCTTCAGTCTGAAATCCAGCAGTAATCTCTCCTCAGCAAAAGATGGAATAAACTTTTTTTTTTTTTGAAAGACTGTGGTAAAGTGGAAGAGGCTTTAAAGAAAAAAAAAAAAGAGAGAGAGAGAAAAACACACCAAAACCAAAAATAAACAACAGAAAAGTCTGATTTAGAAGCCAAGGGAGTCTCTTGTAGTTTCTTGGATGGCCCTGAATTCATCAGGTGAGGATATCTTAAGGCAATACGAATGCCTTCACACACATAACCTGTCAGCATCACTGTTTATCTTCTCAAAGCAAGCTGGAAGAAAGATGCCAGGAGCTGGGGAGGAGACTTAACCCCAGCCCGATCACATGGCTCATCCTATGCGTTATATCAGATGGGATCTTACAACAGAAACACCATTTATGTTATCTTTGTATCTCAAGAGCTACCATCCAAAATCAATATTTTTTAATTTACATATATATAAAGTAGGAACAGGAAAGATATTCAAGCCCTGAAGGCATCCTGTCTCCTCCCAGGAGGAAGTGTCCTTACCTATTGCTGAAACCAACACATGGGGTGGAAAGGGGTAATTTACAGTTATCTGCAACCAAAAGCAGAAGTTTAGAGATGAACACAAGTTCATGAGCTTATTAAGAATGTTTTCAAAGCAGGACTTAGATATTGTGACGCTTACTGAACAGAAAACCTTCTGGTCTAGACATAAGCTTTGCAAGCCATCTTTCCTTTGGTTCCAACTAGTGCAGCTTTGCACAGAGTACTCAAAAAATCATTTTCCCAGCTTCCTCCTCCAACCACATTACCCTTCTTCACTACCTCTTCTGTCACATCAAGCAAAATTTGCTTACCTCTTTTTAATAGCTCATCCCTTCCATCACCAGTCATTTACCATGTCTACTTCTGCCTTAGATCAATAGAGGATGCCGGCTCTACCACCTGCGTTCTCCAAAGGCAGTGGCTTTATGCTCAGCCAGGCTGTCCATTATACCTCAGCCACTCACTTGCTGCACTCACCAGCAAGCTACCACAGGATCTGCCAGGAAAACTTTTGTTAGAAGTCTGCAGAGAGCTGAAGATCAGAGGGTGCTCAGTGTGCTGGACTGGCACATAACAGCCTGTTTCTTTACAATTCTCAACTGTCTGAGGCCAGGTGCCCTCTCCTGTGTTTGTGTCCAGAACCTGAGCATGCCACAGACAACACTGGTTTTCCCCATCTAAAGCAAGGCATCCAGAACGCGTGCACTGTAACTCATGAGAACCACGTGTGCTGAAGCTCAGGGAGGCATCCCGTAACCCAGGCCCTGAATTCACCGGTTCACAGAGGGTGAGCCTGGCAAGCAGAACTCTCCCCTGGCTCGACGTACTGCAAGAACTGATCCCTTCTTCACAGGCAGGAGCACTCCAGAAAGAAACGGCGCTCTCCTCGTGGCTCCTGTTCCTGGAAGGAAGGTTTCCAGGACTACCTGGCCAGCAGCACGACCAGACCTGCTGTGCGGCTCATCCTGGCCTCTGCCTCCCACGAACAGAAAGGAGAACGCCGCGGCCGGGCTCCCATCTCGGCGCAGCAGGCTGGCTGCCAAAGCCCAGAGCTCAAGCCTGGGCTTAGCACTTAATGCAAGCAGAGCCTTAGGCAGTCAGGTGCTGTAGTCATACAAACAATAATAATAAAAAGTAGTCCTAATGGAGCTCAACTGGCTCAAGTTATTGAGGAGAAAGACGGCCTTTGCCCACAGCCCGTAATTACCCAAACAGCAGCAGATCTCTCAGCACCACAACAAAAAGATGCATGGCTGGATTCGATGGCTCGGAATCAGTGCTCAACACAGACATAAAAAGCATGGTGTTTGAAGGGTGAGCACAAATATCACCTGCAATAAGTTACCAAAGGGTAGAAGAGGCTCTTCATCAATGAGAAGGCATGGATGAAGGCTTGCTTTTCTTTCAGAAACGCACCAAGTCATCCTTAAGTTTCAGAGCTAACAGCCCAAATTACTGTGTGCAAAGCCCCTTATAGACCTTACAGATCTCTTATAGGATCACAACAACTCCTTGCAGTCTCAAACCCCATTACACAAGAAAACACTGAGCATGCACAGCACACATGCTAAGGAATCACTCCACCATCCCATAGCAGGTAGCAGCATGATCTTAAATAAAAAACAATGTGAAACAACGCTCTTTCCAAGGTAAAACCAAGCCATTGCGCAGCGCTCAGTTAGATCTCTACTCTAACAGAAAACCCAAAAGTCAATCTGCTTTGCAAAATACAAGGTCAGCAGAACCAGCCCCTCTGAAACACAACTCAATGGCATTGTCACTTCCTTCTAGTCTGCACTTGAACTGAATGTCCAGGTGCAGCGAAACCTTATTAGCTTTGTTCAAATGTGGGGTTTTTTCCATAAAAACTAGTTACACTGTTATGTCAAAACGCTGTTTTGAGTTGTAGGTTTCTATACAATTCCCTATCCAATACTATTTTCTCCTCTAGCATCTCTGCAATTTTTCCAGTGATATTTGGTCTGCAGCAGCTGGTGTAAAAAACATAACATGAGAACTTTGAGATCTCCACTGCTGTTCCCAGCACTACTAGCCTACACCCAGAACTTTAACCACCTTCCCAAAGGAGCTTACAGAAGTTACATTACAGAAGAATGTGCAAATTTGCTTCAAGAAAATCCGAACACCATTGTTTTTCCCTTTTCAGCAGAAAACCAAAGAAAAATTACATAACCTATGTGGGTTTCCCAGTTAATGCAGCATGACAAAAACGCAAAATGAAGTTCTAGGCATCCTACAAGTCCACCAATCTTCCCCATGGCTTTCAACGAGTAAAAAACTGCAGGAAAAAAAAACCAAAACCTTAGCAAAGTGACAGTCATTGGGGAAGGAGGTGCTGTTTCTGTTACCAAGATTACACAACTGCACCAGACTGCAAAAACACACAGGGAAAAACCCTCTAACAGTAACTCCGCGGGTTGACATTTGACATCTGCTCCCTCCCACGTTTGCCAATAAGTAAAACCATGCACTTAGGTTAACAGATGAAATTGTGCTTGATCTAAGCGATTGTATTTTCTCTTCTGAGGGATGAATACTCACTAATGAACATCACCTTCAGCAGAGTAATTGTGACAGCTGCACAGCCCACAACTGCCATGAAAAGACCCAAGTATTTATGAGAGAAAGGCTGTTAAGAACCAAATCCTAACCAAGAAGATTCCACACAAGTGGAAATCATCCAGGTTTGAAGCAAAGGAAAAAGACTGCAGACAACAAGGAATGTTATTCCAGAAAAGTGAGCAAGTGGTACGTGAATGTCTCCTTGGAAGTATCACCCTACCTGAAACCAGAGCTGCCTCTCTCATGGGGAAGGGCCGAGAAGATTGGAAATAACAAGCCAAAAATTAGTAAAACATGAGACCAGATGGTGACTTAACATTCAACACAAGGACAGCACTGAGGAGCACCAGACAGAGCCCTATGCAACTCCTCCTCCTGCAGGGTGACACTGACACTGGTGACACCTCTGTGCCCCTATCCAGGCACAGGGGACAGTTCATCTTCAAGGTTCATACGTGGAGAGACACTGGCTGCTCTACTGACAGCACCAAGGAGTCAGCAGCTGAAGGATACAGACTTCCCACTCATAATACTTCATTCTCTCCTTGGAAATTAAATAAGATGCACAAGTTCATTCCTTATGGACTCATCACCTGATCTAGTACCTCGTCTGGAGGCTGGTGGCCCTGCCTGTGGCAGGGGGGTTGGAACCTGATGATCCCTGGGGTCCCTTCCAACCCGGGCCATTCTATGATTCTTCAAATATTCATCGCAGAACCACTTCTGAAAACTATAAATGCGAGTTTGACTTATCAATATAAAAGGCTTCCTGTGCTTAATAAAGTGAGCTGATAATGAAGGACGTACCTCTAACGGGCACATGAAGGTTAAGAAAAGCATTAAAAAGTGCGGAATGGTGTTTTACCAGAATGCTTTTAAATTATTTCAGTTATACACATGTGCAGAAAGCTTACTATGTCTGCAACTAAAATACGTTCGCTTTGTGTAATTCATCAGAAACCACACAGGGTCTGAAGGAAAACATATACTGTAACACAGGAAAAATGCTGACAATGAATTTCCACAGGGAAATAAGAGGCAGTGGTCAACGTTAACGACTGTTGGCCTAGAGGACAGGAGGTGCAGTGAGAGATGCAACAATCAAAACTGACAGGCACCCCAGGTTGGCCAGTGACTCCTGCTGCAAAATACCTATGGTCTTCACATATTTCTGTTTGTGTGTATAATGGAAGGCGTCCTCCCCAGCTGACAATGTGCAGAACAGCAAATACCCCAGTTACCACTCTTGATCCCAACCATCAGAGCTGATCGCCTTATTCAAACCTGTGGTGTTTTAACCCTGATCCACAGTAAACCCTGGCAGTAAAATAATTAATTTAATTAGCCATGTACTTCTAAACCTAATTAAAAAAAAAAAAGCTAAAAAATCCAACAACTGTTGAATCCTCTAACGCTCATCCTGCCAGGAAAAATAAAGATCAGAGCAAAGTCCTGAACACATTCATCAAGCACAGTCAGGCAGTGCTGTATCGCTCCCCCAGCACTAGCGCCAGCCTGAGCACCTGCCAGGACAGCTGTTTTGCTTTGCCTTATTTTTTTTTTTCTTTTTTTTTTTAATATGAAGACAATCAGCTGTGCTTTGGGAATGGGACTTGGGCGTGCAATCCATAATTAATTTTGCCTAGCACTTCAGTGCTGGTAGCTTTCAATCACACTCACTGCCTGATTCAGAGGTAGAGATGGAAACAAGATGCTGCACACCCCGTGAGCTGCCATCTGATTCAGCTGCTTTTCTCACGCAGCACTAACGCCACTCTGAAAGGCAGAATCAAAAAAAGCATCAAGGGAGCAACTTTTATTTATATTTTAAACAGGCACTCAAGTAAACAGTATTTTCTGTCAAGCCTGATGAAAAAAAAAAAAGATGAAATTCTTTTTACTATTTCAAAATAGATGAACAGAACATTTAATTCAGTCTTGGGGAGAGAGATTAATTTTTCTTTTTTTTTCTTTTTATTTCCACTGACAGTACAAAAAGTACATAACTATGTATTATGGGGACTGAGGTTTTTCTTTCCATGCTCACCAAACTCTGCTCAGCTGTACCAAAAGGATTCAGATTCCACCTTCCAGCCGTTACAGTGAGCTTACTTACATCATGTGTTTGGAAAGGAGATTTTTCAACAGAGGAAGTGAAGCGCTTAGCCATGCTGTCCAAGACTACACGGATCAGTGACCCTCAGCAGCAGACAGACCACCACCGTGACATCACACTTTCCACAACATGGCTCCCAAAGATGCACATACCAAGAGAATCTGGAGTTTCCATCTTTGTTTATTTGTTCAAAGAAAGTTGGTTTTTCTTCTTCTTCTTGGTAGCTTTATAGGATTTGTGTTGCTTTGCTTTGTAAGAGCTGTACTACTTTGGAATCTTACTTTTTGAAACTGGGAACACCAGGTGGACCACCTGAGATGAAATATTTCACAGGCAAGAACTCACCAGTGATAGCAGCAAAAGACGTGCTGATTAGTTTACAGTGTATTAGTCAAGGCTTCCATTAACACAACTAAGGGCTCATCAAGGATGGAAAACTTGAAATTGTTCCACTGCTGTCACTCTGCTGGAATGCCACATTTTAATCACTGGCTGGAGTATAGCTGAGTGACATGAGGGAGAGAAATGCTTAACAGAAGATGAAAATAATACAAACTCAGTGAAGACAAATGCTCGATCCAGACACACCTAGTCCATCTCCCAGTTCAGCTTGAAGTGCAGATTCATGATTTAACCAGGTTTCCCAACCTGCTGCCTGGAGAGGCCCCAGCCCAAGAGGTGGTGCCAGACAGCAGCTGTGTACATCTGGAAACATTTGGCACAGAAATAAAAAGGCCAAATATTAGAGATGCCTACATTTCAAAAGAAGTCATTTGGAAACTATATTGATGTCGCCTTGCCTTAATTTTTTTTTTTTTTTTTGGTCAACAATAACCTGAAAGCCACAAAAGGGTCTGCAGCAGCTTGATGAATAGTAAAAGCAGAAGGTCACAGAAATACAGTTCTCAAAGAGAACTGAGTCAGAGTTTAGCCTCTTGCCATTCCAGGTATCACATTACTTAGTTTATTTAAGAAAAAAAGGAAGGAAAAAAAAAAAAAAGGCTTCTCATTCCAGTATAAAAGTAGGGGGGATTTTTGTCTTGATTACCCCTCCTGGCAGACTGTTCCATAACGCTATTCTGCTCTGATTGATGAAAACCTTCCTGAAACATTCAGCTTTCTCTCACAGCAAATTTAAACACAATTACATTTCACTTTGAATATCTTATCTCCTTTCCTAGTATTTGTTACACATTTGATGCATTTGAGTTCCACACCTGTGCAGTATTCCAGACAAAAATCTTCCCACTGCCTTAAGCAATTAATTTCTCATTACTATTGAAAAATACTTCACCTGATACATTCTATCTTCGCATTTATCTCTCCCCCCTACAAACACAGTGGCTGCTCACCATCTTATTTCAACTAGTACATCCTAAGATGTCATCATTTACTATTGGGCTCCTAGCTCCTACTCAAATTCCTTGCTACTAATCCCTCAAATCCTGAGTTCTGTGTGACCAAAGCCTTGACGCTATTACTGTGCTGTAAGATGGCAGGCTATGGCACGTGTATTTTGCATACCAGTTCTGTGAATCATCCAAAGGAGGTGTACTAAACCATGAGAGAAGCCCTTCAAGAAGGGTAGTTGAAGCCAAATAAATGGAGACATACAACTGGAACGAAGAAGTCACAGAGCAACATTCTGGGGAGGATGATCCCACAGGAGAGCCCTGACAGACACACAAGAAGACTTTACCTTATTACTCAAAAAAAAGCATGTTCACTAACACCAGCTACAGAGGAAAAGCCTTCCTAGGTGAGCTTGGGGATTATATTACATAAAATTTGAAGAAACAACAAAAGAAGTTTTTTACACCTTTTTACCTGCTGTCACATACATAACATCATTCTTAGTTTACAGCAGCGTACTGAACAGTCATGCTGATTTACTAAAAATGATAATATGGATCTCATTTAGAAAACCCTTATTCTTGACATATCATGAGTGAGGAAAATGAAAGCAAAATCCAGTGTAAATTTGGTGTTTTCTCATCACCTGTGGAAGAGGTATTCAGTTGCTCATGCTCAGGGTTAGATTAAGCCATCCCTACATCCAAACGTTTGTACATCTGTCCATTTAGCCTTTAGAGAATCTAATGTAAAGTCTTAAGAAAGCAGATTATTTCCACACCCTCTCCTCCTTTACAACATCTACAAGTTCCTTAGCAAAGAATGTAAAGGCTACGTGCTTCCCATGCCACTGATGGGTGAAACAGCCACTGTTAACAGCCTACGTGACCGACGGAAGCACGAAAGGTATCTTAGGAGAGCAGAACTACGAAGTGACAAAAGAGTAAGGGATGTGGAAAACCTGATTTCATGAAGGATGGACTTTGGTTTACATTTCATACAAAAAATAACTTATCACACCTACAGTAGCTCAACTTTTCATTTCTAGCACTTCCTGACAGGTCAAGAATATTCTTCTGTGCAAATAACAGAGGAAGCCAAGACGCCAGTCGAAGCAGGGGACTACAACATACGCCTTGCAGACACAGAGTAAAGCAGAGATACTGCCCTAAAGAGCTCAGATCCTACTTTTACTAATGAGCATTGGATTAAGTGGTGTTTACCTATTACAGACTTCAGAGAGATCAGACTTTGTTATTGAATCTAGAAAAATCATTTTCTGAAGTTTCAAAGTCACTGCTGACAGTGATTCTTGGAAACAGACATGAACATACAGCAATACTTCAAAAGTTTAACATAAAAATACAGGATTGAGTAAACCGTATGAAGGCACTGCTTTTGCAGATTGGGAACCTAATATAATTTCTTTATTCATTGCTTGTTACAATCCACCAAAGTTGTTTGGTTTGACACAGCTCTTCATTGTCTTCAAAAGATTTAGTAAAAGGTGTTTTCCCCTCCTTTACACAGCTTTCCAAAATCTGACACACAGCAGAATACATCCATGGTAATGCCTCTTTTGGCATCCTTGTCTCACTTTCTTGCTGCAGTTAAGGCAATAACTCAAAAAATACTGAAATTTTCATTAAGTACATCACTTCAGAATTACTCTGGTATACTTGGATATGCAAACCATTGAAAGAAAAATGGAAGTCAGAAGGCATAAAAATCAATGCTCCTGTAATTAATTTACTCAGCTATACAGGCAGACCCTCATCTTCCAAAACGTGTAAAATTCCTTTATACAGCATCCTTGTGCCAAGGTCCAATCTGGGACAGTGGAGCTGCCTTCACTCTTCATGACCAGACAAGGTCATCAATCTTTCATCCAAATCCAGAGGCATGAGAAGTTGGTTTGTTTCTCTGTTTATCCTGTTCAAGCTCTCCCACCAGCACAGATCATGAGGTGACAGGGACCTGTAAACACCTCTAAGGTGGTAAAACAGCAGCTTCAACAAAAGCATTATTATAATACCTTCAGCTGAGTCTACACAGTCTGTGTTCTACCCTTTCCAACTTGATACTGTGCACCAAGGCAGTCTTACTTGTCCCAAAAATGCCGTCACCAAAAATAGCAATAAACAATGAAAACTGCTTTCCCTCAGCCCTTACAGGCTTTGCACATGTGCATTCTTACATTACTACTGAGTGCAATTCTGTAAACCTAATTTTGACATCTAAACTTAATAGTATCAAACTTTGTTAACGAAGGTGTAGCACAGCAAACAGAGCTGCTATTGCAGGCACAGCAAGCAGCAACGCTGCAGTGGTGGTACTCAGTCAACGGGCAGACAAGGCAGCAAGTCACGGGGTTTCATGCTTCAGAGCAGTCCAACATTTCTGTGCAACTCAGGATTTGTGATCAGCAGTTCAGCTAGCCTTAGACATATTTCTTAGGGTGCATCTGTAATTTTGGCTCGACTCCTCATCAGCTGCACTGCACACAGGCAAGCTGTCTATGCTGGGCCACGTCACCTCATTTTTACTGAGCATACTTGCTCTTCTTCTGTCTGTGGGCAATTAACTCAATTTGTGACAAATAAAAGTTTCAGCAACCAGCTTAAACTCCTCATCAGGCTTTTGGCATAGGCTGCAAAAAGCCTGCCAGCAAACTATGGCCACAAGCAGCAGTTGTTTCAAGCAGAGAAACTAATTCTGCAGTGAGATCCCTCTCCTGCTGCACCACAGGCTACAGCTTTTCAGCTACCTCTGCTGCACAGTTCTCTCAGTTCTATCAGACAGGAGAGGGCACATCCTGTAGGAGGTATGCAAGTGGTATGTATTTACTTGAGGAATGACTCCAAAATACACAGTGCAGCAATCTGCTCAAGAACTTAGTACAGGGTTATTTCAAATAAGAGACCACTATGTCCTCTTTGGCCAGATGAGCTAGACATGGAATAAAAAGAGGAGAAGCAATCGCTGCCATTCACACACAGAAGTTTACTGAAGAGAACCTGTGTGTTTTTGAATGTTGCCTCCCTTCTTCTCAAAGCCTTTTTTTTGGAAATAAAAAAAATAACACTGACTCCTCTAAAGACACAGTCCAACTCCCTCCATGCTCTTTACTGTTGTCTGTCAGACCTCCCCTAAGCAAAATTGCCTGGAATGCCAAAAAAAATGGACACCCAGAGCTGAGCTGATCACTCTGATCAGGCAAGAAAACTGTAAGGCCTGACTCAAAACTTGCCATGAAGAGAGACTTCCTTACTGCATACACATGCAAAAAAATTACCTGAGTTATTATAGAATGCAACTCTCCACATGACAGAAATCTTACATCGTGATTTTGTTAATTTTGCTTTTCTGTTTTGTATCGTCCTTGCCCTCTGATTTATTCTAGTCTACGCATTAACACCCTGCAAAACCTCTGTCATTGTACCACCTGCACACCCATACTTGTCTGGAAAGTTTCATCTTGACTTGATTGGAGCCTGTATCTTGGAAGTACACAGCCTGCTATACTGCAGTTTATTACCTTCAACAGAGCCTGAAGACAAAAGACACCACAGGACTTTAAATGGTCCATTGATGTTCTGTTTCAACCTTTATTTAAACAGCCAATTTGGCTAAGATGGCCTAAACAGACAGGAAACAAATTAGAAAGATTAAGTATATGACAGCCACATAAACAAAATTCCATCCCAGATCTTGGTTAAGAGCTCCAAGCAGCATTTCTGCCTTATACTGAAGAGGTTTTGCTTCTGCAGCTACAAATTAAAATCAATAAACAGTCATTCTTATTAGAACAGCATCCAACTGCAGTAAGTAGCCCTTTATCACATTTGGGCAAGAGTTTATTAAGTGACCAAGCCAGCAAAAGCAGAAAACTGAAGTCTAATGGAAAGAACCAAACCTAAGCTTCCTCACGTATCTGTGTGTTGCCTAAGCTGCCTGCACTTCTGCAGAAATATTTCCCCGAGCACTAACTGGACAACAGCTATAATACATCATATCACAAATTGTATGAACAAATACAGCCTTTTAGTTAACCTGCTAGAAAGCTAACGTTGACTAAAAGGCAGCTAGTGCCCAGCCTGGATTTGCTGCAGCCTTCCTAGCTGTCATTTCTAGTCAAGTCCTTGTCTGAGTTCCCCCACGAGATGAACTACACAACAGTCAGATCTTCTGCAGATCAGGAAATTCAGTTACCTGCAATAGCATTACACAGTACAGCTCTGAAAGTATTAAAGTGCAATGGAAAAAAAAAAAGATTAGTTTAAACAAACATCTTCCAGTCAAGTTCAATAAAAAACAAAAATACCTTTATTTTCTGGTGTATATGCCTCAGTGAATCGGCTGTACCCATGTCCACGTTGTCACTGATGTACACAAAATCCAGCTTCATTTTTGTGTCCAAGTTCAGCATTTTTTGGATTTCCTTCCTTGTAATCACAATGACCTCTAGAAGAGGAAAGTGGGATGAGATCAAGCAACACTGACACTTTGGAGCTTTGCCTTTTGCCCTATCCAATCCTGTGTAGTTCACCACCACCAAGCACAGTATTGCAATGTATTGGTTAAACTACTACCCAGCACCAGCCTGGCAAGGGAGTGGAGTAGTTTGTGAACAACAAACTCATTCCACCCAGAAAACAAAAGAAGGTAAACGCGTATTTGAAGTAAATCAATGGTGGCACGAAAGTGTATTTTCCAAAATGAAGCATGCGAGGACAGAAATTCTGCAGAAAAAAAAAAAGTCTTGAGAAAACAAGAGAGCAAGAAAGCTTGTCCCTTGGCCTCAAGAAGTGGAGGAAAAAGCAGCAGGCAAATCCTCCAGTTAAAAAAAACCACATCACCACCCCTCCACTGTATTCTCCACAGGATTTTAAACAAAGTGTGGCAAATAACACAGCCCATAGCCTAAGAATTCCTGTGTTAAGATGAAAAAACACTAAGAATAAATCTGTATAGACCAAAACTGATGTCCTCCTGAATCTGTTAAAAGAAAAGAAAAAAGAAATGTAAACATGGAAGTTGTGTGACAGTTTGGTACCAGAGCTATGGCAGGTCTCCCCTCCCACTGCTGTGCAGGATGCCAGCCAGAGCTGGGGAAAGATGTAATCAATCAGTGGAGATGGAATTGGTGTCAGGCAGAGGCTGTAAGCCCACGGTTCAGCATAAATCTGGTGAGCTGGACAAAGCTCTAAATATTAGGAGAGATGAAGTACTTGCATTTGGGACAAAAGGGAAGCAGAGAATCGGACTGTGGAACACCTACTTATTAACACAAGCAAGTAGTAGGAACCAAACTGTCACGTAACAAATGATGAAAATTATGATCCAGGGAGAGAACTCGTACCACTGGAGTATTTACACAAAAATGCACAGCTTGGTCAAGCGGCAGAGGCAAGAAGAAAGCAAGGAGGTGGTTGATTGCTTACTGAAGCTGCACGTGCAACCTTGTATGCCCAAGTTTTCATGGGGCACAGAAGAGTTCTTAGGGATTTCTTAAACAAAATCAAGGCAAAGGCTTACATTTATTCTTCCCTTTGCTTGTTGACACTGAAGTAGTACGACTCTAATGTGGATAAATCACATATGCTAATCTATACATCCTCAAAGAGAAGAGCGTCAGCTAGGAAAAAAAAGTCACATTCTCAAGACAGAGCATTGAAGAACAGTGCAGTCACCCAGGAGAAACAACAAAAGCAGCAGCAAAAGAGCAAAGTACAAATACAAGCAGGAGAAACAGAGATGTGAAAGGTAGCATGAAGTTTTACATGTAAGGGAACACCACAGAAAGACATGGTCCATCACTGAAAAGGTGAACAAAAACCTAAGAACAAAAAACACCGAAGAACCTCACCCCAACTCCACCACTTAAGCCCTCCTGTGAAACACAGCGCACAGAACAGCAGCACAAGGCTGCCAGCTCCCCCTGCCCTGCTCTTTCTGAAGCCCAGCACTATGCTGCTGGCTGTCATGATGACTAAATGCCTCAAACAGAGCAAATAACCCTGAGCTTCAGACCAGGCTAGAACAACAAGAGATATCCTAGGAGAGCTGGCACGCTTCTTATGCTGTTCTTACTAATGAGTCACAGAAAGAAACAAGGGAGATACTCCTAATTAACAACATTGGCAAGGGCACCAACCTTAGGACAAGCATATGGATGAGAAAAGCCTTGCTGAGGGGGGAAGGAAGGGGTAAGAAGGGAGCACAGACAGGAGACATAGCTCATAGGTAAAAGGAAAGGACATGACACCAGACAACAGTGGTCACAATCAGCTCCAGCGTGGAGAAGAGACCTCCTGCTAAGGCAGCTGCCCCAACCAGGGGAGCAGCAGCAACAGAACACTACAAGGTGGAGGGATGACTGATGGAAGCCGCAGCAGTAGCGATGGGAAGGCTGAAGCCAGGGGGAGCGATCCGCTCCTCCCCCACCCCAGGGCACCTCACCTTCGAAGCCAGCACGCTCCAGGAGGTTCAGCGGGTACCAGAGCAGGGGGCGGTTGCCCACCGGGAGCAGCGGTTTCGGGATGCTGGAGGTCAGGTCCGTCATCCGGGAGCCGCCTCCCGCCGCCATCACCACAGCCTGGAACTCCATGCTGCAACGGGAGCAGAGCCGCACGGCATCACTCACCCACGGCAGCACGGGGAGAGCCCGGCCTGGGCCAAACCGAGCCGGGCTAAGGGCGGTTCGACTCAGCCCGGCCCAATTTCAGCCCCTAAAGGCTTCTCAGCAGCACGCCCGGCCTCCCCTTCTCCCTCACGGCCGCGCAGTCCTGCCCAGCCCCGCCGTTACCTCCGCTCTGGCACCCGCCGGCTCCCAGCACCTCACTCACAGGACGAGAATGGCGCCGCCAGCGCGCATTGCGCATGCGCCCGGAGAGCCGAGCGCGTCGATGGCGGAAGAGCGCCGATCAGGTCGATCCCCTCCCACCCTTGCAACCATCGGGTACTCCCGGCCGGGTCAGAGAGAGGAACACCGAGCGACGGATCGCAGGCTGAGGAGCGCCGAGTCGCGGATTCCAAACCGGCTGCGGGAGGGGCTCGAAGGCACAGCGCCCCCAGGCGGCCCGGGGTGGGGCTGCAGGCAGCGCGCGGGGGCAGGGGCACTGCGGGCGGGTTATGGGGCGCAATGCAGAGAGCAGGCTGCAGGGGGGGCAGTTTGCAGGGTGCACCCCCAGCCAGGCACATCTCAGGGCTTGAGACACAAAGTGGTTGCTTTAAGAGCAGAGGGAACCCCTGAAACCCCAGCTCCTGGGGACAAGAGGATGGGGTGGGGGTGCACCCACAGGACAGCACGCAGCCCCCATACACACAACAAGAACACAAACGTGCCAAGCAGTGGTTTTATTGCACCGTGTCCCCACGCCACGGGGACGTCACTCATATCAGTTGTTCTTGTCGGTGTCGATGGACACGCAGTTGTACACGGCGTACCGCAGCAGCTCCTCACAGACCTTGGCCCTGGGGCAAGGGGCAGCATGAGGGCCAGGCTGGGCACCGGGCCCCCCCCGCCCCGAGGACAATGTGCCCTCATCCCCCACCAGACTCACGAGGAGTAACTGGGCAAATACAAGCTGCAGGAGCACGTGGAGGCCTCGGGCATCATGTCCACTCGCTCCGAGCTTGGGAGAAAGGAGAGAGGGGTGAGAGGCCAGTGCCGCAGGGACAGGGCCAGGCAGGACAGGGGGACTCACGACACAGTGGAGTACACAGTGAGCTGAACCGGGAGGCGGCTCCGGCCTGTGACAAACTTGAGGAAGCGGCTGAGGTCCGCTGGGAAAGGACAAGGGACAGCTCAGGGCAGCCTCGGAAAGCCAAGGGATGCTCCCAGGGGAAGGAATGGCCCCGCAGGGCCTGGCCTGGCAGGTGCAGAGCCCATGGTTGCTCACCGCTGGTGAAGTTCCTGAGGGCCTCCCAGAAGACATCCACATGGGAGCTGTGAGACTCGAAGTCCTCAAACTTGACTGTGGCAAGGAACACACATGTGCTTTGTTAGAAGCTCTCGGTGAAGCAAACCAGCGTGGGGTGCTGGGGTGCGGGGCGACTGCTCACCCCTGCCGCTCTGCACACAGGGCAGGACGTGCGCATGGTACAAGCAGCGCCCAGGGGGGCTTCATGGCCATGCTCCCCACACTTACTGAACTTCTTCAGTTCATCTACTGTCACCTCAGGGTCCCCGCAGATCTTCTTCTCCAGCTGCTGCCAGCTGAGCAGGTCCAGCACCACCTGGGGCACCACAGAGAGGAGCCCGGCCCGAATGGCTGCCACCTGTGGGAGCCACATCACTGCCGTGAAGAACTGTGCCAGACAGCGAGTCCCTGGAGGACCCAACAAGGGCTCCCCTGGCAGCTGTGCTGGCTGGGGACATGGTGTTACCTGCTCCTTGCTCTCCTCCAGCCGGGCCTTCTGCACCAGGCGAATGAACTCCTTGCGGTCCTCGAAGCGCACCACGGTCTTGCTGCCGTTGGGGATCAGATCTACCACACACTGGTTGCTCAGCATCGTCGTGTAGGTCAGCTCTTTGCCAAACATGAAGTTGAAGGCCTCCCTGTCCACCCCCTCTAGCATCTCCAGCAGCTTCACCTGCCACGCAAAGGGACAACGCCGTCACAGCAGAGCCGAGGCAGCCACAGGGGTACATGGCCCAGCCCTGCTCACCAGCTCTGCATCCACAGCAGCGAAGTCTCTTTTCCAGACGACCTCCTCCCCTGCCAGCTGCTTCCACACCAGGCTGGGCAGAGCCAGGGCCTGCAGAGGCATTGGAGATGTGTCCTCTTCACAGACCCCTTGCACCCAGCACCAGCAAAGGGACTTGGTGGCAGGGGGACTGGTGGCATGGGTTTGAGCCTTGCCAAAGCAGTTTGCCGGCCAGGCAGGCAGCGCCAGGCTCACCAGAACCTCCTTGCTCCTCAGGGCTGCACCCATGAGCTGTCCGATCCACTCGTACTTGGGGAAGTCCCTGCAGGAGGGGTTAGGGACATACATGTCCCTGGTGTCGCTGTTGCTGTTACCCTGCGGGAGGGAGACACAAGATGGCCACTGGGAGCAGCCCTCCTGGCAGCCTCCCTCTCCATCCTCCTCAGCCTTTCCTGACCCGTGCACCCACCCTGGGGGTCTCCATCACCTGGGTCTAAGCAGAGACCCCAGCCAATGGCCATGCAAGTGTTAGAATCATAGAATCACAGAATCATAGAATATCCCAAGCTAGAAGAGACCCACAAGGATCAACAAGTCCAACACCTGGCTCCACACAGGACCCAAAATTCAAACCGTGTTTCTGAGAGCATTGTCCAACGCTCCTTGAGCTCTGGCAGCAGGGAGCTGTGACCACTGCCCTGGGGAGTCTGTCCCATGCCCAACCACCCTCTGGTGAAGAACCTTTTCCTAAGATCCAGCCTGAAACTCCCTAAAATATTGCAACCAAGCGATGAGCCCCCAGGCAGTACCAGTCTCTGGAATCCCCCCGCAGAGCCTGTTTTGTGGCTCTCTGCAGAAGGGGTCATTCAGCCTGCAGGACCCCACCGAGCTGTAATTCAGCTGCACCAACCCCTGCTTAGAGTCTGCTGTGAGCCTGGGGGATGCTGCTGGGTTAGGGGTGCCAAACCTGGTTGGATGTGCGCACAAAGAAGGGCAGGGGCACAGGGACATCGCCCGAGCTGGGACACAGCTCCTCCGAGATGTCCGACAAGCTGTCCCGAAAACCACCGCCTGCAAAGGGGACAGAGGCTGGGTAGTGTGGGACACAACAGGGCTGCAGGACCCAACCACCCACACCTGCTCTCCATGGGGATACAGGCAGCACCCCACGTGTGCGGAGCAGGGCAGCCATCGCAGCAGAGACTCCAAGGCTGTCCCCAGGGAGGGAGGGGATATCTCTCACCATTGTCAACGATGCCCTCCGTGGGGAAGTCGCACTCCCACCACTGGGCATAGGTCTGAGGCCACCTGGGGGGAAGAGACAGCCCTGTGCAAACCTCCTCCAAGAGGGACAGTGGCACTGGGTGTCCTCATCCTGCTCCAGGGAGCTGACACACAGAAACACAAAGCTAAAACCCACCTGTAGTCCAGGGGCTGGTTGTTGCTCTTGGAAGATGTCAGCCCTTCATACACCTGTAAAAAAGCACAATGCAGAAAGAGGATGACACAAATGTCACCTGATGCTGAACTGGCAGACGCCTGCTTTGACACCGCCGTACCTGGGTGAAGACAGTGTTCCGGCCACTGGGGTCCCGCGCAGGGCAGGCACGGTGCTCAAGGGCCAGCTGCCGGTTGATGGTCAGCTTCGGCCGGCAGGTAGGCTGACTGCTCTGCGAGCTCTGCAGGCACTGTGTGATGAGGGTTTGACCCACCTTGGACAGCTGCAGGAACGGCTTCATGCCCTGATGGGGAATATGCAGTGTTAGAGGCCTGGCCCTGCCCCACATGTCCTCTTCTGCCCTCCCCAGTGTCTCAGGGGATGCTCAGCTCCCCCATCCCTCCAGCAACCGCTTGGGCACAGCACAGCAGCATGGGCCCTGGTCTGGTCTGTCCACCTGGTCTCAAAGGAGAATGCAGGGAGAATGGGGACATGACCCCACACACCCAGCGCGGCCCGGAACGTGATGATCCTCCCAGCATCATCCCAGAGGAGCCCAGTGAATCCTCACCCTAAGCACACTGAAGGTGCCAACATTCTCATCAGAGATGGGAACCAGGTACCCCAGGACACTGTCCAGTAGATGGCTGAACCTGAAGACCAGGGAGGAGCACGGTGAGGATGCCACACAGGGTCCCCCCAACCCCATGCTGGCTCCGTGCCCCCCAGGCACTGAAAGCAGCCATGCTTGGATGGAGTACCACAAGCCCGTCTATGCTGCATGGAAGGAAAGAGCCAGCACACTTGAAACGTGCAATCCCTGCTTGAGGCCAGGGCATCGTCTGTCCTGGTGCTGTCTCCACACTGTACCTCTGAATGAGCACAGCCCTGCGGTACAGCACGTCCGGGTCCACTCTGTCCAGCAGCGGGTAGCGCACCACCTCGGCCGGCTGGAACAGGTCTGCATTGAGGTTCAGCTCCCGCTCCCAGAAGGACGTGAGCCTAATCCCTCGCAGCCGGACGTTGTATCCTCGCTCTGCCAGGAGAGGACAGAGATGCTGTGCATATGTGGCATGGAAACAGCCAGCAGGGCTGGTGCCCCCTGCGCGAGCTCACCCCGGCACTCCAGGATGTGGATCTCCAGCACCGGCATGTGGGTCTTCATGTCGCGGAGGATGCAGACCTCCCGGTAGCAGCTCCTGCAGGCAGCACAGGCTGAGGGCAGGGCCACGGGGCACAGCCAGGACCAAGGTGGGTCCCCACCGAGGACATGCCAGCACCCAAGTCCCCAGCGGCCTCACCGGGGCTGCAACAGGAAGGGATCAAGCGGAGAGGAGAGGCCGCCCGCAGCACAGAGACATCCTGAAGGAGGTGGGAGCCGCATCCAGAGAAGAGCCAGGAAAGAGCACAGAGTCAGCGAGCACAAAGCAGGACAGAGAGGCAATGTGGCCACAAGCACGTCATCGTCCCTGGGGGTCTCAGGGGAGGCCCCACGAGCAGCCACCTCGGCACAAACATTCGAGCAGAGCTGGCCCCATGAATGGGATGACACACAACGAGGGCAGTGTGTTTTGGAGGAAGCAGTGATTTGAAAGGATGAGTGATCTGGTGTGTGATTCACTGGTATTTCCAAAGCCTTTGCCAAGGTCCCTTCAAAAACCGATGAGCATGCAGGGAAAAACAACTGCAACTGCCCAGATGCAGTGTGCAGACAGCTCCTGCCGCCAGGAAAGGGACCTCGGTGGTTTTGCTGGTGTTTCTTCACAGAGCGATTATCCAAAAAGCGCGAACAGGCAAGTTTGGGGGAAGGAGGAGAAAATCTTGGCGCTCCTGTTTAAGCCTCCAGCAGGTGGGTGCCTGCCTCAAGGAGGGCACCATAAAGCCAGAGAGAGCCCGTGAGGATGCAAGGAAGATGGAGAGGTAAAGCACCACAGCTACAGCATGGCAGAGGTGCTCAGAGAGGAGACAGCAGCAGTGCTGTATCCCAGAGGTGAGACAGAGGAGGAAAAACCCCCCCAAGAGTCACCAGCTGGGAGGAAGCACACCGCAGGCCAGCTGACACAGCATGGGTGAGGATCAGAAGCAGAGAGGACGGTGGCACATGGAGCTTGGGCAAGGCTGCTCCTCTCTCATGACTCACTCATTAATTAGGACAGTTCTCAGGAGCTGCAGATGGTATGCTGGCCCACCGTACACAGCCACTCGCCTGGGGATGTAGGAGTTGGTGTCTGAGTTCAGCACCAGCACCAGCTTCCTGGGGATGAGAAGAGCAAGAGGCAGTGTTGTCCCCCCCTTCCAAGCTGCCTATGCTTGGAGATGCCCCCAGAGGTGTCCTGGGGCTGGGGACAGGGCTGTGTCCTCCGGGGTGCATCTGGTGGCAGCTCAAGCCGGAGCTCCAGGCTGCAGCCCAGGGAAAGCTGTGCTCGAGAGGAAGACAGTGCTTTGCCCCACAGCTGTCCCTGGCTCAACCGCCACCAGGGAGGGGACAGCCCGAGGTCTCACTTGACAATGGTGCCTTTCTTCATGCGGAGCCGCACCCAGTGCTGCCCAGAGACGTCGTTGCTCTCCCAGTAGGTGTCTCTTCGGTTGTCTATCAGACTAGATGCTTTGCAGTCATCCTGGAAGAGCGCAGTGAGCAAAGGGAGGAAGCTGAGCATCCTTGAGCACACCATGGCAATTCCCAGGGCAGCAGTTGCTCCCACTTGGAGCAAGCCAGACACGGCCACTGCCCCTGGCAGGCTGGTGGGCACCCCAGAGACAGAATGGGGTTTTGCTGAAGACACCCATCTCCTGGCTGCTTCACTAAAGCAGCAAAGCCCACCACTGCCTCTGCCCCTCACAGAGGTGACAGCCACCACCATCGGATCCTCCCTGCTGCTGCACGATGCTCACACACCTCGTGCCACAGCGGATTTTAGGGCACAGAGGAGCCCCCAACGCACCAGCTGTGAGGAGACCTCCAAGCCACTGATGTGCTCCTTGATGCAGTCCTTGCTGCGTGGATCCCTCTCCCTGAGGTCGTACAGGAAGCGCCCCAGCTCCATGTCCTGCTCATAGCTCCAAGATGGTGGCATCGACCTACGGGGGATCCGCGTTAATGGGACGGTGTCGTGGTTTAATGCAGCAGGTAACTAAGCACCACTCGGTTGTTCACTCACTCCTCCCTCCCAGTGAGATAGGGGAGAGAACCGCTGACCGATGCCCAGCCATCCCCAAGCACTGGTTAGCCACCTGCCCAACCAACTCCCCACCATTTCCAAGTTTATTTTGTATGATGTCATATGGTACGGAGCATCCCTTTGGCTCTCTGGGCCAGCTGTCCTGGTTCTGTCCCCTCCCAACTCTTTGTGCCCCCCAGCCCCCCTCACTGGCAGGGCAGTATGAGAAACTGGAATGTCCTTGGCTCTGTACAGCACTGCTCAGCAACAACTAAAACATTCTTTTTCTCCTAAAGCCAAACTGTAGCATACCAGACACCATGAAGGAAAAATCAACTCTATTCCAGCAGAAACCAGGACAGGTGAGGAGATCGATCCACGCCCCAAACCCACCCATCAGCACCGTGCCCCAGCTCGGGGCAGCCCCAGCATCCTGCCATCAGCACATGGGCCTGCAGCTGCACACAGGCTGTATCTCCAGCACCACACCGGGCGTTTATGGCCACCCCACCCCAGCGGTGCCACGCAGCCACTCTGACAGTCCCTGGAGCAAAGGCCATCTTTGCTTGAACGGCACTGAGTGGCATCAACACAGGAGGCATCCGCCAGTGCTCATCTCCCAGCCCTGCAGGCACACCCAGCCCCGGGGCACCGCGGTGCCGCTCCAGGTGCTCGCACAGTGCTCGTACCGAAACTTCTGCACCGCAGCCTCATCCACCTCTATGGGCCTGGGCTTCTCTCCTAGCCGCATGACGTATGTCTGATCCACCACTTGCTCCCAGCTGGAGAGCCCCCAAGGAGGGGGTCACATAATGGGAAAAAAAAAGGGTCAGTGCTCGGTGTACCCAAGTGATTCATAGCATCATTAAGGTTGGAAAAGCTCTCTGAGATCATCCAGTCCAGCAGCCAGCCCATCCCCACCATGCCCACTAACCCACGGCCCTCTCAGTGCCACATCTCCATGTTCCTCGAGCACCTCCAGGGACAGTGACCGCCCTGCTCCCCTGAGCAGCTGTGCCAACAGTTCCTTCCTCAGCCCAGTGTGGAGGTGCCAACAGGGCCCAAGGGCCACAGGAAACAGCACCGGGAGGGATGGTGCCACCTCGCAGGCTAATAGGATGGTAGGGATGTGTGTACCTGGCTGCAGGTTTGAAATCCACCCCGAAGGAATCGTACTGCCGCTGGACCTTATTCTCAGGATCCAGCGGCACCAACCTATCTCCTCCATCTGCAAACCGCTGCGCCAGGACCCAGCCCTCCTGCAGGTCCTGGCAGATGCCCCACTCCTCCAGGTGTTCCTGGAAGGACGCCTCGGTCGGTGCCTGCCGCGGGCCGACGCACCCCATTACCGCAGCGGCAGAGGAGCCGTTACCTTGCTGAGCTTCACCCAGAGCCCCTCGCGGTTGCAGTACTCCTCCCCGGTGGCGCGGAGGCAGCCGCCCTTCCGCACCTCGATGGCGGCCCGCTTGCTGCCCCGCGCCGGCCCGGGGCCGTCCCAGACGCTGAACAGGCAGTGGGCGGAGGCGGCGGC
>WBMW01003568.1:40328-60354 GCA_013396635.1 Penelope pileata | reverse complement strand
AGCTTGTCCTGCCCCTCCCGGGGCACGTAGCACAGCGCGGCGGGCAGCGCCCGGCCGCGGCGGAAGCACTCGATGCACTGCAGCAGGAACCGCAGCCGGCCCAGCACCTGGTGCGAGGCCTCCCCGCCCGTCGACATCGCGCTCCGCAGCTCCGAGCCCCGCACCGCGCCGCTCCCGGCACCGCCCGGCCCCGGGCGCCCCCGCCGCCGCCTCTTCTCCGGCCTCGCTCCGCCTCCGGCCGCGCCTCGGCCCGGAGCTGCCGCCCGTCACCGCCCACAGCCCGGCCCCGCTNAGCGGCAGAGGAGCCGTTACCTTGCTGAGCTTCACCCAGAGCCCCTCGCGGTTGCAGTACTCCTCCCCGGTGGCGCGGAGGCAGCCGCCCTTCCGCACCTCGATGGCGGCCCGCTTGCTGCCCCGCGCCGGCCCGNCGGCCCCGCGGCTCAGCCCGCTGCCCTTTCCTCCAAGCCGACAGCCCCGGTGGGGTCAGGACCCGCGCTACCTGTTGGCAACGCACAGGGAAAAGCCCCATCTCGCTGGGACGAGAGGGAGCTGGGGCACGCTGCAGGGATAGGTGGCTCCAGGGCAGCCCGGGGGGCACCACGCTTCCCTTCGAGGAAGCTCTGAGCACACGGCTCGCTGCCCCAGAGCAGCTGTACCTGGCCTGGAGCAGGGCCACGACATCCAGCAGCACGCAGTCACCCCGTGCGTCACATCGCGTCACAGCTCCTGTCACGTACCAGGGTGAGGTGGTGGTGGGGAGCAGTCAGCTCCACCCCGTGCTGCCTGGGTTGGGCACAAATGTCTGCGTTGAGGGAGCAGGAGAGAACAGTGCTGGCAGAGCTCAAAGGTCCCCTGCGCCCACAGCAGGGCATAGTCCAGGTGCAGCCCTGCCGGAACAGGCACAGTGCAGAGAGGTGACAGCGGTGTCATCCAANCGGAGGCGGCGGCCGAGGGGCCCTTGCAGATCTTGTACTGCACCTCCCGAGGCACATAGCACAGCGCGGCGGGCAGCGCCCGGCCGCGGCGGAAGCACTCGATGCACTGCAGCAGGAACCGCAGCCGGCCCAGCGCCTGGTGCGAGGCCTCCCCGCCCGTCGACATCGCGCTCCGCAGCTCCGAGCCCCGCACCGCGCCGCTCCCGGCACCGCCCGGCCCCGGGCGCCCCCGCCGCCGCCTCTTCTCCGGCCTCGCTCCGCCTCCGGCCGCGCCTCGGCCCGGAGCTGCCGCCCGTCACCGCCCACAGCCCGGCCCCGCTGCTCAGCCCGCTGCCCTTTCCTCCAAGCCGACAGCCCCGGTGGGGTCAGGACCCGCGCTACCTGTTGGCAACGCACAGGGAAAAGCCCCATCTCGCTGGGACGAGAGGGAGCTGGGGCACGCTGCAGGGATAGGTGGCTCCAGGGCAGCCCGGGGGGCACCACGCTTCCCTTCGAGGAAGCTCTGAGCACACGGCTCGCTGCCCCAGAGCAGCTGTACCTGGCCTGGAGCAGGGCCACGACATCCAGCAGCACGCAGTCACCCCGTGCGTCACATCGTGTCACAGCTCCTGTCACGTACCAGGGTGAGGTGGTGGTGGGGAGCAGTCAGCTCCACCCCGTGCTGCCTGGGTTGGGCACAAATGTCTGCGTTGAGGGAGCAGGAGAGAACAGTGCTGGCAGAGCTCAAAGGTCCCCTGCGCCCACAGCAGGGCATAGTCCAGGTGCAGCCCTGCCGGAACAGGCACAGTGCAGAGAGGTGACAGCGGTGTCATCCAACAGGAGCTGCCCCAGGGCTGGGCTCTGCTCCTCTGGGGCCCGTTTCTGCCTCCCCTCCAGCTGCCTCTCATGACACCCATCAGCAGGATCCCCAAATCATCAGAACCCCCATGCGCTGTTGGTTAGTTCACTTTATTTTGGATCCTACATGAGGCAGGGACAGACAGAGCCCGTCCAGCTATTTATAGCTTGCCATACTCCAGAGTACTCCACTGGAATAACACCACCACCTAGTCTACACCTGTGTATCAATCACCTGAAGCTACTCCATGACAATTCACCAAGCTGAGAGCTGGGAGACAGTGGTTACTCTGAGCTGTCACAGCACTGATCCCTCCCCCAGCTCCTTCTTCCCTGCACACCCATCACACCAGCACCTCTTCCCCACCTTTCTCAGGATGGCCCTGGCTGGAATGTTGATCTCATGCTTCTCCAGACTTAGTGATGGAGTGGGGGATGTGCAGCCTCGGGCTCCCGCTCACAGCTCCCTGTGCTGCCCTGGAGGGCTCCCTTGCCCCGGCCACACGCAGCAGGAGGACCCGGCAGGGGCACACAGCTCATGCAATATCGAACTCAGTAGGAGACAGCTATTTGCCACAGCTTGAGCAATCAAATGAGGAGAAAGGTAACCCAGGACTGAAATAACACTGCTTTGCCTCCTGAGATAGGCAAGAACTGAGCCAGGCTGATATTTCCTGCAATTTCCTGGGCTGTCACAGCAGAAATTAGATTTGTGATTAAATTCCCTGTACAAGGTGGTGGAGGAGAGCCAGGTAAGTTACCAGCTTCATGTTCCCAGCCAACCTTTGCACATTGTGAGCTATGGGGTTTTTTTAGAATCCTTACTCAGCAGCCACATTTGTCCTCTGACCATGCACTAAATGACCTCACCACAGTGATCTGCTCCTCCTGCAATTACAAGGGTCACACTGTTACACCAGGGTGTAGATACACCTGGAGGGCAGGGCTGTTGCCATTCTCCAAGTGCTGGTAACACAGAGCCTGTCCCTTCCCACAGATGTCACCTCCTCCAAAACCAAGATCCACTTTATCTATCCCTCTCCACGCTGCCCATCAACCACCTGTTCCCTGCTAAAGCACCATAGAGTTCATTTTTCTTCCTTCAAGTCCTGCAGGTAAATGCCTTGCCCTCCTGCTGAACTCCCTCAAAGGTAAGCAGGCAAAGCTGGAGAAAGGGGGATCAATTCCACTCTGTCAGTGGCCAGAAAGGATCTAGGATGGCCCATTTCAAATCCCATCCCACCTCGCTGCTCTCTGGGCTCTGCAGCGCGATGCCAAACATTCCTTCCCCAACACTGCTGGGCACAGCCAGAGCCCTCTCACCAGCTCACTCACAGTGGTTTAAAACAAACACTCTGGACATGACTCAGCCACCAGAGCAGAAGGGTATCACATGCAGGCCCTGCTCCTGTACCTACCACTTGTTGAAATCAGCTGCAAAGTCATGGAGCTCAGTTCCCAGATAACTCTAGGATTTACAAAAAACTCCTCCAGCAGATGGGGCTTAACACCCACCACGTCGCGTGTGGAAGGCTCTGCTGCAGGCAAGGGCTGCCAGAAGTGACTTTCCTACTCACCCTATTCTCCTTCCACTCACTACAGTGCAGAAGACCTCAGCCTATGCTCTGCTGATCCTGCTCTGCAGGTCTGGGAACACAGCAGTTTCCAAGGAAATTGGTGAAGGGAAGGACTTCATTTACAACTGGAAGCCATTTCTGGCTGACAGACTCCTTCAACAGAGAAGAGGAAGGCATGAAGTGTTAAGATAAATCTTAATTCACAGCTCTGGCCCCGCTCCAGTGAAGCCAGAGAAAAACACTCAGTGGCTCTCACTGTGATGGCCCAACAGACCTCAGGGACTGAGGATGCAGCTGGGGTATGAAAGCAGACTGACACTGGCAGCTCACAGTGCTAGGCAACGTACTAGCCCTGCTCAAGCCTGGAAAGATTCAGAAACATTTCCAATGGTCTTGAAGTTATAAAACTTTCATTGCCCACCGCCTGGTCACACACTGACCTGCTAGCATGTCACCTGCTCCAAACTATGATGCCCCCAGTCTCTCCACTCCCCTGTAGCAAAGGCTTTCCCTGTCCACCAGACACCTCCACCACCCTCCCCATGGCAGAGAGGAGCAGAGCCCAGTGCTCCTGCTCCCTGGGAGAAGAGCTTGGCCCTGCCTGCACATCTCCATGAGAACCGTAACAGATTAATTTTAACACAGGCTTTTAGGAGAAAACCAAGGCTCAAAGAGCCTGGGAGAGCAGCTGCTAGGCTACCAGCATGCCCTGGGCAGAATGCAGAACCAGGAGGTTACAGAGCAGGACGGAAGCAGATAGTTCCTACATCCTGCAGGGGAGCAGCTCCCCCAGCAGTCACTGCTGTGCAGAGGTGTGGGGAACCATGGGTGCTCACAGGAAGAGATTCTGTGGCATGTAACAGCATGGGAGCCCTTTTCTAACAGCACCCAGAGCCCTACTGTGCAGATCTGTCGTGACACCTGGTGGCCAGAGGCACCCCTGCAGTGCCCATCCCCAGCCTGCTCTTAAACCTGGATGACTGACCTCATTTCTATGACCTCATGCGAAAGCAGGAACAAGGCAAAGGAATGTGGTCAGGACACTCCGCCTAGCACACAACGACCTTCTCTGAGCACCTCCACACTCTCAGCAGCAGCTCACAGTTCTTTGTCCTGACTTGTAACCTTGTGGCCCTACCCACTTCTGTTTGGAGCAGGGCACAGCCTGGGAAGTGAGAGTAAGTTATGGAACTGCAATGGGGACACTAGGAGAAGAAACTCATTGCAAAAGTCTGAGACTTTTCTGATGTATGAGGGCTAGGAACAGGGTTTCATTACTGCAATCACATTTACACTCCAACTTAGTTCCCACCCTGCTCAAGTTCCAAACCTCTGTTTCCAAAGCAGTGCTGGTTACCACTGCAGGAAGCCAGGCTTCACACCTACATGTTTATTATATATACATATCCTGGGGGAATAAGGCAGCTCTTCCCACTGCACCGTTTTGTCAGGTCATTGTCCATGCTGCTTGGTCAGGCTGCAACATCACTCTTCCCACGGACTCATGTCTGTGTCAATGGCCACGCAGTTATAGGCCGCATAGCGTAACTTCTCTTCACATACCTTGGCTCTGAGGGTGGCAGGAGGGGAAAACAAAAGACAAGGAGGAGTTGCCATTGCTGCATCTGCCAGCTGAGATGACAGGATGGTGGCTGGGCTTTAAAAGCTGCTCACAGAGAAAGCCGCAGTAGCCACATATTGCAGTTGGAGGAATATAAGCATGGCAAAGCGATGGGGCTCTACAGGTCAGCATCAAGGCTACAAAGATAGCTCAAACACAGAATCCTCCTGATGCAGAGGAGCAACAAAACTTACGTGGCATAGTTGGGCAAGAAGAGGGTACTGGAGCAGGTGGATGACTCTGGCAATGCATCTGTTGTCTCAGAGCTTGGGGAAAGGCAACAAACTGGTCAGAACCAGCAAGCCAATGAGGAAGGAAAGAGCAGACCACAGATCCCTTTGATCTGTTAGCCTTGCTTCTACAAAAAAAGACATACTCACCCCAGTTTGTCTGGATAGATGTAGATCCGTGCTGGGAGGCGGCTTCTGCCAGTGACAAATCTGAGGAAGCGGCTGCGATCCTCTGTGAAGGGAGAGCAAAGATACCAACAGATCCCAGGGGGATGCAAGATCGAGTACAGCCACTTCCAGGTATCTCCAGCACTACTGAGCTGTTCCTTTGGCCCAGCAGCTTGCTCTACTCAAGCTCCCATCTCTTCCCCGGGCAGCAGCAAGGGTGGTTTCACTCTCCCAGTTCCCCGCCAGCATGTAGGGGCTGTCATGGCACAGGAAGACGTGCAGGGCAAATCACTCACCATTGGTGAAGTTGTTGAGTGCTTCCCAGAAGTACTGAACGCGGGTGTCCAGTGGCTCAAAGTCCTCAAACCGTGCTGGCAGAAAGAATACAGAAAAGGATTTTTAGAGATCTCAACTCCTCCTGGATAAATTACAGCATGGCTTCCCCTGCATAGCCATGGGCTCTCTACCAGCACAGGAAGAAACCTTGAGGTGAATGGAGACTGGGTCACTCCTGCTCCTGTTAGCATCCAGCTAAGGGCAGAAAGTGCATGGGCCCACATTGTCACTGTGATAAAGGCTAACATTTGCCTCCCACACCTGTCCTTGTCCCAGCATGGAGAGAAAACAGTCATCCTGTTTTCAGCGAAAGAGTTTTCAGCAGAGGCCTGCACTTACTGAGCTTCTTCAAGGCATCAACTGTGACTTCAGGGTCTCCACAGACTTTCTTTTCCAGCTCCTGCCAGGTGAGGAGGTCAAGAACAGCTTGGGGCACCACCTTCAGCAGCCCAGCTTGCATGGCCATGATCTGAAAAGGAGACAGGATGGGTGAGCAGCACATCTTGCCTGCTTTCCTGGATCAGGGTTGAGCCTGTGGACTACTAGACCAAAGCCAAGGGACTGCTCAGCAAATGCTCCAAGGAACCTGGAGAGAGGAACAGGATCCCACAGAGATGCACTCCAGTTCATTCAGGAAGCCCGTATCAGAGCTGGGAATGAAATCCTCTCTCTCGTGCTGCTACAAGCCACCATAAAGGACTGCCTACTACTGCACTAACGAGCACAGGGATGTTAACTACTATAGGTATTATCAGACAGACTGGAAGGAATGTCTCTGGGAATTCAATGGCCACTTAGGGTACATTACCTGCTCCTTGCTCTCCTCCAGTCGAGCTTTCTGCACCAGACGGATGAACTCCTTCCGGTCCTCGTAACGGACCACGGTGTTGCCGCCATTGGGAATCAGCTCCACCATGCGCTGGTCACTCAGCACTGTCGTGTAGGTCAGCTCATTCCCAAATTTGAACTCAAAGGTGTCTTTGTCCATCACTTCCATCACCTCCAGGAGCTTCACCTGCCCAAATGAGTGCTTGTTAGAGAGATGCCCAGTGGGCAGGAGTATGCCTGATCCCCCATCTTGTCCCTTCCCAGACAGAGGCTACAGTGACTGAGACAGCAGCACAGCGTGGGAGATGCTGCCCTACAGCTGCACTCGCTGTTCAGCAGCCCCTGGGGCATTGTGTGCTGGAAGCAATAGTCAGCATTGCTACATCTCCCTGCTAGCTGTGGGATGTATTAAAAGCTAATAATGCCCTCTCTGTACACATTTCTTTGACACATCATTGGAAGAGGCAAGTACAACATAGAGGCAAGGACACAAATCACAGTCTTGCTGAGCACCACAAGGAATAGCGTAGGCATAGCCCCCCACTCTCCCTCACCAGCACAGAGTCCACAGCGGGGAAGTCTTTGCTCCAGCTGACCTCCTCCCCTGTTAACTGTTTCCATACGAAGCCAGGAAGAGCCAGGACCTGAAGGAGAAAAGCAATTTTGCTGAGTCTGTGAGAAAGTAGATGGTCCCAAAGATGGAGATGGGGCTCAACCACAAAGGAGGTTCCACCGCTTTCCCTGTCTGCATGCAGGGTTCACCAGGTACCTTGGCCTACATGGAACTGAGCAGAGACCAGACACCTTCCCCCAGGCTTTCAGCAGCATCTCCCAACATTCAGGCTGTGAGCTCCCCTCAGCCCCAAATCCTGACAAACACTTTTTGCCCCAGTGCACAACCACAGGACCCTCCCATGCTCCTGTTGGACATGCTGCAGAAGAGAATTGACAATTCCCTTTGTGGCAAACCTCTACACAGAGATGGGGTTGAAAACTCACCAGAAATTCTTTGCCCCTCAGAGCTGCTCCCATAATCTGCCCGATCCACTCATACTTTGGGAAGTCTTTACAGGAGGGGTTGGGGACATACATGTCCCTGGCTTCTCCTGTGCTGTTACCCTGCAGGAGCAAGAGTCAAAACTCCAAGTCACAACCTTAGCCCAACATGAAGCACCACAAACAGCTCTTGAAGTGACTCTGGGCATTTTCCACAATGGAGGAGGGCTAAACCCCATAGCCTCCTTGGCAATATTCCTAGTGAGACACTCGTCAACTTATTCTAAAACTAGATGTCACAAAGCAACACATTCAGCCCTTCACGGTTCATGAGGAAAGGCTCTGGACTAGTGAAGACAGGTACATCTCAGACATGCACGGGGACATGGACAGCACTGCTTTACCAGGCACAATATTGTGCCCTGCCTAAGCACTTTCTGCCTCGAGTACCCCAATACACAGCACCTGGTTGGACGTCCGCACAAAGAAAGGCAAGGGCACAGGAGTGTCTGCTGAGCTAGGACACAGCTCCTCTGACATGTCTGCCAGGCTGTCCCGAAAACCACCACCTGCAATCCCAAAAGAATGGCATTTTCAGTGATGGCAACTTCCCATGCATTGACTCTCAGGGTTATGGAGCAAAGATGAGGGATTCTGGTCTAGCATGGCCCAGAGCTGAGCAGCAGGCTCCTGTCACAGCCTTACGGCACCAGAGGAAATAAGACAGTAGAAGTAACACCCCTGCCTGTGTAGGACAACCATAGGGAGCATTGGCACTGTCAAAGCTGCTGCTAGTGACTAATGGAGGTCTGATGCCCATGTTAGCATGCAGTGCTGCTTACCCACAACAATGCAGAGGGTGGCAGGACAAGGTGACCTGCCTACTCTCTCTCCTTGAGCAGCAGTAACACTGGGAGCAAATGAGAACCCCTGCAGCAACAAGGTCACCCCATCAATCCCCAATTCTGCCCCAGGGGAGCCCTTGCCCCATGCAGCACTCACCTTGGTCAATGATGCCCTCTGCGATGAATTTGCACTCCCACCACTGGTCATAACGCAGCGGCCACCTGTAGAGAACCACGAGTTGCCTGAATTGCTGTGGGTGCTCAGAGGACACAGCTCCCAGCACCGCGTGATCCCTTCCGTACCTCGGATGCTGCTTACCTATAATCTAGAGGCTTTTCGAACTTGTCAGAGGGCTTCAAACCTTCATACACCTGCAACAAGCACAGAAGATCAAGGCTGGTATCCCCTCTCCAGAGGAACTGGTGTCAAGTGAAGGCTGGAAATTGGAAGGAATCTGGTTTGTCTCAAACCCTTAAATACTGACTGAAGCTGATCCCTAAGCCTTGAAGTCACCAGGTAACTCTAGCTCCCAAGCTGTCCCCTAGACCCACCTCCCTGTGGCTCACTTTGGTTTTAGGAATGCCCTGCTCTCCTCAGAGCAGTGGGGACCTCTCCAGGAGAAGCAGTACCTGAGTGAAGACAGCATTCTTGCAGCTGGGATCCAAGGCAGGGTTGTCTCGGTGCTCCATAGCCAGGCGTCGGTTAATGTAGAGCCGTGGCATGAAGTTGGGCTTGCTTGTCTCTGAATCCTTCAGACACTGCGTAATGAGAGCTGTGCGCCTCTTGGACAGCAACAGGAACTGCTTGATATGCTGCCAACAGGTAAGTTCAAAACGTCAGAAGTGCCCAGTGCCCACAGCACATTACCTACTTCCTAGGTCTTTACCCTTCCCAGAACCACAGCTTTCCACATGCAGCCACGTTCTCCATCTGATCTACTGTCTCTGAAAGACTTTACTTTCTGGCTTAAGGGACATACCAAACCCAGTTCTCCCTCCATCAGCAGTCATCTGATACTCACATTCTAGCGTGCTTGGACTCTCCCTCACCCTCACTCTCACCAGAAACAAGAGTCTTACTATTCCTCCTATTTGTAATGAAACCAAGCTCTGCTAGACAAACAGGAATCCTTAAATGCTTTGGGTTTTAGGCTAAGCTGGCACAGGGATTACAGTACTCTCTAACACTAGACCTGGAAACACACAGAGTTGGACTACCCTAGCAATGCCAGGCACATGTATTCTGGGAGAGGATGCGAGGAAAACAGACAACTGGAAGGATGATCTGAGCCTTACGAGAAAGACACAAATCAAAAGCCAGGAAGTAGTTACTGGTAAGAAGCCTTGCCATTTGGACACAGCCAGCTCAAAAGGGCTGGCAGCAAGTGCAGGAACAGAGCGTCCTGGGCTGCGATCTCAGAGGGGATGTGTGTCCAGCCCACACACCCGGTGCAGCTACGGTCTGAGTCCTTTTGTGGGTGAAGTGCTCTCATCCTCAAAGCTGTGGTTTCACTCTTCTTGTTACTGCATAGCTACAAGTTTCCACGTCAGTGTTCTAGCAGGAAAAGTCTCTAAACAATATCGCCTTTCACAGCTTTAATGAATGGAGCTCAGCCAGGTATTTCCCTTGAGCTGCTTTAAAGGCAGCAAGCACCGACTGTCTCCCTTGCCACGGCCCAAGCACAATCACTCTGCCAGACTGAGGCCTCACAAGACACAGAGGAAATCACTCACCTTGAGTTTGCTGAATGTGCCAACAGTGTGGTCCCAGGCTGGCACCAAGTGATGCAGGACACTGTCCAGGAGCTTGATGAACCTAAATCCCAAAGAAGAAGGTACTGCAACATCCTGAAGGGAAAGGGATCTGCGTAAGCCTATTCCAGGCCAGGCACTCCAGACAAAAACAGAAAAGCAGCAACCGATCCAAACACAACCCAGTGTGGTCTTTTACATCACAGAGTCTTTGGTACTAAATTCCCACTCCCTTGGCACTGCAGCAACCACCCTTGCAAAGGACTCTCCATGCACCTGCCCCCCACACAGCACAGATATGCTGCACCTGCAACACACAAGACACTGAACTTGAGCTCCAAGATTCCTCTTAAAATGTACAGGAGCTACTCCAGAAAACCTCTATTTTCTCCAGGGCCCAGGATGCCTGTCCCAGGCGAAGTCACACAGCTTTACAGCCTCCATCCATACTTGGGCTGGAGAGGACACCAGTCCCTGCAGACAGCACCACCCCAGTGCATGCCCCCTGTGCAGTACCTCTGAATGAGCACAGCCCTCCGGTACAGCAGGTCAGGGTCCGTCCCTTCCAGGCGGGGGTAGCGTACTAAATTGGCCAGCTGGAACATGTCAGCACTGAGCCCCAGGTCCCTCTGTCGGGAGGATTTGATTTTGATGCCACGAAGGCGAACGTCAATCCCATCATCTGCCAAAGCAAGACCACAGATAGTATTTTAAGCCCATGAAAAAGCAAGCCTTCCAGCTCCAGCAGGTCAGTTGTGTGAGCATTTTAAGTAAAACCGCTAGGAATGTGACCAGCTTCACCAGCTCTGGGGCTGAGCACTGAGAGTCTAAAAGACATTTATGCAGGAATTGGGAATTTATAGAAGAAGAAAAAAAAACACAACAAAATCAGAGGCAGGGAAAAACAGGCTAAAAGCACAGGGCTTGCAAATCTTCAGGTTGCCCTGGAGTTTCCCACAATCCTTTTGCATCTCATCTGAAACAGCAGAGCCAAAAAGTACAAGCCACAGGAACAAACACAATGTACAATATCTCAGAGGTGCATTATAGATGGGCCGTAACATCTAGCCCTACCTCTGCACTCCACAATCCGGATCTCGATGACAGGCAGGTGTGTTGTCATGTCCTCAAGGACGCACACGTCCCCAATGTAACTCCTGCAAGCACAACACAGACAGGGGCTGCAGAGCTGTTCCCTTGCCCAACCTGCCAAAATCCACTTGGCTGCTTGTAAAGAAAGAGGGTTTGCATCCTTCGGAATGGAAGGCTGCAAGAGGAACCCAGACCCATTTGCCTGACTTCATCAGTGCCACACGAACGTCCACACCTCCTGGTACCTCAGGTCTAAGCAACCTGCTCCTGATTGGTCTCACAAGTCAGCACAGATCCCTGAATTAACCCAGCTGCACTAAGCATCAGGCATAGCATGTCCTCCCACTTGCAAGGCCAGGCCTGCAGGAGCTGGGAATGGGGTTGCAAAGTGTTACACTTCAGATATGGAGAATGTCTTTCCCAAGACCATGAGCCTCCTAAGTGAGGCTGGAGGTAGCGTGTCAACTTATAGCTGGGATGCCAAGCACCTCAGGCCCTCGAAAGGGCCATGCTACATTTCCCACCTCCATCCACTCACTCATCAATGCCGACATCATTCAGTTTCTTCAGATTGTCCCCCTCGCCCCCGTACACGGCGACCCGCTTGGGCATGAAGTTCTCATCAGTGGTGTCAACTGTCAGCAGGAGCTTCCTGCAAAAGGAAGCATGAAATGAGAAGATAACTCTACTTCTGAACACCCACCACTGTTCTTCCATCACGGCACGGCCCAGCCACACCTGTACCAAGCACATGAAGATGGTGCTGGGACTCCCAGGTACCTGTGACAACACTGGCTAAGAGCTGTTCAAACACAAAGCCAGGGCAAGGGACGAGGGGCAGGGAGGGCAAGGCAACCTAGGGACTCATGCACAGAGCAGGGGCTGCAGTGCCCACCCCAGCTGCAGTCGAGCACACAGGGGAGAGGTGCCTCACTTGACAATGGTGCCTTTCTTCATGTTGAGCCGCACCCAGTGCTGGCCCTGGGACCCGTCACTCTCCCAGTACGTGTCAGCATGGCTGTCCGTCAAACATGACACATTGAAGTCTTCCTAGAAAAGGGCAGTGAATAAAGGGAAGATCAGATGGGGACAGGCTTAACTCCCCTTAGTGGCTGCTTTTGTCATGAATCATAGAGCCAGAAGGCATCAAACCAGCCCATTCCCATTTGCTAGCCTGTACGGAGACATGCTGCATGACACTATGCTCTGCATGACGCTTCCCTCTGGGACTGTGCCTTCTCTCCCACATCCTCAAAACACAGACCAGACCAACCCAGAGCAGCACACCAAGCACCATGCATGCTCCCCAGTCCCACAACACAGCAGGGCTGATCCAGTCCTGTCCCTTTATCCCACCTGCTACTCACCGTGTAGGATGAGACATCAATGCTGTCCACATACTGCTTGACGCTGCCCAAGTTCTCATCCTCCTTCCCAATATGATCATACAAGAAATGCACCAGGTCTTCATCACATTCGTAAGTCCACGTTGGGGGCACAAACCTACCAGGACAGAGAGGTTAATGGTCTGGAGACCCAGGGACAGCAAGGCTGCACTGACCTCTGCCAGACAAATGGATCAGGGAATGCAGGTTCATGTCCTGCTTGCCTTGGTCTCATCCTGTTTTCTGGTTCATGCAGGCTTATCTAGGACAAGACTCTGCTGAGCAGAGCTCAGCTTCCCCACTGCTACTTCCTTGGCTTCCCCACAGCCTGTCTCCCTCTACTCCCCAATTTACAAGAGATGGCTGTCTGAGCAGCAAGGGAGAGACAGCAGCTTGCACCCACCCACAGCTGAAGTGTGCACACACTGTGAAACCGCTCCTACCGAAGCTTCTCTACTGCGGCCTCATCCTGTTCCATGGGCTTGGGTTTCGCTCCCAGGCGCAGGGAGTAAGTCAGATCCACCACTTGCTCCCATCTGAAACAAGATGGAATGAGAGAATCCCAGGAGAAACGTGCAGGTAGTTGAGAAATAGCTGGAAGGGGAAGATTTGGGTTTAAAGCCCCACCACACTCCACCATATCAAGCCTCATCACGTGCCCTTTCCATTCAGACCATCTTTACTTCTTTCAGTCCATACCCAGTTACACTGGTGACAAGCACTGACTGAGCAAAACTGGGTAACTCCATGTCTGGGCTCCCTATTGCCTCACTCGCATATAAGAAGTGGCCAAGTGGGCTGGGGCTTTTCAGCACAGAACAGAAACAACTGAGGGACAATATACTAAGATCTCAAGCAGCATGACATGGGTGGATGAAAAACTCACTGCTCTCTTACACACAAGGAAAAGGAGACATCAAATAAATACAGCAGGCTCAGATTACAAACGAGCTAAGGGCTCTAAAATAGAGTTCTCAGGTTTAAAGCCTCTCACTGTGGGCAGCAAAATCTTGATTTCTTTTCTCAGTCAGGGTCTGGAGAGAGATTTTGATGTTTCCTGCATATTGCACTCTTCCCAGCTGCAAGGAAAGGAAGATGCTGCACACATGCTTCTAAAGCAGCCTGGGAACCACATCAGTTACAACCTAGAGTGAAGAGATGTGAGCCACGGCCCCATACCTGATCACAGGTTTGTAATCAACCCCAAACAACTGCTGCTGCCTCTGGATCCTCTCCGTGGACTCAACCGGGACCAGCCTGTCCCCTCCTTCAGCATGCTTGCACACCAGGACCCAGCCTTCCTCCAGATCACAGCTGCTCTTGTACTCTTCCAGCTGCTCCTGCAGGGGAAAACACATCCTGTGAGGGTCCCATTTCAACCACAGGAGAGGCAGAGTGAGACAGGCAGTGCTGAGATGCAGAGGATCCCGATGGATGGGGGATAGGTGTCAGGAGCTAAATAACACCCCCACTCTCAGAAACACTGCCTATGTTCAGACAGACAACACCTCAGCCCTGCTGCAGCCCCGGCCCCTGCAGCTGTGCTACACAGGACCCCAACGCACAGTGGCAGCCCCATGACACCCCATCCCCTGCAGGGCCTGTTCCAGTGCCTGGGGTCACAGCCAAGGCCTGGGGCAGGAGGGGGACACAGGCACCGCGGGGACAGGGACACGGGGCAGCGGATGGAGGAGACAGGGTGCTGATAGGGGGTGACGACAGGGGTGGCCGGAGGGTGCTGGGCGAGAACTGCTGGTGACAGGCGACAGGCAGGGCCCGGCAGGGGGAACCAGGTGGCGACAGGAGGGTGACAGAGGCGGGCGGGGTCGGCTCTGCTGCCAGCCGGGCCCCGGGCGGGCAGCGCAGGCCCGGGGCGACCCTCTCAGCCCGGGCCGGGGGCTCGGAGCCCCGGGGGGCGGCAGAGGAGNCCGCAGCCGGCCCAGCACCTGGTGCGGGGCCTCCCCGCCCGCCCGCATCGCGCTCCGCGGCTCCGAGCCCGCACCGGCGCTGCGGGGGTCCCTACTCGCGGGTTTACGGCAAACCCCGCCCGCCGCCACGGNCGGGGCGGGGCGGGGGCGGTGCAGGCCGCGGCGGGGCGGGCCCGGCGGGCCGGGAAGCGGCGGAGAATGGAGGGCAGCGAGCGGCTCCTGTGAGTAACCGGGAACGGGGCCGCCCCTCCGTCGTGCACTTGGGGCCTGGGCGGAGGTCATCGGTGTGGCCATGGGGTTCTGCGTGGGGATCGCTGGCGCGTGGCGCTGGGATCCCACACTGGGGACAGAGGGGTGGCACTGGGGTTCTGTGCTGGGGACGCTGGGACGGCCCTAGGGACAGTGCAGTGGGCCTGGGGACAGTGCTGTGGCATTGGAGTTCTGCACTGGGGACACAGGAGTGGCCCTGGGGGCACTGCTCCCACGCTGGAGGTTTTGGGGATCTGTCCCCTGGCTCCCACCCGTCACAGCAGGACGGCGCTGGCTGTCCCCTGCTCGGTCCCCATGTCCTGCACCACCCGCCCCGTGCTGTGCGAGGCAGATAAGGGCTGGGGACAGCCGGCAGCGGGGCCCAGCATCTCCTGTGCAGGAGCAGCTGCTGCCCCCGATAAGGTAATGTCACCTCTCCCCAGGGAGGGCCCGGACCCCCGGAAGAGGCCCTGGGAGGTGGCGAGGAGGGAGCATTTGTCACCATGGTTCCAGCTGGGCACAAACTCTTTCCTGTGATCATCAGGACAAGACACCAGCCCTGCCCCAGCTCAGTGCTGCCTCAGAGGGACCGGGTGGCCCTGCAGGTCCCTCTGTGGTGACAAACCCTCTCTGCTCTCTCTCCTGCAGCCCCAAAGGCTTCCCCAAGCTGAAGAACGACACGTTCCTGCGTGCAGCACGCGGCGAGGAGACGGAGCACACCCCGGTGTGGTGCATGCGGCAGGCAGGACGCTACCTGCCCGGTGAGTCGGTGGTGGCACGCGGGGCTGCCGGGTGGCAGTGTGACCCCTTGTCACAGCTGCCATTTCCCTGCAGAGTTCCGGGAGACCCGGGCTGCACAGGATTTCTTCGCCACTTGCCGGAGCCCCAAGTTGTGCTGTGAGCTGACGCTGCAGGTGAGCGTCCTCTAGGGGGGCCGTGTCCCACATCCCCGTTGGAATGGGGACAGGAGAAAACCTTTGGTCTGGCCCTTACCCCTGGCAGCCCCAGTAAGTTGTGCAGCCCAAAACCTGGCTCGCTGTCCCTTGGTCAGCCACTGAGTGACCCCCCCAGTGCTGAACAGGGCCTTGCCCCACTCTGGGGACCCCACTGCCCCGTGTGTGTGTCCCAGCCCCTGTGGGGACCCAGCCCCTCACTGACGCTGCCTTTTCCCCTCCACTGTCCACAGCCACTCAGACGATTCCCCCTGGATGCTGCTATCATTTTCTCCGACATTTTGGTGGTGCCCCAGGTGAGAGTCATGGCCAGTGGTGGGGAGCAGCGGCTGGGAATGGGGCTGGGTCCAGGGCTGACCCGTTCCTGCCTCTTCCATTCTCTGCTCTCTCCAGGCACTGGGCATGGAGGTTGTCATGGTTCCGGGTAAAGGACCCACATTCCCAGAGCCCCTGAAGGAGGTGGAGGATCTGCTGAAACTACGGCAGAAGGTGGACGTGACTGCGGAGCTGGGTTACGTCTTCCAGGCTATCACACTGACACGGCACAGCCTGGAGGGCAAGGTGCCCCTCATCGGCTTCTCCGGGGCACCTGTAAGTGATGGGGCTCCACGAGGTGGGCTTCCCTGCTCTTTCCCCTGGGTAACACCAGCCCTGGCACCTCCAGAGCTGCAGGGACCACCTTGTAGCCCATCCTACATAGGCAGGGGACACAAAATGCAGAGCTGCTGCTCATGGGTCTGTCTACAGCACTGATCCCACAACCAACCCCTCACATGTTTTCCACCTCACCCTCTTCACCCTGCTCCTCTCCTCCCTGCAGTGGACGCTTATGTCCTACATGACTGAAGGGGGTGGCTCCACTACAATGGCGAAGGCCAAGAGCTGGCTGTACCGTCACCCCGAAGCAAGCCACCGACTGCTGCGGCTGTTGGCTGATGTTGTCACTGATTACCTGGTGGGGCAGGTGGCTGCTGGAGCGCAGGTGTGTCCTGGGGCATGGGGACAGGTCCTAGCGGGAGGGCAGGGACTGGGGACAAGGAGCAGAGGGGTCCAGCTTCTGGGAGGAGGGACCAGCATGGTACCTGCAGTATTCCCAGCTCTCTGTATCCAACAGGCGCTCCAACTGTTTGAGTCCCACGCGGGGCACCTGGGTCCAGAACAGTTTCAGGAGTTTTCCCTGCCGTACATCCGAGACATCGCCCGGGGTGTCAAGAGCAAGCTGAAAGCAGAGGCACTGCCACTGGTGCCCATGGTAAGTCCGAGCTGCTTGGGATGTCCCAGTCTCCTGGGGACACATGGAGGAGCGTGGCCAGGGGAGGGAGGGGATAAGAACAGGCTGGGAAAGAGCACAATGGGCTGCAACCTGTGTTAGCAGTGTGACAGCATCTCTCCCTGCATCCATCATTGTCCCTGGCATCCTACACTACAGTCCTTGGAGAGGGGTCTGACCCAGAGTTACTGCCCATCTCCTCCTTCCCTAGATTGTCTTTGCGAAGGACGCGCACTACGCGCTGCGCGACCTGGCCCAAGCTGGCTACGAGGTGGTGGGTCTCGACTGGACCATCCGGCCCCAGGAAGCTCGGTAAGAGTCTGGCACAGCACTCAGGTGCCCATGCTGCCCCCCAGGCCAGTTGCCCTGACCCTTTCCTTTGCCCCGGTGCCCTGCTGCATCCCAGGCCTGGAAATTTCTGGTGCCAAGGCAGGGATGGCCAGGCCCCAGTGCTGCGTGGAGCTCGTAGCAGCCAGGAGCTGCACTAAGGGGTTCTGCAGCTCCCCTGATCTCAGCACCACACACAACAACTCACCTGCTTCCTCCCTGCTCCAGGGCACAGGCAGGGAAAGATGTCACCCTGCAAGGGAACCTGGATCCCTGCGCTCTCTATGCACCCAAGGTGAGCCATGGGCCTCCTGCCTCAATTTCCCCACCTGCAACTCTGGCTCGTGTCCCAGGCTGGATGGGCACTGGCGGGGTTGGGGAGCCCTGGGTTCATGAGGCTGATATGTGGTATCCTACTGTCTACAGGAGAAGATTGGGGAGCTGGTAAAGAAGATGCTGGAGGGTTTTGGGACCCAACGCTACATTGCCAACCTGGGCCATGGCCTCTACCCTGACATGAACCCCGAGCATGTGGGTGCCTTTGTGGAAGCTGTGCATGCTCACTCCCGCCACATCAACAAGCACAGCTGAGCCTGGGCCACAGGGACAGGACTGCGGTTTGGGCACAGCTCCCCTGAATACGGTGTTGTCACAGGGCAACTTGCTCCAGGCTGGGATGCAGCATTAAACCAGCGCCTTCTCCACAGCACCGTGTGGCTCTGGCTGGGGGGACAGGGAGTTGGCCAGCCCTGGAGAAGATGGGCATGTAAGGTCAGGGGAGCCCCTGAACCCCATCCTGCTGGTCAGGATGGGGAAGCAGGGACACCAAGGAAGTGGGGTCGCTGCTCCTTGCCAGGCTGTGCATCGTAGTGCCATGTGCTGCAGGAGGGGATGTGAGCCGAGTACAGTGGGCACCTCCTGGCACTAAAGATGCACTCAGCCCTGCCAGGGGAGAAGGGGTACCTGAAGCTGGCACCTTCACTGGGGAGCTCAGGGCTCACATTCCACCGCTGCCCTGGGCTCAGCATGAGCAGTGCCAAAGCCCTCAGCAGCTGTTGGCACAGCCCCGCTCAAGTGGAAATGGGCAGCATCACACTGATCCAGGGTGTCCCGGAGCTGGTGGTTGGCCCAGCAGGACTCACCTAGGGACAGACAGCCACATGCAGCACTCTCCAGGCACCAGCAACTCCAGATGCTGCTGTGCTGGCTGTGATAGCAGCAGAGCATAGTCCTAGCACAGCCATCACCACCCTACAGCTCCCGCAGCCTCTCTGGGACTGTCATGCTGGACCTTGAGATTTCCCCTAAACACACACGTCCCCACCTCCTCTGATCCCTGGAGACCATTCTGCCTGGGGATCAGCAGCCCCTGCAGAAAGCACCCCAGGGTGCTGGCAGCACCCAGGGATACAACACCGTGCCACCACATCCCACACCACAGCACACTCACTGCGCTCCAGGGCAGCTGCAGGGTGGGCTGGGATGCTGAGCATGGTGGAATCACATCCCCAGTTGGCCACAGTGCCTTGCTGCTGCTCTGTTCCCTTCCTTGGGGTGCAGGAACTGGGTACTACAGGGAGTGGAGATTCCTCATGCACTGGGGATGTGTTGTCCTTGCATTACCCACGATGCTGGGCTGCTTGGAGACCCCTCTGGCTTCAGAGAAACATAGCAGATACATGCGATAATGTTCATCCCTTTTATTATTAAACATCAGATGAAGAGGTCGCACACACACATACACACGCACACAAAAAAAAAAAAAGAAACAGACTGGTTGAAGAATGCTATTTCGGTGGCGACAGATAGTGAGTACAATTGGTTTCCTGGCCGGAGTGCAGACAAAAGTCACTTTCCAAAAACAAAAGTCAAACCAGACAGCAGATAACTAGCCCACGTTCTCTAACTACAAGTCACCATCCAGACTGGCCCCGGCCCCCCCAGCCCTCCCAACCCGTCGGAAAGAAAATGAAGCAAAACCTAAGAGCCGCCAGCCAGGGGCCGAAGACTCTGCTGCGGGCTCGGGGCACAGCCGGGACGGGGCGAGCATCCCTGCCTTCCCCGCGGGATGGGATGGGGAAGTCCAGCCGCCCCCAGGCAGCGCGGGGCAGCCCCGGGGCAGTCCCTCCCCAGAAGAAGGCAGCCCTGGGCGCGCACGCACCCACGCACCCCGCACTCACGCAGCCCCGCGGGGCGAAGGCGAAAGCTGGGCCATCTCCAAAAGGCTCCCGCGCCGTCCTCTGCCGCTCGGGAGCCGGCGTCCGTGTGCGTCCCAGCGAGTGCTGCCGAGTCCCTTCCTTCGTCCCTTCCTTCGTCATCCTCGAGCGCTACGCTGCTGCTCCTCCCTCCATCTGTCCATCCGTCCGTCCGTCCTGGGGCTCTGAGCTGAGCGGACGTTCGCCTCCCCCCACACCCTTCTTGCTGCCGACGATGCCGTGGAAACCTGAGAATGTTCGTGTGCCTCCTCCTCTTTTTGTCTGTGGTTGTGTTTGTTTTTTTTTGTTTTGTTTCGTTTTTTAAATAATAGTTATAATAATAATAATAATAGCAATAATAAAAATAATCGCCCCAGCCCACGACAATTTCAAGTATCCCCCAAATAAAAGACAGAATTATAAATAATTATAACTTTACAATTTAATAATTGACACATATACTATAGTATTTACAGTATCATAAATGCCTTTTTTTTTTTTT
>WBMW01003568.1:0-40289 GCA_013396635.1 Penelope pileata | reverse complement strand
TTTTTTTTTTTGTGTTACTTTTAGTAAGCAATCCCTGAGAACAGTTACTTTAACTTGTTTTTATTGAAGTATCTTCACAAATAGAGGAGTTTGCATGTCTCGGGCGGGCGGGAGAAGCGCTCTGCAAAGCCATCGCTTTTGGTGACGCATGAGGTTCTAGTGTTGCGGGTTTCTTTGCTCTTTCTTTCAGCCTTTCCTTTTCTTTCCTACTTTCTTGCCTTTTTTTTTCTTCCATTTTTTTTTTCCTTTCTTTTTTTCCCCCAACATAATTTTTAAAGATTTTTGCACTTTGCAACCTTCGGATCCCTCCAGCAACCGCTTCCTTCAGGAAAGAGGTATTAGATTTCCAGGTTAGCTTTTGGTATTGGCAAGGGAGGGCAGGGGCTGAGCAAACCATCCTTTTTCCCATGGTTGCCTTTTGGTTTGTGCCCAAGGAATCTCTGGATCCTCTCAGCGTGTGAAATGGTTAAATCCGAGAAAGAAAATAAAATTAAAAAAAAAAAAGAAAAAAAAATAGAAACAGAAGAACAGAACAGAGCAGCCTCTGCCGATCGGGGGAAGGTCTTCTCCGCTCTCCTTCCTTCTTCTCTCCCGAGTCCCCGTGCTGCGGCCGGACCCCGCTGTGAGAGTGGCGGCGGCCGGGGCTCACCCAAACCGTTCCCGCACCAGCAGCATCAGTTTTTTCTTGCCTTTGTAGATTTGTTTGAGATTGTCAATGAACTGGGCGAACTGTATGTGCCCGTCCTGCGCCAGGAGGAAGGTCTCCCTGGCCTTGCTGAGGAACTCGATGAACTCCCCGTAGTGCCGCGGGCTGATGTGGGTGAGCCGGGAGTGGGTGGTGTTGATGTACGCGCTTATCGTGGCGTCCAGCAGCTGCCGCAGGGGTGCTTTGTCGGTGGACATCAGCTTCCCCGAGTTCCTGCGGCCGGGGATGCCAGCCAGGCCTGGGGCCGTCATGGTGCAGCGGCGGAGGATGTCCGACAGCACCGTGGCACAGTGCACGCTCTTCACCACCAACGGGATGATGGCCGCCAGCTCATTTTTGCCCAGAGAGTGGCTCAAGGCGCAGGCCCAGAGCACGTCGTTGATGGCCGGGTGCGTGTCCTGGTTGTAGGCCAGGTTGAGATGCGTCATGGCCAGCGAGGCCAGCTTGAAGGCCCGCAGCGGGTAGCCCCGGTGCTCCATGTAGCGGGCGATGGTGAAGAGCTGGGTGTAGGTCATGCCAGTGGAGGCGGCATCGATGACAATCTGGTAGGCGGTCTCGAAGGCGATGTGGTCCTTCTCGCAGAGGGTGAGGGCAGACAGAGCGCAGTTCTGCGGGTCCTTCATGGCGCACTGCAGGGCCAGGGTGCGGGCGCAGCTGGCCAGCTCCTCCCGCTGCGGGTAGTCCAGGCTCAGGCGCAGGATGGTGTTGTGGGACATCACCGTGGCTGCCACGATGCTGGTGGCTTCCGTGGGGGTGAACAGTGAGTACCAGCTCTGCAGGATGCTCACCAGGGCTCTCACTCCTGCAAGAGACACACAGGTCAGGACAGCTCAGAAACCCAAGCCCAGGGCCGTAAGCGGCTGCAGGGATCTCCGTGCCCATCCTTCTTCCACCACACGCGAGGCAGACCCTGCCCTGTCAGGTGAGGCACTCACCCACTTCCGTAGCGCACGTCACCAGCCACCTCACCATCTCCCGCCGCCGCCAGTTGAGGGTGGACAGTGTCATACGCATCACCTGTGAGGCAAACACAAGGTGAAGGGCTATTCCATGGTGCTCCGCTGAGGCCACCCAGCACCATGGTGCTCCCCCAAATTCCACACAGCCCTGCTCACTGTTGACTCCCTATGAGTCTTGTGGGTGCTGCCTCACCCAAAGCTTCCCCCAAACCACAGCAGGGGCCTCCTAGGGCTAAGCTCCACCTCTCAAAGCCATGCAGTGATGAATGTTCCCTTTCCATGAGACCCTTATTTGCCACGAGGGACCACCTGGTTGGTAGGAGACCATCACCAACTCCTGGAGTTAGCAGGGCAGAAGGGCCAGCAGTATCCCCCATGGTATCCCATACCTGGAGCCCCAGCTCCAGTGCCACGTTGAGGAGTGTCGTGTCCGAGTTGCTGTCGGCTGGAGTGGCGATCTTGAACGCGTCCTGCGCCAGCTTGAAGATCAAGGAGGAGGAGTGGATGTTCTTCTGGATGGCCTCCAGCACCGTGCGCAGACGCAGCATATCCCCTGGATGCAGGCAAGGACGGTCAGATGGCTCAGCCTCCCCCCAGTAACATCAAGCTCTGCCGATGCTCTGCTGGAAACCACCTTGCTGCTTCCTGGGCAGCCACACTGACTTGAACCCACACCTGTACCCCCAGCTCAGAGCCACCTATCAGCCCCTGTGGGACACAGGGTGGGGAGAGGAACCTCTGGAGTGAGCACAGACCAGAGATGCCAACATGTCACATCACAGCCCCTCTGTCTTGTTTCACGTTCATGCTTCTACTCCCATAGTCACCAACTGAGCAGATGAGCCTCAAGCAAAAGAAAACGAAAAAAATACACAGCAATGTGAAAACCCTAGAGCTGCACCTGGGTACACACAGACATCTCAGATGACTAATAGCTAAATATATCGCCTGCCACCCACAGCAGCCGCTTGCACTGCCACCAGCATCCAAATCTCCCTGAAAAGGCTGGCAGGGGCGTGGGTGAGAAACGCTGCGAGGACACAGGATCGCATCGGGACATGCTGCGGCGGGGGAACACCCAGGGAAAGGCACAGTGGGAGAAACAGATGTAACCCACCAGCCCTACAACCCGAGCACGAAACTCATCCTCACAAGAGGCTAAGGAATTAAGGATAAACCACTTCCATCCAGGTACCTGCTCCCCATCAGGTCCCTGTGAGGAGGGGAACAACACGACCAGCCCTGGACAAGCAGAGAGGTGAAAGAGGGCTGGATGGAGAGAATCATAGAATGGCTTGGGTTGGAAGGGACCTTTAAGACCATCCAGTTCCAATCCCCTGCTGTGAGCTGGGTGCCACTGACCAGATCAGGCTGCCCAGAGCCCCACCCAGCCTGGCCTTGGGCACCTCCAGAGATGCAGAAATGTCTATCTGGACAAATGGAAGTTCAGTGAAAATCTCGTGCTCGCCCCATCACTGTGGATCAGGGTATGTCTCCTGCTGCGGGACAGGCACAGTCCAGTGTCAACCAGGGGCACTGCCTGGGGTTCCCAGAGCTGTGCTTGACATCCCCGCACGGATGCCCGCATACCCTAGGAACATCCTGTCTGGCTGAGGCTCCATGCAGGCCACTGCCAGTGCTTGAGAGAAGGGTTAGTAAAATACTTCCTATGCAGCTATGTCTCATCACCTGCATCCTAGAGGACCTAGAAGGGGGTCCCCACTTCTAGAGGGCCTGCTGGGTGCTCCCCCCACCAAGGTCTCCAGCACTCTTAGGTCCCCTCCTCATCTCTCCTGCAATATTGCTCCTCACTGCCTGTGCCATCATCAAAACCCTTCCCAGCTGCCCAGCCATCACCCCCTGGAGGCACAGTGCCGGTCCCACACCAACCTTTGGCTGCTGTGAGCATGGTGGAGGCCAGCTCGCACTGCTGCGACTCCAGGTGCCCCAGGGTGAACCAGCGCGGGTACCTGCTGGGGACCACCGACACCAGGTGGTGGGGGTGAGTCACGTCACCGGACGGTGCTGTGGTCTCCAGCACTGGCAGCCTGAAGAACAAATGGGAGGAGACAACGTCAGACTGCTTCAGTCACTGCACCGTAGTAGTGGGGGGTGAGGAGGGGGCTGCATCCTGCGATGCCTCTGAGAGCATCCTGCTGCTGTACACATGCCGGGGCTCTGAGTGCGCAGCACATGGCCACAGGGATCAATCTGAGACCTACTTGAAAGGAGGAGAATGATCCGTGAAGTGATTTATAAACTTGGAAGGAAAAACACAAGCCTCAGAAAAAAAAAAAAAAAGAGGAAAGAAAAAAATTTAAAAAGAAAGCCCTTCTCCCTCTGTGCTCCTTTCATGTCAAAGCGTCCAAGCCGTATCATCTGGTTCTTCTTAAGACGCCCGGTTATGATCAGAAGCAGCAGTACATTTCCCCAGGGCCTCTACAGCAGTTTTTGGTTACCTGCCTGAGTGGTGATATTCCAAAGCCTGAAACCCTCAGTGAGCCAAGGAAAGGGGAGCAGGAGCCTTGCTCCACCTGCCACTGCAGCAGAAGCATGTCAGCCCTTCCACGCTTCCATTTCCTGACATGAGTCAGCGCTGGTGTCACTAATTCCAGGGCTTGCAGGAAGGAAATGATCCCCCTGGATAAGGAGAGCGTCAGACATCTCTGCTTCCCCCACTCATGGGCTTGGGTACAGGGCTTGAAAATCAGGAATCACCCAAATGGAGAGTGGGAGTCTCCTCACACCGCAGGAGGAGACAACCTGAGCTGCCCTGCTCCCATCCTTGCAAAGGTTCTGACTTCCCAGAGGAACAGAGAGGCAAAATGGGGAGCAAAACCAGAAGAAGACATGCACCAACCTCATGGCCCGCAGAGCCAGCTTGTACGCCAGGTCGGCGTCGTGGGGCAGCAGGGCAGAGAACAGGTATTTGGCAAAGGTGTGCATGGGGACACTCTCACGGTGGATCACTTCTCCCAGACCACTGAAAGGGCCACCTAGGCAGAAGCAAAGCCCGTTGGCCATCATTAGCACTAATGCGTCATTAGCATTAGTATCTGGCTGGGGTTCACCCCACCCCAAGGCGAAGCACCCACCTTCCAGCAGCAGGATGCACTGCTTCCTTAGGGTCTGCACCAGCACCGGGTCCAGCTCCAGGTCCTGCAGCCGGGCTATGATCTGCTCCTCGTTGCGGCACACCTTGTCCTGGGCATAGAGGCCTTCGGGCATCACCCTCTGCTGCCCCATCCCCATCAGGGCCACCTCCAGGGCCAGGGACAGGTAGGACTCGCCGCTGTCTTGGCTGCCAGTTGCGATGGGCACGTGTTGGTAGACAGGGGGTTTGGTGTCCCCAGCGTCTGGAAGAAGGGAGAGAAGTGCAGCAGGGTTAGAGGAGCCTCCCTCAGTGGGAGAACCACGGGAGAGAAAAAACTTCTCAATTTCAGAAGCAAGACCCAACGTTTCTCTTGCTGTCTGCCTTTGGTTACCCAGAGATGAGGGATAAAAGCTCTCTGAGGGAGATGAGAGCAAGGAGGAGGGCGAAACCCCACAACATGGAGACACAGGAGACCTGAGCCACGTGCAGCAGGGCACACAGTTGACACCAGAGCCTTCCCATGGCTGGCACACCTTGGCCCAACTCTGTCAGGCAGCTACACCAAACTGCTGCAAACCCCAGGGCTGGGGACTGGAGATGTGGAGCCTCAAGGCCAAGCCTTGCACCCATGACCAGCCTGGCACAGAGGAAGGGAGTGCTCCATACCTGAGATTTCAAGGCAGTTTTCCTCTTCTAATCTACAAGCTTCGGTCAGTGTGAGAAAGAGGCAGCCGATGGGGTTCAGAGGGTGGCCCACCCAGCCCTCCAAGTTGGTGATGGTTGTGGCTCCTCGCTGCAGCAGCTCTGAAAATAAATAAATAAATAAATAAAATCAAAAGTGAGGAGTTTAAAGATGGATTCTGCACCCAGAGAGGTCTCCCAGACCAGAGGCCTCTTCTTATCCCATGGGCCCAGGACACAGGGACCTCCAGGGAACAGGGGCCACAGGAAGATAACAAGGAGAGCAGGCACCCAACAAAAATGGAGTTCTAAAGGCTGTAGGAGATGCTCAGCCTCAGTTCCAGGAGGACACGAGTGTCCCTAAAGCCAGACCTGCAGCTTAAGGACCCATTTACATCGGTTGCCTGAACGATTTGGAAAGCTGAAATCTCTCTGGAGATGACAGATTCCCACTGACTCTTAAAAGCTCCCTCTTTTGATGACCTCAGGCCAGCTGAGCTAGCGAGGCCCAGAGGAGTTCCCAACCACCATCAGCACTGCAGCAATCAGCTCCAGCTCTCTGCCAACTGCAATTGCAAAATGAGAAACACTGGTCTTGTCTCCTGGTACGTGTTACTCAGCAAATACAGCATGGGGGTAGCACACGGAGCCAGCTCCTGCAGCTCTGCGGGCAGGCAGCTCCTCTCCAGCGCAGGCATCATCTGCTATCACCCGTGCACACAACCTGACAGCAGGAACAGCTTGTGTCCCCAGGCACCTGTATGTCCTTAACGTGTGGGCACAGTGGCAGTTTGGCTCAAGAGATCAGATGCACCAATCTGTCCTTTTGGGTGCACGTAGTCCCATACACACCCACCTCAGCCACTCCAGATGGGGCGGTGCTGCTCTCTGAGAGCCCTCACCACCACCCAGGACACCCCAGCCAGCCCTGGTGGGGCCCTTCTCCAGCACCTCTGCTCATACCTTTCTTCTGATGCTTGTAGATCTCCAGCTGCCTTTGCTGCTGCAGCCGCAGGGTGTTGATGATGGCGACAGTCAATCGCAGAGCCTCCCGGGGATAGCCGTGGGAGCGCAGGGCGTCCACCCGAGCGCAGGCTGTCGGGACGTGTTCTGCAAGGCAAGGTCAGACGCGGGGGGGCTGAGCCAGCAGAGCACAGAAATTCAGGGGATGCAGCTGATGGGGAAGAGAACCTGACAGCACCTCACTTCAGGGCATCTTCTCCTCATCTCCCCCACTCCCCAGCCCACTGCTGCTCTCTGCGTCTAAGTCCTCACTTCCCCACTGCACTGGCAGGGATGCCTACAAGAAATACTAAAGGGAGTCCCACCACATCCAGCCTGCAGCAGCCACTTCAGTGCCTAAATCCCAACCTCCGCAAACGTTACCTCCTGGGAGCATTTCCAATGCAGCACTGCTGCAACAGGACGGCTCCAAACGCAGGATGTTAAAACCATCGAATCGTTAAGGCTGGAAAAGTCCTCCAGGATCATCCAGTCCAGCTGTCAGTCCATCCTCACCACCCCCACTAACCCATGTCCCTCAGTGCCACATCTCCACGTTTCTTGAACACTTCCAGGGATGGTGCCTCCACCACCTCCCTGGGCAGCCTCTGCCAATGCACTACCACTCTTTCAGAGAAGAAATTTTTCCTCATACTCAACCTGAACCTCCCCTGGTGCAACATGAGGCCATTCCCTCTCGTCCTATTGCTGTTACCTGGGAGCAAAGGCTGACCCCCACCTCACCACAACCTCCTGTCCAGCAGCTGTAGAGAGCAATAAGGTCTCCTCTGAGCCTCTTCTTCTCCAGACTAATAATCCCAGTTCCCTCAGCCGCTCTCCATCAGACTGGGCTCCAAACCCCTCACAGCTTCGCTGCCCTTCTCTGGACACGCTCCAGGGCCTCAATGCCTTCCTTGTGGCAAGGGGCCCAAAGCTGAACACAGCACTGAGGTGCGGCCTCACCCTGCCTCCCATTCCTCCTGAAGCCTGCACATGTTACGGTGACTTCTTCCATTGCTGCTCACCCGAACACTTGTTATCATCTCCTCCTCCCTGCTCTCACCACACAGCGCAGGAGGCAGAGTGCATTCAGCTCCGCGCTGGGGACACCGGCAGATTTGGGACAATGTTCTGAACTGCCTCCTTGATGGCTACATGGAGAGAGCTCTGCAGAGACATCATGTCTTCTGCAGCCCTCCTGCCTGGTGTTTTATTATTAGGAACAGTTGCGTGAACCCCCCCAAGACTCACAGTTGCTTAGAAATTCATCTGCTCCTGCTGCTCGTTGCTCACCTGAAATCACAAGCAACTGTGGAGAGGATTATGACTGAGTGAGAAATTAGCAGGAGCAGATGACATGACATGCTGCATAACAAGCAGCAAAAATCCCATTTTCTTGCAAAATATCCTACCAAGGGGAAAAAAAAAACAAAACAGGCAAAAACAGAAGATCTAAAGTTATGGCAGAAGGATCATTTCTCTTCCTGGAAGAGATCAGAGAGCTTTGGAAACGCAGACAGCCACCTCCACAAATGAGGTTTCCATGTCCCAGAGGTCACCAGCAAGGAACACGAGGAAGAGGTTTAAGAACAAACACATCTACAAGGGAGCTGCTCATTGTTCCTTCTTTTCATTTGCTAAATGGATGAAATACTCAGCTTCTCCTGAACAACTTGCTGCAAGCTGTTGACAAACCCCACTCCTGTCCCAGCACAAAGTCCCTGAAGGGGCACCCAGAATGTGAAAGCAGAAAATCCCAAATCAAAGCAACTGCATCAGAAAACCAACCCACATACACCAGCTGCACCAGAGGGCTCACCACAGCCCATCTGTGCCAGGGACAGGGAGCTGTGGCCATGATGTCCCCCCCACACCAAGTCCTGGGAAGCACCAGCCCCATGTCCCCACCTACAGCTGCTTGGGAGAAGACCTGTTGCTGCTGTGGGAAATGTCCCAGAGTAGAAATGTCCTCTCCTGCTCCACCTAAGGTAGCAGAGGGGAGAGCTGTGGTGGGCTCTGACCTGCTGATACCTGCACGTTCCCCTCCCTTGCTGTGGGGATGAGCCATCCATGCTCCCAGCAGTGGGACACTTGCTTGGTGCCAGCCTGACAAACCCATCAGGCTCACATCTCCCATTTTGGGGTCAGTCTGAGCACTGCCAATCACCAGGAACCCCCAAGCCTTCTGTCTCACCCGCTCTCATCCTGAAACGGTTATTGAGGGCCTGCAGTTCAGGATGTTGACATTTTTTCAATTTACGATGTCAAAGCTTGCAAGGATGCAGGGCAGCAAAGCTTTGAAGCTTTGGGTGGCTCCTCCTAACAGCAGCCCAACCCCCCAGGCCACACAGGGCTGCTGTCTGGATGCTCACCAAGCCACAGAGGCTGCCCCTGCGAGTTGAAGAGCAGGCTCTCGCCCTCCCGCTGGTAGGCTGGGGACACGTAGAAGTCGCTGCTGATGATGCGCTGCAGGTGGCTGTCCTGCCAGTGCAGGTCACAGCCCTCAATGGCCCGGGTGAACACGGTCCGTCTGGGCCTGGCCAGAGAGTCTGCAAAGAGAAACACCGTCAGAGCCTCAGGGCAGCAGCGGGACCCTCCCGCAGCCCGGCTGCAGGAGCAGCTCCCACACAGACCATCTGCAACCATGTTCAGCCCCAGGATCACCCCGCAGGGCTCAAAGGGACACCCTCAGCATCTCATGGTATCTGGGCAAAGTGGGGGGATCGGTGCGTGCAGGAGGACTGGGAGGGGAGGAGAGGGCATCTGTCAGCCTAAACTCCTCCAGCTTAAACCCCTGCAGCAATGCCTGCCCTCCTCCTCACAGCTGCTCCACAACTACAACGACATTTCCAAAGCTATCAAATGCTTGCATGCAACCCAAAACAAGAAGCCTCGTTACATATTAATGCATTAATGAGGCGTGCTGTGTATTAATGGAAGAAAAAACCAGAGCAGCCTGTTTGTCAGACTGATGTCCATCCACGTGGCCCCTCTCTACAGAGGTGTTTGCCCAAACAACAGAGCTGAGACTCGCAGCAAACCCAGCTGCTGCCTATTGCTCTCCGATGAAGCCAGCAATTGGCTGCTCTGCCTCTTTCAGGCTGACATTTCTGCCGGGCTATTGTTCTTCTGCCGGGCTATTGTTTCTCGCAGACAGCAGCGCAGGTAGCTGATCGCTGCCCGTCTGGGAGCTGCAGGGCAGGATGAGGATTTCACTGCGGCCAGACAGAGCGGCCGGGCGCTTTGTGGGGGCTGTCTGCAGCTACTGCCCTGGCCACGCTGGAACGGGAGGGCAAAAAGCAGCTGTGGGTTGCAAAACAGGGAGCCCCGAGCACGGCGCGAGGTCCTGCAGATCAGCGCGTCGGGGAGGGGAAAACAAAAGGCTCCGCTCAGAGCTGATCCGGGAGGCTGGTAAACACGCTCTGGAAGCGATGGCAACAAGCAATTAGCCCGAATGCTGCAGGCACCCCGAGGTGGATAGAAATTAAACAGGTGTTGGCGCGCACGGAGCCAGCCCTCCGCCAGCCGGCAGGTTCACGTCGGCAGGAAGGATTTCGGCAATCAGCCGTTACCCGTCGGTACTAAAGGAGGATGGCAACAATCTGCTGCAGTATTTGCATACCCACAAACACCAGTCCCGGGATGCCTCCTGGCTTCGCTTTCATCCCAGGCACTTTGGGAACACCGTGCGTGTCCCAGAATGTGCCCTGCCCCGGATGCCGGGCGAGTCCCCGGCAGGGCCGGGAGCACCGGGCAGCCCCGGCTGCAGGGACCTGGAGCGAGGCCAGGTGTAAGCGAGCTGTCCCCAGCGGGTGACGACGGGCACGTGGGACACCCGGTGTATGGCCGGTGACCACAGCACAGCGCGGTTGGCTCTGCAGCTCCAGCTCTGTATAACGCACCCAAGGCCAATTGGAGAGGGAGGCAGATGGAGGCGCGGCGAGAGCAGTGAGCTTCAGTTAATGTCTATCTTGGGGAAAAGGAAGGGGGGAAAGTGCTCCAATGTAAAGGGATCAAACGCTTTGCCTGGGGTTGAGAAAATATTTTAGCATTAAGGAATAACCCCGCAACTAAGTTGCGTTGGTTGTGGTATCTGAGATCCCTGCTCAGGACTTCTGGGCTGCAGGTGACACCGGGCAGCCAGGGAAGGGCCCCCCGTTCCTCCCTTTCAGCGATGGCCTCAGAGCTCAGCTCTGCACTGATGCAGGCAGCATTGGATTTCTAGAAAACTTCTGCATGCCTGTTCATTTAGGTCTAAACTTCCCTGAGGTCAAACAGTTTAAAAGGGGCCTTTGAAAGAGATTTTACGCTCAAAATGCACGGAACTTCCTCACAGTGGAGCACGGAACCAAACATTTCCAAGCATCCAAAACCAGCACCTATAAGCAGATGTTTTGTTCTCCTCCCTCTCGCAGAGACATCACCCACAGGATGACAGGAAAACAAGGGGAAGTGATCTGCTCGGGGTCAGCACCTCACGGAAAGCAGAACCAGGGTGTCCCCCCAAAAGCTCTGGGCAGAGATTTGCTCTGGGGGGGATTTTTCAAAGCGTTCATCACGGTCTGAGTGCTCCCCGGGCACGCTTCCCGTTGACGTCAGCGTGAGCAGCCCCGAGCCAGCGCTCAGCGCCCACTCAGCCGCGCGCCAGCACCCGCAGCACGGGTCGGTGTGAGTGCAGCGCAGACACACGCCAACCAGTCAGAACCCCGCGAAAAGCCAACTTCCAAAAACACAACCCAAACCCCTCATACCAAAGAATCTCTCATTTACGGGAACGTACTTTTTCGGCAGACTTTCACCCTCTTCCCCCAGCCCAGCTCACCTTGGCTGTGGCTGGAGCTCTGCGTGAGCGCGTTGGTGATGTTGGGAAGCTCGTTGCCGTAATTGCCGTCTTCCAGGGGACACACGTCCATCTCGCCCCATTTCCGCAGCTGCCGCAGCCAGCAGGATTTCTCCTCCAGCTTGCAGTGTGGGTTCAGCACGACGCACACCCACAGTGCCCCTAAACAAAGCCGAGAGGTAAGGGACGTGCCAAGCTGGGCCCGTGCCACCAAGCTCTCCAGCACTGCCCGGCCTCTGCCTTCCCACCACCACGCTCCCGAGAGCCCACAGCGTTCCATCGGCGTCCGTAAACTCATTTCAGCATAAAGCACAGACCCAGGAGGGGGATTTAGACAGCTTCAAATAAAAGTAAAACTCCTCTGTAATGAAGCTAAATTATAATCTCATGAGATGGGGGACAGTGGGGAGGAGGGAAGAAGAGACCGGCTGTATACGAATTTGTGAGTGCTTCTGTCTGCCAGGACAAATCTAGTGTTTGAACTACACATCAAAGCATGCTTAAAAACATCCTGGCAAGCTGCAGAGTCTGTATCTCCAAAGACTAACCTGATTTTGATCCTACCCACGTTCCCAGCGCTTTAAAGCTCGCTCAGAATGCTATTTCATCTGCCATTGTTCTTCAGGCCATTTGCATTCAACTATTTATAAAAGAGATTTGGTTTATTTTCTTCCTTTCTCTCTCTTTTTTTCCTCTTCTTTTTTTAATCCCCAGTAGCCCCCAGACTGCAGCAGAGGCACCCGGAGCTTGGCACGATGTCAGGCAGCCGCAGCCCGCCATGGCTCAAGCCATTGGCACGACCACCATGGCACCATCACCCTCAGCTGTGGCACTGCTCGGCCCTTTCCTCTGGGCCACAGCAGAGCTTTGGGGTGCTTTTGGGGTGCACGGGCAATGGAACAACATCTCGGACACCTCCACAAGCTGACTCCCACAGCACCACCCCCATGGTAAGAGCAGGGAACACACAGAGATGTGACAGCAACTCCACCCCCTCCCTCCCCACCACTCTCAGCCTCCAACAAACGCCCACAAACTCATTTAGGGATTTCACCCCACAAAAATCTCTGCTGATGTCACCTCCCCCTGCCCATGCTGCAGCCTTAAAGCCCTGCAGGGCACCCCTCCTGCCCATTTCTCAGCCCGGGGAGGCAGCGAGGCTTGGCCGACCGGCAGTGACGAGGCTCGGTGCCCCCGCTCCGCCACAGCCAAGAATGTGATGCGCCCGCTGGGTTTTTGGCTCCTGCTGCTCCACTAAGACGCAATCCTAGGGATCCTCATGACTTCACGGGCTATTTTTGGGAACCCTCCGAGGCATCCTCTGACTGCCAAAATACCGTGCCCCTGGGCTCCCCTGCAGAAGGGAAGATGTGGCGGGGACAACGAGGGGAGAGGGATTCACATCTGTCTCAGGGGAGAAGTGAGACAGCGATAGCTGTCTGGGAAATGGCAAAGTTGGATTTTCTGAGCCCTCTGGCCAAGTGACATCACAACTGACTCCTGTCCCAAGCCGATACGCTGAGCTGGGTCAGACTCTGTGTCTGCTCACACGCTGCAGAAACCTTCATCTGAACTTTCCGACAGCAGAAGGTTAAGTGGGGAACAAAACGGCAGATCACGATTAAGCTAAGCCTCTGAACAAAAATGCTTTTTGATTATAGGGCTGGGAGGGGGAGGGGGGTCACAGGAGCCTTCCCACCCCGACGTCCCCGGCGGCCGGCCCCAGGGAAGGCAGGCACTCGGATCCTGCACTGAAGTTTCCAAACCATCAAAGAAATTCGCCCGTTTCCCACAGGGTCGCTCCCTGGCCTAATCTCCTGAAATTCCCCACTGTAAACAAGTGGCTGAGATAAATAAACCCGTCTCCAGGCAGATTAAGGTCAGGCTGCACTTCAGCTGGTTTTTCGTCTATTTTTTGTAATTAGGCTTTAATCGTAAGTACTAATGCGCCAGGGCAAATACTCCCACGCCGCACAGCTCCCTGTCCAGCAGGTCCTTCCCTCAGCTCCCCAGCAGACGGGGCAATAGATGCTCAGTTGGCAGCACGCACACATGCAAACGATGACTTTTTTTTTTTTTTTTAAACTCTGAAATCCTGCAAAATCCTTTACATTTTACCCAGTATAAATCCACAATCTTCTTTAAGGCTGATCTTCCAGCCCCACGCAAGTTGGTGATGCGGTCTTTGTTAAAATCGACGATTAATTATTAAACTCTTGCCCAAAATAACGTTTGGGGCTGGATGCAGCAGCTCGCACGGGGTCTCTCCCCTCCTGCCCTCTCCATTTGGCAACGCTCAGCAGTGCTCATGCAGGGCAGCTTTGGCAACCCACAACATGGAGTTGACCACTTGTACCCAAGTGCTGTGCCAACACTGGGGGCACCACGTCTCACCCATCCATCATGCCACCTCACCCATGCCATCCCACCACCACAGCCCTGACGTTCCCTGGACTTCTTGCCATCTGCTGACGGGGACACGCTGTCACTTCCTTCCACTTTGCCAACTGAAAAATGAACTGCACTGAGCCGGTCCTTAAGAGGTTAGGACAGGACTCAAACCTGAGCACGTACCTCTCGCATGTGCTGGACGATGAGGGAGAGCTCTGGGCTTGGCTATCTGGTTGGAAGGCAGAGCAAATCATCTGTAGTTCTGGGCAGACTGCTGCATCCAGCCCTGCCTAGAACCCCATTCATCCACATTTCACAGATGTGTTTGCTTTCTTCCATGTGGAAATTCTGGCGTGGCAGATTTGGCCACCTCTCCAGGATTCTTGAGTATCCAACCATTCCAAATCCTGGAAATATCTTTCTGGCAGGCAGGCACGGATCAGCCTTGCAGAGCCCGTGTGCTTATTTCCACTCAGGGAACCGCAGGCAGGAGCAAGGCATCCTGCCCTGCCCGGCCCTTTGTGCTGTTACTGCAGTGCTGCCACGAGACGGCTTCTAACCCCAGCCCACCGCACAGACAGACTGTGCCGAGCACGTTCTGAAAGCCGAAGCAGCCTGGCAGCCGACTGCCAGTTATCAAGTATTTTGCAGACAAGACCATATAGGGCAGTGTGATTTTAAGGAGGGGATTCTTGAGCTATGTCAGCAAAGCAATGGCTCCAGCCATTCACCGCACTGCTGCTCAGGATGCTGACGGCATGGAGAATTGAAGAACTCCAGAAGTTTCTGCCCCAGGAACTGCTCCAGTGACTCAGACCACAGATCCTTCCATCTGGCATCCTGTCTCCCATGGCAGGGACAGGCACTTAAGGAAAACTCTAAGAGCAGGGCAAATGTGGAGAGATACTTCACCATCCACCCTCCCACAATCTGTGGTTCAAGGACTTCTTGAAAGAGAAGTGGCAGCTATACTCAACAGCCATTTTTCTCTCCTAAGTGATTTTCATCCTCCTCCAAGCTTTTCAGCCTCAGAGTGTCCCACGGCATTGACTTCACAGTGCAGTTTGGTAAAAACACCTTCAGTTTGCCCTGTGCTCACCTCCCTGGCAATGTCATGAGCCACTCCTGCTTTTACATATGTATTACACCTTCCCCAAGTCTCTCTTCCACACCAAAGCACGTATACCCACGTAGCTCATCCTCATACAGACGTGGCTCCAGACTTCGGACCATCCTCATCCTTCTAGCACTACAACATCTCTTTGGTCCCAGCCCATGAGCCTTTACACAGCATCCTGCACCACCAGGCAGCAGGACAGCTCAGACTCATGGTGAACCCACGGCACAAGTCAAACTATTCATCCCCAAGACCAGGAAAGCCCAGGACTGCTGGGTCAGCTCCACCACACAACCAGCCCCTCTGGGCTCACGTCATCTAAATGTTTTATTCTAATGATATTATGGCATCAGCCAGCTGAGCCGGTGTCTAAGGTGCTTAGCTAGAATTACCCAGAGTTGCATTTCTCTTAAAGCCAGGCTCTAACTGCCCATCCTTCCCCACTCACTCTGGAAACCTGCACCAGCACAGGCAGAAAATCGTTAGCTGGGACAAGACTTAAGAACTTGCCTTCCCCCCTCGAGATATGGTTCCTTCAGGAATGGCACTTCCACATCCAGCCTATATCCAGCCCCCAGGACATCCTCACCAAGCCCGTGTCCTCACCAAGGCTTTGGGGCAGCACACCAAGCACAGGTGCTGGACAGACAGAAGCCTTGTTTCCCAAAAAAAACAGTTCCCAAAAAGATGCAAGTGGCAGCTCTCCAGACAAAGCCCTTGTCCCTTCCTCCCTCTGAAGCACAGAAAAATGAAGGACTTCTCCTAGGCACCCAGCACTGCCATTTCCAAGACTTACAGCAGAGGCATCACCATGGCTCCTTCCAGGGCCTCTACCTACAGGCTGTCTGTCTCAGCAGCCCAGGCCGCCCCGCTCCTGCTCCTGGTGGCCCTTACCCAGCTCATCCCAGAGCTGCCGGCACTTCTCCGTTATGCCCGTCCCCTGCTGCCTCCAGAGGGAGAGCCGAGGGTCGGCCATGAACTGCTCCGTTATCAGCGTCAGCATCCGGGCCCCATTGGAGTCCCTCATGCGCAGCATCTCCCGGACCTGGAAAAGACAAAGAGAAGGCTCTTGGTGAGATAAACCATGGTACCCTAGAAGTGTCTAAGGTCACCTGGATGCCAGCTCACAGCTCCTTCAGTCTGGGTGTCCAGACCTGGGCGGCCAGGTTGGATTTCCCTCCAGCATGCCAATAGGGAGATGGGGGAAAACCCTATTCACAAGGAATCACAGTGAGCCCACTGCATGGGAGACGGGGAGGGTGGGACAGCCCAGGCCTGACCCAGAGCCTGGATTACAACCACCAGCTCAGCGACCGGGAGAGAAGGCACTGGAGCAGATTCCCAGCTGTGAAGGGCACCATGCCAGGGCAGCCAGTGAGCTGCTGGCTACGTGACGTGCCGAGCAGAGAGTGGCAGGAAAGAGAGCGGGGCCAGCTCCTCCTCACCTTGGCGAACATGGAGTTGAGCTGCTTCCCCGAGCCGTAGTACCCTCCCTGAGATAGGAACAGCTTCACCTGCTCTCGGACCTGCTCTTCGTCCAGGTGCCAGCAGTTCTCGTCATCAATACTGGCCCCAGCGGTGGGGTCAGGAGCGCCTGCGGGACAGAGAGAGGGGAAGAAGAGACAATGGGGTTTGTAGCACCAGAGTCAGTAATTCCAGACAGCAAGAAAGAGCCTATCTCCAGCTTATCAGCTCAAGTGAGGGCAAACCAACCCTCTCACTAAGTGTCACGCTCTCCTCCCATGGTGGTGGCAGCAGCAGCAGCTATCAAGAGGGATCCTGACTGTAGGGTTCATGCCGACAGCCCTGCTCATCCCTCCTAGTGAGTCCGGGACAGCACCGAGCATGGTTTATCTACACAGATTTCACCTTTGGTGACAGACACACTTGCTAGATGATGGGGAAGACAGCAACATCTCCCCTGCCGCTGTGCCCCGCTTGTGGTGAAGCAGAGCACAGACCTGCTTCCAAAGCCCTGGATGCAGCATGGCAGCTGCGCAGCCCCGAGCCCTCCATGGCTCCTAGGATTGCCTGGGGTTCTCCTCTTGCTCCATATCCTGGATTTGTTTCAGCATCCATAAAGCTGATCCTGCAAATCTTTCCTATCATTGGGAAGCAGTTTAACAGAGATATCCCTGGGGGAGGGATCTACAGACCTCATCTCACAGAGAACAGAAAAAGCTCATAAGCACATTAAACAAGTGCACGGATCCCCTTCACCCTTCCTCACCCATTTCAATTCCCACTTTCCCCAACGACTGTTCTACCTCCCAGCAATGTCCCCAGCTCCACAAGCACAAGGGGCAGGCAGCAACATGGCTCCAGTGAGTGGCCAGGAGCCCACCCTGCTGTGCTACAAGGACAAGTGCCAGTACCAGAAAGCACCTGATAGATCCACAGCTGCCTTTAGCACCTTGGTGCTGTTACCGGTTTGCAATAACCTAAATAAAATAAAATGTTTTGCTTTTTTTTTTTCCCCAGAAAACTTTGCAGAATTCTCAGCAGGAGCTCTGTGTGACTGTAGCTGGAGGATGCTGGGCTCAGCTTTAGCCAGCTTCTCCTACCTTGTCTCCATCTTCAGCAAGGAAAGGGGTCAGCATCAGAAGAGCAGAGGGCTGCAAGGACAGCCAAGGGAAGCTGCAGCCGACATATTTCCAATTAAATCTTAATGAAGACTTTCCCACTTGTGTGGGCCATGGTTGGGGAGCAGATATCTCTGCTTCCACTGCTCCCCGCTGCTGCTGCAGGTCCCAAGCATGCCCTGGCGCTGACCGGGAGACATGGAGCCAAGGGCCCAAGCACAGCTCATGGAAAGTCAGCTCCAGGCTGTCTGCTCAGTGAGGCGACTGTCTCTTCTTGCCTAATAAATGAGAGGACATCAACCCGAGGGGTTCTGCTCCTCCGGCAAAGGGTGAGAGTGCTCCCAACCCAATAAGATACAACTATTTGTATTTAATGTCCTTTACAAAATTCCTTTAATTTCTGCTACTAATCGCTGCCCGAGAGCTGTTCCAGCAAGCCTTAGGCACTGCCTGTACCACGCTGCAGGGAGAGGATGCTGCTGCTCCCTCTGCAGAATAATTTATAGTTGACAGAATAACGTAATTGGGACGGGATCTGAAGCAGCAGAAAGGAAACCACAGCCCCTAAGTGTGCACAGGGGCTATCGCCCACGGCCCCGCGTTGGGAAGGAGGGACCCAGCTCCGCACGTGACCCAGCCCCACTCCCCGCCGTCATACACTGCCACAACAGGGACCGTTCACCCTGCCCGCAGCGCGGCTCAGCCTTTCCGTGCCTCTTCTCCCTCCCCCAAGTCCGTCCTTATCTCCACTCCCCCTTGCAGATAAAGAGCAGACAAGCCAGCGATTATCCTGTATCAGGAACCGATGACTAATCTGTCTGCCACGAATGCTTATCCAGCCCCCATCACCAGGTTGCTGAGATGCCTGTGCTCTTAATATCCTCCTCCGAGCACCCTGCCCACTCCTCCTGGCTGCAGCCAACCAGATCAGCCTCTGTAGGGTCAGCTGGCTGCAGCTACGGGGACCAGGAGGGCACGGATGCCTGGTAACCCACCCACTCAGCTCAGCCCACTCCCCACCAAGGGCACTCAAAGCAGAGGGATACATGAGATGCACAAAGTGGCTGCGATTTTGCAGGGTTCCCAGGCTCACCCCAGTGTTAGCATGTAAGCATCTGCAACGGAAAGCGCAGACAGCGCGGAAAGCAGCGTGTAGCTAAATAAAATCTCCTCCCACACAACACATTGAGCACTTCTCACGTTTGGGTTCTGACCACAGCTAAATTAGCAACACAGCTCTCGCCACTCCAAATGAAACCCACGTTTACTCGTAAATTTATTTTGCTCTCCCATAAAAGATTCATACAGAGGGCTGTAATATCAGATTCCCACACACGCCGCACAAACAGGCAGATAATGGGCTACCCAATTACACCGGGGAGCTGGATCAACATTTAAGAGCAAACAAGAGGATTTGTGCAGTGTTTAAATATTCATGGCAGGATTTGTCCACTTCCCATTGCCAACGTTCGCACCGTGGTGGCGTCCCCATGGCATGCCGTGACGTAGCCGATGAGCGATTCCGTGTCTCTGCTCCAAAGTAGCAGGGAACGGCATGTAACACAGCCCCGAGCCTGCGTAACACGTTTCTCATATAGCAGCATTCCTGATCCAAAGAGCCTGTTTCAGATGGGCTTGATCTTTGTCCTGCGGGATTCAGATTTAAGGAAACACCAACATACATCCTGAGTGGAAAGAGTATTTCACAAGCCCATTTACACTGGCTGTAGAAACAGAGATAAAAAGCCCATCAATCACTGCAGCTAGGATCTCTCCCTCACCGCAGGCTCAGCGCTTAACTATTTGGCACCCAAGAGAGACCAAGCCAGAGGGGATGCGAAGACTGGGAAATAAGGACTGGAAAAATCTACAGGGGAGAAAGCGGAACGAAGCCAGACGTGGAAAATGTAACACCTTGCTCAGAAAGTGAAGAAAAGCAAAGCCTCTCCTGGAGGGGAAAGCAGCGGGTTTCTGGGGCTGAAGGAGCGATGGGACCCTCGTGGATCACAGCAAGGCATCCCAGTGCCTGCTGTTGGTCCAGGCAGAAGAGCAAAATGCACCCGTAAGTGGCCCTGGGTGAGCTTCTGAACCATGGAGCAGCTCACAGGGGCCATCTCATGACTGCACGTGGTGCTGCCAATAGCCTCCAGGCTGCGTCTCCAGCATTTGGAAGGAAACCAGGAGTGAAGGAAGAGCCACCCAGATCGGAGAGGGAGTGGGGGAGGATACGGATAAATAAACAAACAACAGAAACCTCAAAGAGAAAATAACCAGGCACCAGAAAGGAAATGAACTCTAACAAGGGATAAAAATAGCGGTGAAGTGAGGGAGCAAGGAAGCAAGCTCTGTTGAGCCTCCCAAGCCTTCCATTTCGTTTTTAAGTGGAGGCAGATTGGATGGAGCCCCTTGGAGGCAGCATGAAGAGCCAGAGACATGTGACAGCAATCAAGGGAGTCAAACCCCTCAGCTCCCACAGCTGACCAAAGGAGCTGCCAGCAGCTCCTGTGCACAAAGCAGGGGTGGTGCCCATTGTGGGTGATGGGGACATGATGGCACAGCCATAGGGACCTCTAATGCCTATCGCTTCCATTGGAACAGTCCCCTCTGGAGATCCTGGCTAAAACTCCCAGCACCCCTGTACGGCTGCCATGTAACTCCTGGATCAAAGCAGATTCATTTTCAATTTTAACTTTTCTTCGGTTTTCTCCATGTCCCACCAGTGAGTGTGTAACTCTGTCTGCATCTCCAGGAGGATGCAGGCTGCATTCAGCCAGGTTTGCAAGGAGCTTGTGCAGTGCTGTTGGTGGAGCAATGAAAATCGGGCCAAGAGCACGATGAGAACTGTTGGGGTGCACCAGAAGAAACTCACGCTGGTCTCAGGGAGCTCCTGTACAGCTGGTACCAGTGACAGCCCACCTGTTTCTGGAAGCCCTCTGCCAGGCATTGCATGCACTCCGAGGGCATCCAGCAGCCCCAGAGGCTCTGCAAGGCACGGGGAGGAGTTGCCAGCAGAGCCCTTCTCTCAAGCACTCAGGTGGATTATTTTCTCTCAAATTTATATCAGCTCAGCAACCAGAATGACAAATCCTCTGGAGACCTGACCTTCTCCTCCTCCCCCAGCAGGAAGGCAGAATTTCAAATAGATCCACCGGTGCCTTATTCAGCCCTCCAGACACTGTTGTGGGATGACCTGAAAGTTAAAGACCACCCGAGGACTTGTCAAGCACCAGCCGCAGCTTGGTGTGACAGGACAGGCGGGCAGGTATCTCCCGGCCAGCAGCTGAGGGGCCCTGCAGGACCAGGGAGGTCACCCGGCGGTGCGAGCCGACTCCACAGGATTATCCTCGGAGGGAGCTGCCCCCGCACTGCAGAGGTTTTGTGGCTTTTCCTCCTGGCTTGGAAGAGCACGCAGAGCCTTTAGCTGGGATCAGCTGTGCACCACAGACACGCTGTCCTCGGCCGGCATCTCCGTGGGGCAGACAGGCTGCCCGGCGCAGCTCCTGGCCCGAGGTCAGCAGCTCTCCTGGCCAAGACACAGACAGCGGGCCTGGCAGGGCTTCCTCCTACCCCTCACCCCTTCAGGCCTCCCAGCCCTCTCCGCAACTCTTCACCACATCAAACCAGTCCCTTATCACTGTCCATTCCTCATTCACACCTCAAAAAGAAACATTCTTCCTATGTTTCACAGCGGTGCTGCATGGATCGAGCCCATCATCAATCCTCTCCCTGACACATCCCACAGCTGTGGCAGCCCCGAGCCACCTTCTCAGTCACCTTCACACAGTCAGGGCCTCACAGCAAACCCACATGAGCTCTAGACCGACGCTCTCAGGAGGGTGGGCAACAAGATGGCCCCCACCCCAGCACTTCTTGGCCTGCAGAGGCCTGGCTGTCGGCCCCAGGCCCTCCCGCTGCAAGGCCCAGACAGCAGCGAGACCTATTTGCTGGTGTCATGACAGCCCTCAGCCTTGCACCGTGCTGGACAGCCACGCTGAGTGTTTCCACCCAAAGCAGGGGAGGGGGAAGCAGCCCTGACAGCCTGCAGTCTCCTCATGTGAGCTGCCACTTCAGCTGCCGCGAGCGGAGGAGTGAGATACGTGAGACACACGCGATGAGCACGCTGCCCTTTGCCGTGATCTGCCAGAGCAGAAACGTGACCTACTTAAGCATGCAGAGGTCAAGAGGGAAGCAGACAGCCAGGCACACCTAGGCTCTGCGCTCTGATTGAGCCCTCAGAGAACAACCAAGTGCCTTGGCTGCGCTCCGAGGCTGCAGCATTACTGGATAGTTTGCATTTCCTTCTAGGAAAAGGCAGCCTGGGAGAGCAGCACGCGGCACACACGCTCCTGCAAGGAGCAAAGGTCTAATGCCCTAACGTGAGCCCTCCAGATGACTGCCTGCAGCCTTCGTTGCTGTTCAGGCTCTGCAGAGGGAGCAAAGAGCACCCCTAAACAGAGAGAGCAGCGCTATTTTCCAAAGCAGGCATTCATGTTGCACAAAGAATATTCCCCAGAGGTGCCCCTGTGCTGCAGCAACACCCCTCCATCCCTCACCCCAACCACCCATTAATGCAGCAGGAGGAGCACTTTGCTGACCGGACTCAACACTGATCTGAAACTAGAAAGACCTCTCCTCGGAATAAATGAAGAAAATCAAAAATAACAATTTCTGGAGAGGCTGTTCTTGCTTTGTGGTGCAATAACGTCAGCCACTGGGCACACGCTGAGTTAGTTTGGGCTGCAGAGCTGAGCCTGCCAAAAGCCACCCTGGCCTCAACCCAGAGGTAAACAAAGCCATGACCCTAAGGTCCTGAACCAGACAAGGCCAAGAAACGTGCACGTAAGCACATACAGCTCTATTTAAAGCATACCTTAAAGGATTTCAAATCCCAGGATCAAGGACCCTCAATGAATGCATGAACTGCAGCTGGGAATGACAAGATGTGGGGGAAGCTTGGATCCCTTCCAGTAGAAGCCCCAGCAGAACTGCTGCATTGCTGTGACATCCAGAGCCCCCTGCACAGCACCTCTCTGCCACACGGCTACAGCATGGCTGGGCTTTTTCAGCAGGACAGGGAGGGCAAAGCTGCTGATGCTGTCTAGAGTCAAGAGCCAAAGCCACACTCTGAAGGTGGGGCTTTTTTGAGCCTTTCTTTCCATGGGGTGTGACATCTATTAGCTCTACATCATCCTAACGCTCATCTTGTGCATCCTTCCCCAGGGCGAGGTCAGGGTGCACTTCTGCTCACACTTGTGCTCACTGGTGGGGCTGCCACGCGGCTGTCAGATGGGCAACTTCCCCGGGGGGGAGGCCATGTGGCTCTGTCGGTTCAAAACTGCACGCCGGAGGGCATGAAGCTGCATGAGTCTGAAGGGACAGAGAATTTTTGCTTTGTTTTTTAAAACCACTTGTAAAAACAAGAGGCAGATATTGAACTGGAGCCAACATCTGTATCTTTGTAAGGCTCTCAATCACCAGTCTTTTGCTGACTCTAGAGCAATAAATATTCAGGGCCTTAAAAGCCTTTCTTCAGGCTGCTTGGGAGAAAGCAGCCTCAAAGAATGGCAAAGGCAGGATCTTGCCCAACCTCAGCTTCAGTGGAGGGAGTGGACCTCATCAGATTCTTGCTCTTCATTCTTTTTCTTAATGCCAAAATATGAGGAAACGCCCCCAAAGCAGTAATTTCAGAGCACAACCACACACACAGCAGATGTGGCCCAGTGGAGGAGACTTTTTCAAGGTAGAAACAAGCAGGAGGGGAGGGAAAACATCTGAGATCAGAGCTGCCATCACCGGGAAGATGGAGGTGGAACCCTGGCCTCACTGCTACATGTGGATGCAACCAGTTCAGATCCTATTTTAGGCTGCATATGGGGCTTTTCATCTTCAGAGCAGCTAACAGGCATGTGTTAATCCCCACAACGCCCTTCCGTGGCAGATAAGTGTTTATTATCTCCGCTTTACAGCTGGAGGGACAGGCGCGGTGCAGAGCTGTTCATTGTTGGAGCCCTGGGCAACCTCAGCTCCAGGGCTCCTTGGAAGGACACAGCAGGAGCACTGGCTTGTGCTGGCCAAGGGACCCCAGGGGGCTCATCAGGCAACTGGAGCAGGGCTGGGATGGGCACTGATCCCCAGTCAGTGCCTTCTGGGAGAAGAAGTCAAAAGCACCCTCTAAACACAAAGCCCCATGAAACATCCTCCGCTGCCTTTGTGTAGTAGGTCAGGACAGCAGCACTCATTTATTATGGGCAAATTAGCGCCCATGGAGATTAAAGCTTTATCTCCCGCCAGCTCAGTCACATCTGACTTAGCAAGATGCAGGGCTGGGCTGACACAGCGTCACAGTGTGCTGGAGGAGCTGCATCCCCTCTGCACCTCCCACTCTCCACTGTCCCAGCACTGTGTCCCCAAAGTGGCCCTCTGCACTGGGGAAGATATGCACTTTCTTCCTCCGTGCTTGGCTTTTCCATGCTCATCTGAGCTGTTCTTGTCTGCTCTGTCCTTTCTTGCCTGCTGAAGCCAGTGGTTGATGGGTAAACACAGAAGGAAGAACAAAGGGCAGAACAGAGACACACGGCCAACAACAAAATGGTAACAATGCCCATATCCTACCATCATTTTGACACTGCCATCTCTCTGTGCAGCAACAAACACAGCAAAACAAAGCCACCACTATCACTGTGAGACCCCCCAGCCCCAAAAGAGCCGATTAGTGCTGAGCCAGCAAGGAAGGAACAAGGAATTACCATGCACTTGGTTGATTTCCGAGTTGGAGGACAGGATCTCATCAGCCAACTTCTGGGCGGTGGGCAACACCTCAGTGTGGTGTGCTGTGATCAAATACTGCACAAACTTCTGGAGCTGGTCCCTGTTCATCTGGAAAAGGGTTTCTGAGATAGGAAGACGGAGTTTGACCTGGTCTGGCTTGCGGATCCTGTACAGTGAAAGCGCCACGACATGGGCACAGTAAAAAATGTCCTTGTTCCCGCAGCCACATGTCACCGACGTGATTTTGCAGCGGTCAAAGCTGATGGCCACCTTGTAGGTCATCTCTGGTTCTGTCGCAGTCGCTGGCTCTGTCACTGTCCCACTGAGGTGGAACCCTGCATAGGGAAAAGGAGAACAGAGAAAGATGACATTAGCTTTGCTCTGACCACAACCACCCATGCAAGCTCTGGAAAGTGGGCAGGGCCAGCAATGGCCACTTCTGCATCTCTATTTCAAGGAGTGCATCACTGAAGGATGAAATCCCTGCAGCTTCCACCTGTCTTGGGGGAACTGGAGGACATCATCCACTCAATCTCCTCCATTCCCACGTGCTACCTTGCATTTGCTGTCTTCAGCATAAATAACCCAGGCAGACACCCAAGCACCACCACTGTGCGATGGACTCACGAGCTGCACTGCACACTGTCGTGGTGGATTCACTGCCACCCAGAACCCAGCCGGCGTACAAATGCACTCCTGCAGCAGCACGCACGCAGCCAGCCTCCTCGGTGAGTTTATTTAACAGCCAAACCACAGGGGAAGAGCAAAGCCGCTCAGTTCTCATTTGTTTAAGAGTCTCTCAGCCTCTTTCCCTCTGGGGAGCAATCCTCACCCGTGCCTCCCTCTCACTGAATTCGCACCACAGCTCACGTGAGCAAGAGGGGGCAGAGAAAGGCCAGGTTTCCTTTTCTTTGATGAAGCAAACAACATAAAATTAAATACAATGCAACTCCAGCTTCATTCCCTCAACCAGGCATAGAGTTCCAGGGCCCAACCATGGCTCTAAGTTCTCCTGCACAATGGGAACAAAATGCAGAGATCGAAGCGACCCCTGTGAACCCCCTGCTGACATTTGAGCTTTCTCCAAAACACAGCTGGCAGGGAGCTGCTCGTCAGCACAATGTGTGCGTTGGGCTCAGGGACTGCCCAAATCGCTCGCACAAATGTCATCGTCCTTCAGCCGCCCTCCCAACAGCCCCCGCCACGCTGCAAGGGGCTGCACTGCCTTCAGGCACAGACTGTGAAAACCGTCCCAACAATTCTCCAACACAGGTGAAGAATGAGAAATAGGCTTGGATGGAAGGGGAAGTCCTCTGGGTCCAAAGAAGGTGGGTGCACTGAACAAATGAGGGATAAAGTCAGAGAGAAGACTGGGTGTGCACTGACATCATGTTGGAGCCAAGGCTGGGTGAAGACAGTCCAGACCCTCCCAGGGAGCCCATCCCACAAGCAAGCTACTGAGGAAGTCAAAGACCAACACTTTGCATTCATGTGCCCTCTCCCTGTCTCTCCCGATGTGGATGAGGACGAGGGGGCAGCGGAGGTGCTCGCCTGGCACCCCTGTGGGGAGCCCCCAGCATGGTGCCCACACAGCTTCCTCCCTGCAGAGGATGCTCACTTTCCTCCATGCCCCCAGAACCTCGTTAAGGTCATGCTTGAATAGAGGTCTCTGTGGAGCCTGCCATCCCCCTGGAGAAGGCAGCAGACAGCTGAGAGGCCCACAATTAACGACAGACGAGGAGAGGGGGTGGGAGGGAGATTAAAATACATTAACTGCATCAAACCCTTGCGCGTTTGCCAGCTTGCACAAAGGCTTTCCGAGACAAATTCTACCAGAGGTTTTTAATAAATGGCATCAAAACCAGCTATTCACTGCCAGTCTCTTTAAAGCCACGCCAAAACCACATTCAAATCTGATTAAGTGTCAAGGAGGTCTGCTTTCACTTTAACACACGGGATGGGGGAAGCAGACCTGCTCCACAGCAAGCAACCAAAACCCACACCGTGTGTCCGGCAGAGCATCCAGCATGGCAGTGTTTAACCTCGGGAGGGCTGGGGTGGACGGACAGACGGATGGATGGCCCCACATTGCTCTCTTGCTCGCATGTCGCTGGCAGCGGAAGCACCGCTGGGGAGGTGCGGCCCTCGGCAGCCACGCCGTGTAAATCTTGAGGATAAACTCCAAAGTGTTTATGTTTTACCACTTCTCTGGTCTGCAATGCTTGGCAGGCTGCACCGACTCGCTGCCAGCTTCTCTCTAGTTTACTCTGTGAACAAGTTAAAAGGATTGGAAACAATGTTCCTGAGCAATAATGTATGGATAAACGTGTATGGACACCCATATGCACGTATATATAAAACCCTCTAGGACAAATTACTAGCCATAAACACTGCTTTAAGGACTTACTTCACCAGCATCCCAGGCCAGACCCTACTTGAGGCCAGCCAGTGCAGAGCTGGAGGAACTCAGCTCATTTAACCAACCAACCTGTTTCAGACAGGTGTCAGCCTGAAAATGCTTCAACCATGGTCTGACACCAGACCTCCACTAGAGGACATTTGCCCAAAGCCTTGACTCATGCTGCTTTTCAGCACGGACACAGCACTGTCCAGCAGCAGAGGCACGGGATGCTGCAGGACATCCCAAAAGCTGTGCTCTGCCGTAACTGGTCCTCACCATTTGTAGCCTGGGTTTTCGCATCGACCGGGGCCGTTCAGCATGCCTGTGGCAGCCAAGTTCATCTGGCATCCGAGCCCTAAGTCCAGCGTCAGTTCAGATTTTTGCTGTCGTGGCGGCAGGTCTAGTTAAGATAAACTAGAAACTCTATACAAAGCATTTATCAAAAGCTTAGTCAGAACTTAAACATGGTGAGGGGGGAGAGAGAGGAGCCCGCGGGAACAACGGCGTTATTTGGGAATATTTACATTAGCGTCAGCTCAGCTTATAGCTACCACACCCAGCCCTGCTCTGCAGCCCAGAGCTGATTCCATCTCTGTGGTTGGAGACGGCCTCTGAGCCAGCATGGCTGTCACCCCACGGCCTTGCACCCACCTACGGGTGGAGCAGGACCGCTCCTTCAAATACAAATTGCACTTCCTTTCCTTTCATATATAATGGGAAGGGTGTTGCTACCCCAGAGAAGAGGTGGTGGTTAAAAGGGACGTTTGGGCCAGTCCCTCCATCACCCATCGACACACGTACTCGTGGACCACACCAATCCTTGATGCTACAGTCACCAACAGGCTGCGGCCACCTGCAGAAGGACAGCTGTCACCATGCCACCAGCTCATGCCCCACAGAGCATGAGGCACTCCAGCAGAGAGAAACACAGCCCTGGCCACAAACACGGGGTCTGGACAGCGCTGAGAGCAAAAACAAACACCTTCCCTTGTGTCCCCCCTGCACGTTTCAATTTAAGAAGTTCCTACAGCCGAGTGCTTATCTAGGACTTCATCTTCTGTTCCTAGCACAGTTAACATAAGCTAACTCGGTGTTTGATTTGCTGCCAGCAAAGTGACAGTGCCAGGGCTTGAATGCTGTGAAAAAGAAATAATTAAGTACCATCTTGGTAACTACAGACTCACTAAATCCCAGCTTTGTCCCAAGAAAAAGATTCAGGCTCCTCCCTGCGCCTGCCGTGGACGCTGCCCAGTAGGTGCCCCTTCCATCCAGGGTGCACGAGGAGCTGAGCAGCGACAGCCACCCCAGTGAGAGCACAGAAGAGTTACCCACGCCTGACAAACGAGCATAAACACTTCCCTGAGCACGGCAACACACCGCACCATTAGCACAGTTCCTTCCTAATTCCACTTATCTGTCAAACGCGGACAAAATGCCCACGTAGGGACCTTTTCCCTGCCACGGCAGATCTGCCCCCAGAGCCCCTGCTCTGGTGTTGCATTAGTGTTGCAGAATACTGTGCCTCTGCTTTCAATTAAAACAGACCCTAGGGATGTATTCTGGGAGTTTGTGAGCTCCACACTGGTGGCACTTCTGAACTCATTAGCTGGGCAGTGTTTTCCCCTTGGGGTTATAAACCATGCGGGCTGGGAGGAGCGTGGATCCTCGAACCCCCTGGGCTCTGAGGGCACTGCAAGCACCGAGCTGTCGGCAGCAGCTGCAGGGCAGGGAGCTTTGCTGCTAAGACAGGACCACCAAGGCCTCCACAAAAGTACCTTTAACCAGGATGGAAAATGCTTTGATCTCTAAATCTACTCAACCAAAAGGAACTTTGCAAACTCTTCCAGCTCTGTAAGAGAAGGCAATGCCCTTCACCTATGCATTTTTAACCCAGAGGTCTACGTGCCACCTGCAAGGAGAAATCCCCAGACTTTCTGGCAGCTCCACACCACTGCTGCCCATACCTCGAGGGAGCAGCTCAGCCCTCCTAGAGCAGAGATCATCTTCAAAAGAAGGATGGAGAAGATGGTTTGTGCTTTAGCGGGCAAAACTGCAGCAGACAAAGCCTCCTCGAAACGCACTCCTGGCCTTGGGTCCCATGGCAAAGCCAGCACACAAGCTGCTGCATCAGAGCCCCTGGGGCTGGGAGGCGGGCAGGCTGGAGCCACTGCTGTAACACACCAACCAGCACTGCTCAGCATTTCCAAAACAACGTCACCTACAGACCTAGTCACAGACCACAGGCTGAAACTGAAACCCCAGAAAGCAGCAAAACCCCGGTGTGACCTGCTCCCTTCTCGTAACTGTGACCTCCAGGGTCCCAGCACCACGAGGAGGAGCATCCTGCACTACAGCACCCGACAGGAGCTCAGCTCTGCTCCCTCCAGCAGTTGCTGCTCGCAGCCATCCCCCACATTTCACACCCTGGCTCCGGCAGAACTCACAGTTGTCATTCACAGAGTTGTGCCGCTTGGAAAAAACGAGCTCGCTCTTCCCAGGCACAGCACGCGCTGCCTTGCATGGAGCGCTGGCACGGTCCCCACGCAGCCTTCCCCTGGGACCGGCCATCCCTAGGGTTTAACCCTGGGCCAGCAGAAATCACCTGAGGCTGCTGCACTGGCGTTGCTGCGTAAGAGGATTGGGATCAGGAACAACGTGGGGAGCATTCTTCCACGTCACTGGGGCACCTCTCCTCTTTTCACGGCTTGAAGGTCTCTGCAGAAACCTTGAAGCAGCGCAAGGAATGGCTCTGCAGAGGGACACGAGGCAACCACGTCCATTCCCCTGAGCCAGCTGGGTGCAACCAGGCACTGGTCGCCAATAGGACCAGGCAGTACAACCCATGCAGCACCCAGATAGCCTCATCCTCACCCATAAGCTGCAGCTCAGCTCCTCTCCTTGCCTGAAAACCCACCTGGCCCCAGCTAATCCACTCCAGGCCCATATTCGCAGCACAACGGGCTGCTCTCTATTCCAAAGCTGTGCAGAAAGCCGGCACGTATCACTGATAAACGTTCACATCATACAGCATGGCTTGGATGGCTCTGACGTGGCATCGGCTGGGCTCTCCCGAGCCCCGTTTCATCCATCTCAATAAAGCAGGAGGCTTCGAGCGCTCTCTGCCCCCCTCCCCTCCCACGGGTGATGCCCGATGGGATGGGGCTGTAACAGGGCGAGGATGGGCTCCCCGCGCCGCCACCTCCCAGCAATGGAGCTGCTGCTTTCCAGCCTGCAGCACCGCCAGGCACAAAGAGCCCTGAAAAAACAGATGGGAAAGGCTACGCGGATATTTATGGGGCTCTGCAGATGTAGACACGGTAAACCAAGATTTTCAGTATAAGTCATAGACACTAGGTTACCACGACCCAAATATTTTTAAAATTCCCAAACCACAGCGGAAAGGTATTTTAAACTAAAGCGATTCCAAGCTCTTCAGTGATTAAGCGGACTGCAGCTCCAGCTTGTAGTGGAAAAACCATTTGTTTTTCCACTGTGTGAAAGCCATAACTAGCAATGAATAATAATTGCTGCGCTGAGCGTTATTTATAAGCCGTCCTTGGTCACATTTCCGAGCCTAGAAACAGCAGCTTTCCAAATGTGAACTTAAAATCAGTCAATATTTGTAATGTAGACAACACCCATGGGAGGAAGGTGTCTGTGTGCTTACGCGGTAGGAAGCGGAGGTTAGTAAAATCTCCGTGAGCTTTCCAGCTAATAGATCAATTCCTCCAGCCGGCTGATCCCGACAATTGCTCAGTCTCTGACCTTGCAGTTGGAAAGGAGATGGGCTCATGAACTCATTTGCACATGACAATGCTCCGGCAAAGTGAATCATCTGCCTCTGATAGTAATGGAGAGTACTGCTCACTCCAGCCCTCCCAGGCTCCATTCAAATAGCGCAGGGCTGGCCTTTTGTGCTGTAAGTGCAAGAAAGACTCCGCTGAAGATGTGTGCAATTAAACCCACTTTTCTTGTTGCTCTTTTGATTCAGCAGAGCTCAATGAGAGGCACCCTAGGCAGGTGTTGTCACACACAGATAAAATGTGCCTTTTCAGAGCGCTCGCAGACAAAAAGAAAGAGGTAAAGGCTGAATCAATTGCAATTTCTCCCTTGCAAAAGAGGCAATCCATGCTTCGAGCGATTCAATGAGGAGCGCTCATTCGGATTTACATGTTCCCCCCCCCCCAGCCCCAAAGCAATTTCTTTTTGTGACAAATGGATGCCACACGCAAAGGTGCTGCCATGCAGCCAGAGCTCTGCGGGGCCGGCGGGGATGTAAATTAGATGGGCTGGGGCCCTCCTCCCCAGCCCCACCACCCTACTTCTCCCTTTCCCAGCCATTACCACCCAAGGAAAGCAACGCTGGCTTGGCAGAGCTAGCGGGGACAACTGACAAAAGCCCCACGGAGAGCTGATGCCGTAACAAAGGGATGCGGCTGAGACGGGACCGCAGCGTCTTTGGGAGCTCACAGAACCCACGGGCAGAGGATGTGCTGTCCCTGCGAGCCCACACAGCCCTCGGCCACCGGTAACCAGAGGTTCACCAGAACTGCTGTGCGTGGGTAGGCTGGGAAAGGAGCTGCAGCTTTAAAGAGAGGAGATGCGAGTGCAGTTGTTTGTGTTGGAGGTAGCCGTAAGCTCCTCCGAGCAGCTGAGTAAGCTGGAGGGACGCTCTCTCTGCCATCTGCTCTGATCCCAGAACACCTCCTGCAAATGAAGAGTCAATCCGCTGGTTTCTATTCCTGTTAACCTCTAATCAGCCGCGAGGACCGGCCCCTGCTCCGCTCTTTATCTGAGCCAGCTAATGCGTGAAGTGTGCTGCGCTTCCCATCTGTTCCAGCATTAGTAGAGTTAAAGGACAATGCCGTTTCCCTGTCCCAAGCATTCACTTACACAGATGCCCTTGTATTAACTCAATTTCCCAGTGATTTCCATTATTACCCTTACGAGATTTCGGCTGTTTGTTTATCCAGAAGCCTGACGGAGTTCTGCCTCCCCCCGGGCGGCTCTGGGGGTGGTGTGATCAGCTCCCACTCCCTGACACTCTCCCCAAAATACCCCACATCGCTCCCATTTTCCCTCTGGGCCTCAAAGCACTCTGTCATCTACTCAGATCCCCAAAACACCGTTTCCAGCCCCAAAGTTGAGGACGCCCACCCCCCACACATTCTCCACATCCTTCCGCTGCCTACCAGCAAATGGGTTTTTAATCTACCCAGATGCGCAACCCTCGCTCTGAAGGCATATGGTTTGGGGGGAAGAAGAAAAAAACATAAACCCATTCTCAAGCCCTGACCGATTTCCTCTGCTAATTTGCAGCCCTGCGAGCTGAACGCTGTGCTGGCAGCTCAGACCGAATGCAAACGGAGCCGAATGGCGTTTCTGCAGCAGCACAAACAATAGAGAGGGCTCAAAGAGAGGAAGAGTTCACCACAGCTTTGCTGATGTGCACTGCCTGTGTGATGGCTGGTGGCAGAATGCTGGCAAGTCTCTGCTCTTTGCTGTTGCTGTGTATCTCATGGCCAGCTTGAATAGAAAGAACTTCCTTAAAACCAAGAGAAATTAGAAAGATGAGTATGTGCACTAAATTAATGGGCAGAACTAGTGAACGCAACATCTCTGTACCAAGAGAGAAAGGAAACATCTCTCCAATGATCCCCAAAGTGCCCATCTTTGTTCATTAAGGGCTGTACCTAAATACAGAGCAATGGGGCTCCTTGTGACAGCCCGGGTGCTTTCTCAAAAGATGCAGGATTATTTTCAAGCGTGAAAGCAAAGATCCAAAATTCCCTTTTGCAGGAGTTTCCAAACTCGTGTGTCCCACCGATCCCCGCTGCCACCGGAGCCAACCCAGCCCCGAGCTGTCACCACCCCGCGTGCCTCGAGGAAACCCACGCGAGATGCCAGAGCCCGAGGCTGCAGGCTCCCAGCTGGGGTCACCCACATCTCCAACAGCTGAGAAACTGTGAGCGGTGGCTGCACTCCTTTGTTCTGCCCCGCAAACCCAGGGCAGCAGGAATGTCCAGCCCAGATCCAATTAGCTCAGCGCTTTCACTTCGTTGTAGATGGTACCAAAGAAGGGAACCCGGAGCGTTGCAGCCCAGGTGTGGTCGTGCTGGAGGTGCCCCATAGGCAGAGTGCTGCTCGGGGAGGCTGCGCTGCAGGGGGGAGCCTCGGGGTCGGCGACTAGGCCTGAATAAAAATTGAGTTATGTCTGCCTAATCCTGTTAAATCGGTCAGAGTCTCCTTGTACCCATTGTTCTGCCTCCTGCTTTAAGTGCTCATCCCTGGGTACCCGCTGGCAGGGGATGAAGTTACTCCGGAGCCAGGGGCATCCTTTTCTCTGTTTGCTCCCGTTGCTGACCTGCTTTTGCGAGAGGCAGCCTCCCTCCTGTGTGGGCAACTTTTCCTGGCTTTATGCTCCCCTTGAGCCCCTCCTTGCCTCAGGCTGCAGAGCAGCCTCGCATTTTGCCTCTAACCAAAAGCAGTTCTGAGATGGAAGGCAGGAGAAAGGCAGGGCTGGGTGATGTTGATGTGTCAAGGAGAGACCCATTACCACTAAAATCCCCGGGGAAACAAGGTGATGCTCATCCTGCTGCTGCATTCACTGCATGTTTTGCAACTTCGGAGCCAAAGTAAAACATGAACCCAACTGACCAATATCGAATACCAAAAGGAAAACCAAGCCTGAGAGCCCCATGACTCGCTCTGCTCCCACGCTCCTGTTCCTGCACCAGCAGCAGCCCGGCTAGCGGGCACCCCTGGCGGAGCACCAGCAGCAAACCAGGGCAGCACGGAGCAATGGAGGGAAGTGGCACACGGCCCTGATCCTCCACGAGACATCAGACCTTAAAATAGCAGCTCCACGATTTCTAGGGAAGTTATTAGTTATAACTTTCCTGGCCCTTAAAAGGCTTCTGAGGGAATGAGGCAGCCTAGATTCAGTACGAAAACCTGCTCCAAATTCATCCAAAAAAAGACACTTTTTCCATTAAAAATAGCTTTATACTGGGAGTACGAAGCCTGACTTTCTAAGTTACTGGCAACACTGTTAAACGAACATCGCGTTTACGAAGCACTGTGATAGCCTTTGTGGTAACGGCCTCGGTAACAGTTTGCTGAAAAGGTCAATTAACTTCCTTCAGAAAACCTTGCCTTTTAAGCACAGAAAAGGGCTCTGCACTGAAACTGCTCCCCGGAAGTGGAAAACCCTTTCCAACACCCACCCCACAGCTGGACACAGCTCCAGAGTGATGCTCCCAAAGGCACACGGCTCTGTCCCCACCGCTCCTGCTCTTCCCCCTTCATTTGTCCCTGCTGGACAACACTTGTCCCTCCTGGAAAACCAGGATGGACAGATCCTTTGGGAAGGTGACTGCCCTCTGACTCCCAAAGACACCATCCCCAAGGAAGCAGTTGTCCCAAGGTGGAAATTTGCGCATCCCGCATGCGCCTATGGCAGATAGGGGTACGTTCCTGCCAAGCGCTACAGCCCCCACCCATAACAAACCCATCCTCTCTCTTTCTCCTTGCTATTGAATTTCACTGAGGAGACCACAGCCAAACATTTTTACATTGTAGAAATATTATTATTCTTAAATGGCTTAGCTCACTTCAGTAGTTTCACTAGAAGTTAGCAACTTCCACTTCTTTTTCCCCCTCAACCAATAAAGCTTACGTTTTTGAGCCTATTAGGGCTGCTCCATATTGGGAAATTAACTAGTCATTGCAGAATAAATTATTCAGCAATTGCTATTCCAGATCAGATTCTTCAGTGGACTTTTTATTCCAGAACAATTTTGGAATCCTTTGCGAGTGTATTAATTATTCCATAAGGACAGGGCTTTAATTCCAGGACAGGGAGTCCTCCACACAACCACATGTACCCTGCGGTAGCTGTGCTGGTCAATACCCCCCTTTACACCACAACATAAAAGCAATTAAGTTTGTCTGGCTAACTGTGCTTGGGCTGGGAGCTTCTGCAGGAAGATGGGCACAACCCTTAGCCGAGCAACCTCAGAAAAGGAGGTGGAGGGATGACAAGCATGGGAAGGTTTATGCTGAATTTCAACTTCCAGTGAAAAATGAGTGGAGGAAAAAGCACACATCATGGTTGGGTGTGGGGAAACAGTTTTTCCAGCTTTCTTTCAACAAGGTGAGAGGAATGGTCAAACAAAAAGGCTGCGAGACATTGCATCATGAGACGAAATATTCACCACACAGTGCTGGGAAAAGCAGAAAATAGCTTCTGCCCCTGGGGTCTCCATGCTGAGCCCGATGGGGAAGGGCCAGCACAGTGAGCTGCACAGGGACATCCAGCAGCGCCCATGTGGCAGCTCCCAAACCCAACCAAACCCACTGCTGGGGGAGTTTCCTGTCTTGTCCACCAGAACCAGGTTTTTGCTGGGTGCCCTCCAGTGCCATCAAACTACAAACCACACTCAAAGACACTTGGACAACTACAGAGTCAACTCCACCAACTGTGCCATCTCCTAAACAAGACAATCCCTCAACGAGACCCCAGATCGTATGACAAGAAGGGTCTGTGTCCAACACCACCCATGAAGCTCAACACATTCCAAAGGGCAGCAGAGTGCCCAGGCACTGTTTCTAATGGAACTACAAGAACATCTCAGAGGGACAAGACCAATCCTCATCAGGACATGACATGCGCATCTCCAGCCGTCGTATCTCCTCTCTGGTGCACCCATGCAGCCAAGTTTGAGGCTATGCCTGACAAGCAGTCAAATTGCCCCATGTTGCACAATGAAAGCCCTTTGCAGAGCAGTCATCACACTTAAAATAAAAGAACATCTTTTAAAAAGAAATCCTTTGATGGCATTGTTTTCACACAACCCTTCTGAAAAGTCAGGAAGGCAGCGGGAGGTCTGTAGAGTTAAGACTTCCCTCGCAGCCATCCCTGATTGAAAGGAAGGCGGTTGGGAGGCAGATGCCTGACAAGGATGCTCAGCTCCTCTGCATCAGCAGTTTGCAACATCTTTAGGATGCGGCCCCTCTCACGAGAAGCAGATTCCTGTGGGGTGATCTGACACCACGTTGCTCCTCATGCAGCCCCACAATGCATCCACGATGTCTCCAGGACTCCCCAGCCCCATGGCAGGAGCCCCTGCTTTGGAGAGCAGCCCAAAACAGAAGGGCTGCCCCAGAGGGCCCACAGCAGGGCATGGCGATGCTCTCCTGTTCTCCAAGTTCAGGATGCCTCCACATCTTAGCAGCCTTTGGAAATCCAAACGGCCACAAGAAGTGATAACAAGCGCAAGGCGAGCCTGCAACTCATGGTTCTGATTTAAAGACTTAACAGATTTCTTTTTGCTGGAAAGACATTGTTATTCAATACACAAGCTAGACTGCAGCTCCTTCGTTTGCTTTTGGTGCAGTGCAAACATCTAAAATGACACCGCATAATGACAAGACCTGTCATCGGGACGGCTGGTGCCACAATACGAAGAAGGCGCAGACGCATAACGAAGGAAAGATCCATTCCCTCTCTCTGGAATTTGTGAAAATTAAAACAAAAGGAAACCTAAGCTGCGCAGTTAACACTAAATGCACAGAAGCAAAGGGAAAGGGGAGAATTGCAAAGCGAGGCTTTTCTCTGTGGTTTTCTGCCATTATGCGGCGTGAAGCCCTTTTGGTGTCAGATGGAGAGCCCCCGTCTCCTCTAACCACAGATGTATTTTAGTGATTAAGCTCCTTTGCGAAGGGAAAGGGGGAAAAAGAAAGGGGAAACCCTGCAGTACCCCAGCCAGCAACCTGCTGAAGCCAAGGCCCAAGCCAAGAAGCACCCAGCCCCTGCCCCAGCTCCCACTGCTTGGCTCCGGCCCCATTGCCACACGCGCCGGAGGGCTATCAGCAGGTTTATCCCCATTTGGAGCTGGAAGCAACCAAAAGGCAGCGAGCTCAGCATAACAGGACAGAAATGAAGTAAAAAGCAGAACCAGATGAGTGGCTCGGGAGCCTTCTCCTCTCTTCCCTTTGAACAGGGAAGGCGGTAATCTGAGACAGCGCCGTTTATAGGAGGTTTACCCACAATCTCAGCCAAGGGTTTTAGGAATTGTCCTAAATCAGCACATAACGCGAGCACGACACGGTGCTGGCAGCTGGGGCCATGGGGCTGGAGGGCGGGGGGGGGGCCATCTCCCACCGACCCTCAGGGAAGCATCACAGGGAGGTGCAAAGGGCCAAGCTGTAGGGAGAGGTGAGGTGGAAGAACTGCAGACGGGGACGGCTGTGACATTTCAGTTGCATCCCCAGGTCAGCTTTGCAGGAATCAGGCTGAACATGTAACCCAAACTAAAGGGCCATGACGGAAGGGGTGCGGGCACATCGCCCTCACCTTGGTCCCACCGCACACGGGTCCCCGCGGTCTCGTCCCGACGCCATTCACTGGTGCTCCTGCAGTTGCTTAGCGACGAGGACAGCTCGCTGCACTGCCGCGCCAGGCGTTAAATACCCTCACACTTCATTTTTTGCAGATGAGGAGCAGCCAGGAGATGGAACAAAGAGGCCATTTTCTCCTCCAAGAGATGCCATGTCAGCATCCGCGCGAGGACGCAAGCACTGGCTGGATGGCAGCTCCAGTATAACAACAGCTGAAAGATCTGGGGTGCCCAACACACCCTTCACAACAGCCCAGAGCAGTGAGGACGCCACAGACAAGCCGTGGCTCCAGGCAGCTGCATGGGGTGCATGTAGAGATGCTCCTGGATAACTGCTGACATCCTATTTTCTTTAAATCCCCAACTTCCGGAGCCATGGGAGAAGCCTGGCCAGCACAGGTACTTCAAGGAGACAAGAGAATGAGCATGAAACCGCAAAGAAAGGTGCAGAAATGAAACTCAATTTTTCTTTCCAAACCTTTTAAGCAGAGCTGATGGCTCCTGACATGGCTCAAGGCCTCCCAGCGCTCGGGTTCAGCTGTTCTGTGATGCTTTTTGCTTGGAGAAGCTCACACTGTATTTTGCTGCACCTGGAATCTGCCCAGGTCCAGGCAGCCTGCACACCTAGCACGGCTCTGACTCTGGCAGGTGCTGGAAGTGGGTTTCTGGTGTAAAAGGAGTGCTGGCAGGGCTCAGCCCCATGCATCTGACAGTGATGCACCTCTGGAAGATGTTCATCTGTGCCTTGCAACGCACAGGGAAGATGTGCACATCCAACCGTGCCAGGCTTCAGGCTTACTGCAAGCCGAAGGAGGAGGAAGCACAGCAAGCACCCAGACAAGAGCCCAAAAGCCCTGAGGCAGCCCAGCTGAATCCTGTGCAAACAGCCGCGAGCGTCCTTGCTCAGAGACCTACTTGCAAGACTTTGTACCACGTGCCCATGTGCACAGGGAACTGCCACATTTTACCCACTGACATCTCCACACCCACCTGAACAGCGGGCAGTCCCTGCAACAAAGCCTCTGCTGTGCACAGGGCAGCAAAGCATTTTTCTGCTTTTGGAGGTTTTTCATCTCAATGCAAGCAAAGGAAGCTGAGGGCTGCAGGGACCAGCTCCTCCTCACCTGCTTTCAGCTGGTGCTCGGGTGGCTCTCGCATTCCCTGGTGCAGGGGACAACAGGACTGAGCAGACAAGGCTGCCCATCCTTGCTGAGCTCTTTGTGTACCTCCACCTCCCTGGGGACCTTACACTCAGGACCTTACACCCAGGACCAGAAGCACAGAGCTGCTGCTGCAAAGCACTGCAAAGCTTCAGCCTGAGCAAAGCTTCAATCCCACAGCACACCCAAGACAACAGGCAGATGTCAAATTAAAACGATTCCAGCCCTCAGCAGCCGCTCTCTCTAAAGAGCAATTGCTATTATTAATTTGCTTCCTCCAGATAAACAAGAAATTTATTAAAATCTGAAATAGACTGGGAGCGCACAGGGCAGCAGAGGGACAGGAGGTTGCCACTTGTCTTTAAAAAACAAATACTTTGACGCTGGATGACACTTCCCACTTGCTGGCTCCCCAGAAGCCAATTTCCACACCGCACGTTTCCTCTGCAGGAGATGGAAACGTCACAGCTCCTGAGGCAGCTCGAGGGCTCGTCTGTCTTTGAGGGGAGGATGCACCAGATCTGGGCCCTAACAGGTAAAACCCATCTAAAAATAGAAATTTAGAAATATAAAGTTAAGTTCATCTTAGCGATGAATACAGCTGAAAACGTGGTCTACAGGCTGCCACCACGGATCATGATCTTGACATCTTACGGAGGATCCATCCAGCCAACAAGGAGGCAACGACGCAAGTGGAACCACCTCACTGGTGGCATGAAACTCTTCAGCACTGCTTCCTACATCCTCTGCAGTGAGGAGAAATGGTTTGAAGCATGACAAGCAGCAGAGTTCCCATTACCCTCACGATGCACATTTGCAAAGGATCTTAGAGCTATGTGGCAGCCGCTCCAACAGCCTTGCGTTCATACATCCCCCTTGTTTCTCCAACCATAAAGAAAGGATTAAAATGGCTGTTGCTAGCACAATGCAAGTTATCAGCCATATCAGTACACTGAGCCAAGGCAGCAGCAAATTACATTCACCATACACCCAGCATTTGTGCGGGTAGGAGTGTTGGGAAGATAAGAGGAAAAGAAAACACACAGGAGATAATCAGGACACCTAAAATACAAGAGTCGAGTTCACAGCCACGGCTATCTTCCATCCTGGGGGTCTCCTACAGCCCAACCTGCTTTTCCAATGAGCGACAGCACTGAGGAAACCCCTGGATAATCATAACCCTTCTACTCTGTGGAGACTTCTAGGATGCAATAAAGCTCTCATCCTCCTTCTCCTCAACGATGGTATGGAAGCTCCAGCATCCTCACCATCTCCTATCACATAACCAGCACGAAGCTCAACTTTGAGAGCTGTGAGCCACCAAGAGATTTTAATGAATTTGGTATGAAGTATGTCAGGGGCAACACTGTTATACTCATTAAACCCAGTAAACCAAACTAACAAGAAATTAAAGCCAAAACCACTGCAGGCTGCGAGCTTCACATGATCTTGAAGGCAGAAGCTGCTGCACTTCCACTTCAGACATCAATTAAACTCACCTTTAAATTTCCAGCAGCCCACATCTGTGCTGAGTGGATATTGAAGCCAGCCACTGACACTTTTGCACGTTCGCTTTGTCTGATGCCAACAGATCCATCTGCCTCAAATACAGGAGATCTCTTTTTAACACTCAAAAGCTAATGAAAAAAATCCCCTCTGGTGAAAGGACAACATTGGATCAGAGAAGTTTTATTAGCCCTTAACCATGCAAAGTTGGAAGCTTGTCCCCTGTTTAATTCTAATACTCTAACTCTGTTAAACATTAACTGTATAAATAATCAAATACTTCACATGACAGAGCCATACTTCCAATCTGGGGCCAATAACCCAGAGGGTAATGAAGGGTGTAGTCTTCTGGGCTCAAGGATTTCCAGCACTCTCCAAACACTAGAACAAAGGCTTTCCCTTCCCCCTCCATGGGCTTCAAAGCAAAAGCTTTGATTCACTCAGCGAGACCACATCAAGCCAGAGCACAGGCATGCAAACCTTCTATATCTCATCGCACACCCTCTGCTCCAGAGACACATGTGAAACCCCCAGCCATTGTGTGGTCTAAGCTCTGTTAAACTGCCTGGGCCCCCTCCAAAAAAACACCGAAAAACCCACCTCTCCATCCCCACCTCAGCACGGGATGCTCAGGGACAGGGCTTCCCTCCCTCTTGTCTCATCCATCCATCCACCCACCCAC
>WBMW01003567.1:33102-43482 GCA_013396635.1 Penelope pileata | reverse complement strand
TTCAAGGATAAGGGCGTGGGTGCAATTGCCCTTGCCCTGGCAACTCCCACCCCACATCAGCCTCTCTCACGAGAGCTGCCGGGAGCTGCCAGGTCACTCCGCGCTCATGGAGCTCTCCTGGCAAAGGAACCTCCCAGAACCCCCCTGTACCTCAAGATCTGCCGCTGCGCTGGCTCCGAAGCAGCTGACTTTGGAGACAATGTATGATTCACTCTGTCCAATTGTTGTGGTTTGACCTGGAAGGCAGCTCAGTGCCATATAGCCTTTCGCTCACTCTCCTCCTTCCAATGGGATGGGGGAAAGAACTGGGAAAAAAAAAGAAAAAAAAGGAGAACTTGTAGTTTGAGACAAGAACTATTTACTAAGACAGAAAAGGAAGAGAGAAATAATAATAATTATAATTATATATGTATTTACAAAACAAATGATCACAAAGCAATTGCTCACCACCTACTGACCGATGCCCAGCCAGTCCCCGAGCAGTGGCTGTCCACCCCCAGCCAACTCCCTGTAGGTTTATTGTTTTTTCACATGATGTCATATGATATGGAATACTCCTGTGGCCAGTTCAGGTCAGCTGTCTTGGTTGTCCTTGGCTCTGTACAGCACTGCTCAGTGACAACTAAAATGTGAGTGTGTTATCTACATTGTTTTTTCTCCTAAAGCCAAAACACAGCACCATATCAGACAATACGAAGGAAATCAGCTCTGTCCTATCTGAAACCATGACACCAATTCATTGCTCATTAAATGTCATTGCGTTTAAGACAAACGTTTTATTTGTCTCCAGAGGTACAATAGAAATTCCCCAACCCAGATGTGTCTTCTGAATATGAAATCGTAGATAAATATTGGGAAATTCTCCGCTATTTCTTGAACTGTGAACTGTGTGAATGATTATTAAATTGGGCATAACAAAAACACTAGAGAAATGACACATTCAAAAAAAAAAGAAAAAAAAAAGAAAGAAAGAAAGAAAAAGAAAAAGAAAGAAAAAGAAGGGTTATTCATGGTCTTAATTTCACTCTTGTTTTCCTATATTTTGTTTTTCCAGTGATCACAATACAAAAGTTCAAAGATTTAAATGCATTGTTACTGATAAACAATTTAGTTTATAGGAATAGTAAATATATAAGAATATATAGGAAATCTAGTGAAATATGTAGAAAATAACAAAAGCTAATTTATACTCTGTATTATTCAATAGAACTATGCTATTTTATTATCCTTTAGATGACAGTTGTGATCAAATCAGAAATGACAAAAATTCTTCCTCTACCAGAAAAGTAGCTTAGCATAAGCAAAATCCTACCAGGAAAAGTCCCTTAGCAAAGCACACATATAAGGATCTAGATGCTTGTTTCTCACTGTCTATACAGGCTTAATATTTTCCAACAGCTTCATCTGGTTGATTATTTTCTTTTTAATACTGTTTTTTCTCTCAATTGCTCCTAGAAGTCATTTTAATGCAGGCAATTGAACTACAGTTAATCCTGCATATGTTCTAGATTAGTTGCTTGCTATTGCATGCCTGTCATAACTCACTTATGCTATGGCAGCATTTCACTCACTGTCACATACTCAATTATAAAGTCTTGCATGAGTACATTGTATTTATTACTCACTTGGCCACTATAGAATAATTTGACATTACTTCTAAAGCAGACCTAATCTTTGGGAAGATATCTGCACCTGTTGTAAACATTCTGGTAAAGATACTATAGAAGTAAGTTAGAAATTAACTTCAGAATAAATTTCACACTAAATTACATCTGAATCATCTTGCTTCACTAGTGATAACAGATTTCAACTTCTTTTTTCCACCATCAATTAGGAGGAAACGTTTATGTAATTAAATGTTCTCAGTTTTTCATAGAGGCTTGAAATTATACTGAGGTGTTGGCAAAGAAGAGTCAACTTTTTTTAGTAGCATAGGTACTGAAAATGCCTTTTTTCAAAGATTGACTTAATGTGAACTGTGACTGCAAAAAGAAAAGAAATGGAATTTATTGAAATTTCTTACTATCAGAATTAAAAATCCAAACCTAGGCCTTTGGAAAAGGACCCTACTTGCAAGGAAATTAAAGCCTAAAAAGAACACTGTATTTTCTTTTGATATGACATTCCTCTTCAAAAACGCTTATAGGCACTTTATTAAAGGCATAATACATTAAGTCTTTATTAGCATTACAATGACAGTTGCTAAAACATATCATTCACTTACATTGTATAAACATGGAAGAGAAACATTCCCAAATGGCATAGGCTTAGGTTTTAGCTACACTGCGTCTGGAGATGTGACTGTAGAACAAAGACACGCCAAAGGAAATTTTAAGTGCAAGAGCTTCTGTTGTGTTAATGCCAGTAAAATAATGAGTTACAGTTGGAGGGTAGTAATCTCTGCTTACAGCCCTACAGAAAGTTTTACTGTCTGATAAAGGAATCAGAATGACGGTGGCTATTGCTGATAGTGTCCTGAAAGAAAACTGGTTAGGTCTTTAAAGAGTTTGTCTACTTCCTGGCTTACAAATAGTTAAGCAAACAAAATAATTATAAAACTGTCCCTAAAAGTTTCAATGTTGCCATAAGAATGCATTATGATGAATTATCCAATTCACTGTGTTCAGCTGACAAAACTGAGACGCAAAATTTGCTTGGTGATAATCAATCATACATAAGCAGCAATTAAAAACAAAACAAAAGTTTAGTTTGATTTCCTCTAAATCACAAACTCTTATATTTCACTAAGTTATAAATGATAATTCAGTAGCTTCAACATGAAATATAATTGATTTTTGGGTGTTTGATTCTAAAAATGCTTTTGTTTTATTTTTTCTTTTTCCCTGACCCCCTCCATAACAAGCAGCTATTAGATTTTTACCCATTGATTTTAATACTGAAAAAATTTGTGTTCCCTAGCTACATAAGTGAACATAACTAAGACTAATAGACTGCAACGAAGCTTGAGCAGATCTTTTATTAAAATAATCTAGAATTATTTTAAAAGCTTCAACTGCATCTGGATTTCACTAGGTGGGCTATTTCAATGGTTAATAAAATTTAAAAAAAAAAGGATTCTCAATTTTAATTATTATTGGTTTGTTGTTGGTTTCTATTTGCTATTAGATGTTAATTCTGTAATGTTAAACACAAATTAATGTATAGCTATTCTAGAGATACTGAACTGAAAGAAGAGCAACCTGTGTTGCTCCTCCAAAGATGGAAAAGGAATCAAGCTTGATGAACATTGTTTATATCTCATTAGCAGCCCTAAAGGCATCTCATAATTTTGTGATAAGAAAATATTTCCTTGTCAAGAGACATTAACTTCTGTTTTTTTGAAAGTTTAGTCATTTCATGCTTTGTCTGATTGATATCTGAATAAAAGGCTTGAAAAGTCTCCAAATGTTACAGATTTAATGGAAAATGCTACACTTTTAACTGAAAAAGAAAATGAAGATCCTTGTTGTTTTGAGGTTTTATTGATATTAAAGATATGAGTAGGTATTCTCATACTTCTTGTCTGCCTCTTGTCTGCCTCTCTTTGTTGAAGTTAACATTGCTACCTCATAGTTTGCTAATGTCTTGGCTATTGAATGTAGTGACCTGTGGAAACATGTATAGCAAAATTAAGGAGACTCAACAATATTCAGCAGAAAAAATCCACCGTGGGCAGAAATTTGTCTTGTGGAGTCCCAATCTTTAATTAATGTCTAAAATAATTAATTATTTTTACACAGAAAGAAAGAGGCCAAAGAGTATATTCCTCTACCAAAAAAATATTTTGCAATTTTAGACATAGAAAATTCCTTACCAAATGTACTTAAAAACCTGCCTTTGTTTCCCTGCATCTTTGCTGTATCCCAATACTCAGCCAAACAAGTAGCCAATCATCAGGAGGCTGGACTGGCTGAACAGGAAAGTTGTGACTGAACTCCACTGCAAAGAGAAGATATACAAGAAGTGGAATTGAGGACAGGTGATATAGGAAGAACATAGAAATACTGTTACAAGTATGAAGGGATAATATTAGAAAAAAAACAGAGGTCAACTACAAATGAAACTTTGAAAAAACTCAAGGGCAAGAAGAATAGCGATTACTGTTACGTAAGCTGTACAGGATGAGGATGAGCAAAGTAAATATGGGCTTGCTGCCAAATTCAAATTCATGGATAGCATGAATTAGTGACAACAGTCAGAGAAGACAGAGGTAATAAATTTTTTCTTTGGCTTTCACTGACAAGGTCTCCCACACCTACGTGCCTATAGAAAAAGTTGAGGAGCATAGGAGCCATCAGCAGGGGAAGATCTATGCAGGCTGAGATCTCTTCAGAAGTTCATACAAGTCCATGAAGCCAAATGGGCAGCATCCAAGCTCTGTGAGAAAAATTACTACTGTCACCACTCTCTATCATCTGTCTCTGGTATTAGAGAGAGAGAAGCTCCAAGATGACTGGGAAAGGTAAATTGTACAGCCACCTTAAAAAAAGAATAAAAGAATGATCTGATGAAATACAGACTAGTCATCCTTGCTTCAGTCTATTGGACAGTAAATGAACACGTCTTGCTTCTGAGGATGTGAAAAAAAGACTGGGCAGGACATAGGAATGAGCCAAGAGGGATCTCAGGAAATTTGACAAGAACAAATGCATTGAGACAAGCTGATGACTGACTGGCTGGGCAGTTTGCTGGAAAAGACCTGAGGGTTCCTGACAAATATGGGCTAAACACAAGGCACTGGTGTGCTCTAGCAGCAAAAAAAAATTGACAGTACTTGGGGCTGCATGAAGGCTAGTACTGCCAGAAGATTGAAGAAAGTGACTACTCCTTTTCAGTCAGCAATCATTAAACTGCACCTGGAGGAGTGCATCCGTTTTCGCTCTTGCCTCCTTTATCATGGAGGAGAAAAAATGTAACTAGCAGGAGAATCAAGAATGAGAACAGATTGTTGGAAATGTTGTGACTGCTGCATTGGGAGTCAGTGGCAACAACTGATTCTCTCTTGCCCATGATAACTGATTGTTGTGGTGTTGTGGTTTGACTCAGCAGACAGCTAAGTTCCACACAGTTATTCACTCACCCTCCACCCTCCCTAAATGAAAGAGGGGGAGAGAAGTAGAGAAATATGCAGTAAAACTCGTGGGTTGAGATAAACGCTATTTACTAAGATAGTAAAGAAAGCAAAAGAAATAACAGTACATATATATGTATATATAAAGAGGATAGGCAGAGCAAGGGCTCACAGCCAGCAATGACCCTTCCTCCTGGCTAACCTCCTAAATAACAAAAGCAGNTAAGACAGAAAAGGAAAAAGGAAATAATAGTAATTATAGTAATTTTAACTATACGTATATATACATACATGTTTACAAAACAAGTAATGCAGAAAGTAATTGCTCACCATCCACAGACTGATGCCCAGCCCATCCCCAAGCAGTGGCAGTTCCCCTTGGAGAACTTTCCTTATTTTTATCGCTTTTTTCATATGATGTCAAATGGTATGGAATATGCCTTTGGCCAGTTGAGGTCAGCTGTCCTGATTCTGTCCCCTCTCAGCGCCTTGTGTCCCCTCAGACCCCCTCACTGACAGGACAGTACAAGAAGCTGAGAAACTGAAATGTTCTTGGCTCTGTACAGCACTGCTCAGCAACAACTAAAATGTTGGTGTGATATCAACGTTGTTTTTTCTCCTAAAGCCAAAACACAGCATCATACCAGACACTGAATTAAAAATCAGCTGTGCCCCAGCTAAAACCAGGACACTGGATAAGCTATCTCCCTGTCTTTATCTTTACTAACAGGGTGGGTGCATCTGGTGGTCAGCCAAATTCAACTTAATACAATTGGGCAGAACCCTGAGCAGCCTGATCTGAACTCACTGTTGTCCTTTCTCTGAGCAAGTTTGGACTTTGGACACTTGTGTTCTTCCACGTCAAATAATTGCCCCTGTTCTACTTTCCATATAATTTAGTTTTTGTATGACACATTTTCCTCACCTATCTTCAACTCTTCTTTTCTTCTCTTGAATGTGTTTTTTCTTTACTCAAACCCTTTGTGTCTCCCTCTAGTCATTTATTCAGAAAAGCTATCTACTTGTATTCTCTTTCTTTCACTGCTTCATCTAGAGCCTTTTCAATTTAACAATAGCATCTTCACAGATACTCAAGAGCAGAAAATTACCACAGAATCAGATTGTCTATGTAACATCACTGGAAATATCCCTTACGTTGTTTTATCTTTGGTAAGAATTGAATCAAATTTTGGGGTGATCTAAATTCTAATAAAATTGTTGTCTTCTCAATTTAAATAACATCATACAGACTTGCTATTGCAGAGAGAGATTACAAGACATAAAATCCTGATGAGCATTCTCATGTTGTATAAGATAATATGATCATGTTTTACAAAAACCTTCCAAGCGTATACAGCCGTGTGGCCTTTCTGTTCATTCTTTCATTTTTAGGTATTTCATTGAAATGATCTTTTTTATCACTTCTTTTTTCATGCAGCATTATTCTGTTGAACACTACAAAATGATAGTGTTTTCAAGAATGTATCTTTGAAACATGGTTTTTATTTTCAGTGATTTGTAAGCTAAAAGGGTCTGTTTTATCAATGGTACAAGTGATTAGTGGAATTTAAAGGTTCAACTCCCTTACACGTCAGTGGGATAATAGGGTCACAAAAAGACTTAATGATTAATTCTTGCAGTTGTAAAGAACAAGTTAATGCTTTTGTTCATAGAAAAGATGGTTTTACTACACATAGGTTATATTTTCTGTATCCATGGGAGCTTTTACTTTCTCTCCTGTTAAATTACACTTTTCATTCTGTTTCTGTACACAATCCTATGTTTCTATCAACACAAAAACAAATGTCAAAAATAGAAAGGAAATTCAAATGATTTAAAATAAATCTGTGAAAATTATTTAAGAAGGTTTAAAAAGAAATATTTTAAACCACTATAATAATGCCATTATCAGAGTACATGGCAAGGCTCTAGCTTTATATAGACAAAAACAAGTAACGCTTGCTAAAACCGTATACCTTTGCTACAAGTGGATGGAGAAATGCACATAGGAATTCATTCATATTATTATTTCTGACAGAAATTCTGTAAGAGCTCTTCCAGTATGTTCTGTGCACTATGTTTCACGTAGAGCTATATAGTATATAAAAAACTGCTTTGAGTTTGATTTAGCTTATTAATGTCAAACTCAAATAATATGCATTGGTTAATAATATACTTTTTTAGCACTCAGCGTAAATAACTCCTTTCAAACAGTGAGCCCTCTCCTGAGACTGCATGATGTGAAAATGGACGCATCTTTCTTCTTACAGGAAAGCGGCATTACTCTTGAAAGAAAACTGATGCCACAACATAGTGCATATGGCATTTTCATTTTGAATGCATAGGGAATATAATACAATGCTATGTAAAACAGCACTGACCTGTCTTCAACTGAAAAACTAAAAACTATATGGTTACATCAATGCAGTGATGTGTATGAACTTACTTTCTCTACAGAAATGTGGCTCATTAAATTAGTAATTTGTACCATATAACTTAAACTTATCAAATTTATAAACTCATAAAAAACTATTTGGAATTTTGAACAGATTTTTATACCATACTCCATTACAAGGTATTTGCCAATTAGTTAGAAAGAGTGATCCAAAGAAGACCAGGACATACTAAAAATAATTGAACGAGTACGGCACATTGGAAGTATGACTTCAAATGAAATGAGGAGAAAGAGGACTTAATTTTATAAAAGAACTTTTGGTATGTACTGGACAAAGACAATGGTATTAATCAGAGGACCTCCCAGAATACAGGAACTTCAGAGAATGACTATAAATGCACGAAGAAAATTAAAATATCTGATGTATTTATAGTTATATATATTTAGACATACATTACAAAGACATTAAAACTGCATTAGAAGTCAAGTAAGAATATTTTTTTCAGTAGGGCAGGCGTAAGTCACAGTTGGCCACTACAGTTTTTTTGTTGTCTTCCCACAAAAGAGGAATGATTGTGAATCAGGAAAAAGAAATCACCAATTCATCATGATAATCATAAAATACATAAATAAAAAACATGTCTCTTTTTGGATATTATATTTCCAGAAAATTGCAGATAGTTTTTCTCAGCATCCAAGAAGAGCATCTTGATGATATTCATAATTGATTGATTATCAACTCATTGATGAAAGCTTAACTGTTAGGCATTTTCCTTATGTACCAGAAATACTATAGTCTCAGTCCCACTTTTTGTTTTTCTTTTTGTTTGTTTGTTTGTTTGTTTCTGTGAAAGATTTTTCTCTATGTAACATTAGCAATTGATCTTAGCCTATGAAATCACATACAACATTGAGTAATTTTGGAATGTGAATGATTGTGTGTAACGAAATGTAGCTTTTCAAATGTAAGATAGAAAAAGGATTCTTCAAAAGGAATAAGTACAAGTTAGGGACTTAAATCCAATCAATATTTTGAATAGTTTGACTTTTCCTAACTTTTAGAATCTCTCTCAAAATGATGTATTTTGTTTATAAACTAAAGTACAGAAAGTATATTTTAAGCAGTCAGCACTGAAAGGAATCCTGGTTTAACTCCTGCTTACTTGTTTCAGTTTCTTATCACTCCAGAACGAATATAATAAATACATTTTCTTTAGTTTTTTTATACACATACAGAGCAGTGTACTCATTTGTTTTCTTGGCAGGAGCAAACTCTGACAGTGAAATGAGATACTTGCTGAATATGTGGGAATGAACAGGATATGATTCAAGTATCTTGCCAACAAAGGGAACAGGTATTATGACAACCAAAACATGGTTGATAAACAGGTTTTTCAACAGAAGAGATTTTATTTTGAAAATGTAATTTACTGAAATTTTGGGGATATATATTTACTTTAGCAGGAGAAAACTATACAGCAGGAGAAAATTCTAAAAATGGAGATTTGCTTCTTTTCAGTCTTCATTTTTCTTGGTTTCCTTTTAGGTTGCTGATCTATACAAAAATGTAATTTTTTGCAGATTATGTTTGCAAGTGCTATACAAGAAAACACTGAAATATTCTTTAATAAAAAAGAATCATTTTGTGTACTAATGAGATTTTTGATGGTACTGCATCAAATCAGAGTGGCTACTAAATTTCAAAAGAAATCAGGTTTGTGTTTTCAGAAGTCTTAGATGGCAGGGTTTCACAGTAAATGAAATCTGTTTTCTAAACAGTTTTTTTTATCTACATTTTTTCCAGTACAAAAAATTTCCTCAGGTTTTGTCCTATTTGGATAAAATACAAAATTTTGTTTCTTACAAGTAACAAAAGTTTACAAGATTTTTTAACTTACATTTTTCTGGTTTGATTAACTTCGTAGTTTTTAATTTATTTGTTCCAGTAATGTAAGCTATAGGTCATTCTCGTCATTTTATTTGCTGTCTCTGAGTGAATACCAGTCGGCTTTAATTTCCAAGATGAAGGTCTACTAGAAAACGAAGTCCTTGTCCAGTCTTTCTGTCATATGTATACACAATTGCTGTGATACTCAGAGGATGTAAAAACTGAGTAACATAAAAACCATCTCATATTTTCTTTTGTCTACTATATCTGTTCTTTTTGGTTTTGTTGTTGTTGTTCTGTTTTATTTTGTTTTAATGTACATATTACTAATTAAGTACATTCTCAGGACCAGATTTCCAGCTCTTGGTACTGCATTGAAATGTGGTTTCAGCCCAAGATAACTTCTGTTTTGTGTAAATGAAATGAAATATCCTTTTCTTTCTGTATCTGTAATATATGAAATCAAATTACCATTACCTTTTCTCTAGGCTCTAATTTTGATTCCTGTGATGTAACAAACTTCATGTTAATTCACTTTAAAATAAGGGCTGTCACATTAGCCAGAATCAGATGGTGTAAAGCTGCTTTTATTTTCACTCAGGTGATACTGTCAGTTAACATAACTGTAGGGTGAATTTCAAATATTACAGATGCTCCATCTGCTTGGATATTAGATTTCTGACAATTACACTTAGAAAAAAGATTGAGTCATAGGAAGACAATGAAGTGAAAAGAGTGCCCTTATGATTTGATTTGCCAGAAGCAGGGGGCAAATTATTTTTATTTATAGTTTTTTTGATTGGTTATCTGCAGTGGAAGGAATCAAGGATCATAGAATCATAGAATGGTTCAGGTTGGAAGGGACCTAGAGATCATCTTGTTCCAACGTCCCTGCCATGGGCAAGGACATCTCCCACTAGACCAGGTTGCCCAAAGCCCCATCCAGCCTGGCTTTGAACACTGCCAGGGAGGGGGCATCAACGACTTCCCTGGGCAACCTGTGCCAGTGTCTCACCACCCTCACAG